>JASUAD010000028.1:33973200-34506242 GCA_037013555.1 Sextonia rubra
ACCATATCTTGTTGTTTCTAAAAACACTCGACTCTAGAGGTTATTATAGATGAGATTCATAAATCTTTCACCTTTTTAATATTTCTTAAAATTACTTGCTGAATAATTAAAACAAACTAAAATATTAATCACAAACGGACACTACATCAACTGATAGGCCGGGTGATGGGTTCAGGCATTATATCATAGTGCAGCGGAAGAGCACAGTGATGCGATTGAATGGCTGGCTAACTGAGTAATCAGTAAAAGGACGGTGTGCATGATTTTCAATTTCAGCGGTCCACAAAAGTGGAAGTCCTGAATTAGAGACACATTTCAAAGATCTCACGTGGCAGTCAGTGTGGTAGTGGATCTCCTGCAGAAGAAAATTCCCTATGGTTACTTTTGATTGTTAAAAGACAGTAGTTTGGGTGGCCTGGTTTAGTAGTCCATGAAGAGAACGCAGCCCTTCGCTACGGATAACATAATGCGACAAGTTCAAGCTGACGCCTTTTCTTTAGCAGGCCATGTCTTTTTTGGTGAAACGCACCAGCTCATCCTAGCTTTCGGGGACAATGGTATCCGGTAATTTTCGGTCACGAACCATCCATAATTGGATGTGGGCCGACCTGTATGCATGAAGGGTAAAGGATCCAAAGTTCTTTCTCATAAATTACTGAATGAGCCGTTTGATGATCAGATGATCTGATAATCATATGATCAAGAGGCAAAGGTTAATAGTTATATGTCAACATAAAAAACCGTTGGCGCTGTGGAAGTCACACACGAATGATTAATATGATCAAGTCTTATTACGTGAGATTCATCTACTAATTGATAGTGACGCCTTATATCTACCTAACCCGTTAATTCGTATGCCTGAAGATGGGCCTCGTGTTGAAGCTCTCAACTGTTTCCAACTCGAATTTTACCCGAATGGCATCATCCTCACTGCATGTTTCCTTACCGAATATCCGACATGAATATGATATATAGAGGTTTCTTAAACATGATATGACATCGTATCTCATTGAATTTGAAATGCAGCATTTTTTTATCAAAATTTTAAAATTTAGCAACTCAAAAGGTCTTAAGTTACCTTTCGAAATTTCTGAAATTTCATTCTCTGTGTATTTGATTAGAATTTCAAATATTCCACCAAAAAGAGGAATTTAAAATTCCATCTAAGGGGAAAACTTTTGAAGAATTTGAAATTTTTAAAAAAAATAAAATTTGGAAATTCTGGTAAAGCAGCGGATCCAGTCTTTGTTTCATTTATTTTGCATTTTCACTTGTTCGCAATTTGTTATATAACTTGATTTACATGAAAGCTCGTCATGGACGTTTGGCAAAGATTTCACATCTGGTGTTAGTCTCTGATGTTACTCCATTACTTTTAGGGCCTTGACGTTTGATTGTTGGGAATTTCTCTGAGAGCATGTCAGCTGTTGTCTCTTTATACTAATAATAATAATAATAATAATTATTATTATTATTATTACTATTGTTGTTATTGTTGTTGTTTTGCAAATTCTTCAGATAAGTACAAGAGGTTTTTGTCTTATAGTTTTGAGGATTTTACCAAAAAATCCCTGTAAACTTCTTGTAAACAAAAAATGACCTAAAATATATATAACTACTGCAGTGGTCCCATGAGGCCTTTTTGATTTATTTTCTTTTGTTATTTTGCTGAGCAGCAATATCTTCTTTCACTCGCACATCTATACGAGCTTCTTCTTCTTCATCCTCCTTTCTCCTTCCTCATTTCTCCTCCTCCTCCTTTTTCCTTCATGATATGATGACTTCATTATCTTGAACTTGGGTGGAAGTAAGAGTTTATTACCAAAACACTTTGATATCATATATACCTATTTAAATACATTATCTTCTACATCCTTTTTTCTTTCTTTCATTTTCTTTTTTCTCTTTTTAATCTTAAGTCCCTCTCAGTTATTTTATCAAACACCCTACAGGCATGTCCCAAGCTGTCACACTTTCCATACATGTCGTCTACGTGCTCTAGAAACAGGTGTCCCTTTTAGTCATTTTGTCAAATACCTAACGGGCATTGCTTAAGTATTTTAACCCATTATCATCTCATCTCATTTCCTCTGTATCTCATTTATCTACCATTCCAGTTCACAACATCTAAACTAACCTCAATTTTTAATGTTTTTCTTTCACCACCATTTTCAAATTCACCAATCATTACCATCCAACCACCATCACCTACGCGACCATCATCCAAAAACCAAGTTTTTTTTTTCTAATTTGACATGGGTGGCGATATCCACGCTTAATTGTGAAAAAGATGCTACTGGCTAATCACATCCTATTTATAAAGTACTTAGACGACATGTATGGAAAGTGTGACAGGTTGGGGCATGCCTATAAGATGTTTGATGAAATAACTGAAAGGAACTTAAGATTGAAAAGAAAAAAAAGAAAATGAAAGAAAGAAAAAGGGATGTGGAAGATGATGTATTTAAATGGGTATATATGATACCGAGGTGTTTTGGTAATAAGCTCTCACTTGCACCCAAGTCCAAGACAATGAAGTCACCATATCATAAAGGAAAAAGGAGGAGGAGGAAGGAAGCTGTATATGTGAGTGAGAGGAGACATCGCCACTCAGCAAAATAACAAAAAAAATAAATAAAAAAGGGCCCATAGGACCACGCAGTGGTTACATATATTTTAGGTCATTTTTGGTCTACAAGGAGTTTAAAGAATTTTTTTTTGGCAAAATCCTCTATAATTTTTTTTAAACTTTCAAATATTTATCTTTTAAAAAACTTTGGTGTCCTCCAGTTTTTGTAATTTTAAAGTGGGGATAGCATTTTTTCTTTTTGGTAAAGAGCAGGGGATAGCATTTGAAACCTTAAAATACCACCCTGACAGCAATTCTCACCCTCTAACCAAACAGGCCCTTAAATCTAAACTCAAAGATTGAGGTAGAGTGAACCTAGAGACATAATAGGGTACCAACTTGGGAGATGTTACATGGCAACACATCATAATTAGAAATAAATTAAATTTAGATCAAAACTTCATTTTTTTTATTCGTAGAGAAAAATTTAATTCAATTTGTCAACTTTATGTCCGGTATTATTATTATTATTTTTTGGGGAATCACATTGGGCTCTGTGGTAAAGGTTTGATTTAATGAAACCCACAGTTGTCAAGGTCATCCAAGAAAGAGGGCATTAACCATCCAATTTTCTGACTTTGGATGTGGATTGTTGTAACACTCTTACCGGAATTAAGTCTAATTAGTAGAATATTAAGCTTGATTAGTACTAATTAATATAGATTTAATTTTAATAATTTTGTTTAATAGTTGATTAAGTTAGGATGGGTGTATTTTGTTTTATTGACTCTAGTGGGTCAAGTTCGAACCACAAATAGGTAATTTGAGCTGGGTTTGACTTTGATTAAATAGTGTAAGCCCTCTTGTGTAATTTTAAATTTTGTGATTTTACATCATACATGCATCATCGTGTTCATCTCATCGAGCTTGTTAAATCTCGTGTTGGGCTTAAACCCATTTGACTTTAATTGGGCCACATTGACCTTAAAATCACTTTAACTATAAACAGTCATACAAGCCGGATCTTCTTATAAAATTTAGAAAATCAGTAACTTAAACAGCCCCAAGACCACTTCAGTCGACACTTTATTCTTGGGCATTGCTAGAATCCATTTTGCTCTTCTTAGTAGATCTACTTCCCCAATCCAAGTCTATGGAGGCCATGCATGTGTGATTAGAAGGTTCCATCTTCTTCTCCAAACCTACCTCTATCTTCCGTTGGTTTTGAATAGTTGGGATTCATCCCCTTTTCTTTTTCTTCCTTCATCTCTTCGTACGCACTTGCTGGAAAATTGATTTGAAGCGGTGCACATGTGATTCGTGGTGTTATTATCTTTTTTCATTCCATTTATACACTTATGAAGCTTTGGTTGGAGGAGATCCTTTTTCTCCCTCTTTACAATATTCTAAGGTAAGGGTTTCATGTCTACAACAATTTCTTATATCATTTGGGTAAATAGGAACTCAAATACATTAACATGCATCATCATCTCATGCCATTCCTTTTATTTTTATCATGCTAGGATTTAGCAATTGGGGTTTTTCCTCTAGTTTGAGCCAAAAAGGAAATTATCTACCAAGCCGTGAATTAAGGCAAGTATAAGATGATTAGAGCTGAGTGCATGCTGGTACTTCATTATCGTTACCAATTAATCGTTTTCTATTTGAATTTCAGCATCATTCTTTTATAGATACACGAATTGGAAATGAATTTGTTTCATTTATATATGGTAAACGTTAACATGTTGATGGGAGTAGAATGGACTGATGTTACTGAAATATGAAATGAGATGGGATGGTGTTTAAGACGTAGAAATGAATGGAAATGAAGGTTGAATGTGTAGGGGACTGGAGGTTCCATATGCAGGTTCAAGAGGAGGAGTTTAAAGTGTGATTCAAAATTTCAAAATAGAATTCTGGAGCACGCCTCGAGCGCCGCTGAGTGTGCACTTTAGCACGCATATAGATTATCTAACGAAAATTTGTCAATCGAAATTTGTTGGAACTAGAAGCATGGGTGCTCGAATGTGCCCGTAGCCAATCTCGAGTGGACCCTGCCAATTTTGAGGGTCAATTGTAGATTACTTCTAATTTATCCTCTATATTCTATACTTGGCCTAATTGATCCCAAACACTTCATAGTTAACCCTGAGGTTAATTATGATATGAACATTGGAATATTAGAGAATTAAGACACCAAAAGACCTAATAGGTCCTTAGATTGGAGCCTTAAACCTGATAATTAGCCCAATGGTAATTAAAGGCGCATAAAGAATCTTAGGTTGGGATACTTTTATGTAATGTCTTTTGTATGTTGAGCACTTAATCATGGATGTTGGTTTAGGGGACTTTGATATACATTTGTATACAATATAACAATAAGTAAATATAATAGTGCATCGGGTGATTAGTTTGGGATTGGTTAGTAAGTTGCTTTGATTCTTATAATTGAATTGCAATGTTTATTGATCAAGACCAATAATTGGCCTCTTTTATTAGAACTGAATAATTGATTATAATGATGTCATATTTAATTAGGCATTTCTTACTATTTAATTGTTATTGAATCCGTATTTAATTGAGTAAGAATGATTGAATAAGATTGAATTGATAATGATTGACTCAGGCTGAAATCTTATTCAATTTATATTGATTGATACGAATTAGTCAGGCTCCACTTAGCTTGACCCTTATAACACTCGACAGGGTTGAATTTGGGTAGAATGATTGTTACCATTATAGTTGGTAGTTAGAACTTCAGACTCCAGAAACTAAGGTCCTAGACGAAACTAGGCATGGGCACTGGGTATCCAACGATTGGATCTCTGCCGGGAAAATTTAGCATATGTATTTCCACACTTGAATGTGTTTCCTTATTTGATTTATATAACACGCTTTATTCCATGCTTAAATTTGTTAGGAAAAGTGGTGTAATAAAAACTGCCTGTGATCAACGTATCAACCACGATGAATGAGCACAATCATACCATCAAACAATTACACACATAAGCACAATAATTTTATATGATTCGACAACCTTGCCTACGTCCAAAGAGGAGAGAACTCATCTATCATGATCTCATCTCAGTACCCTGATATCTAGGGTTATAGTACATTAATATAAATAATTCCTGATTTCTTGGCCAACAAGAAAACCCATACATAATGACTAAAATATCCCTAACCTTGAACCTCGGTTCTAGCTAACCTAGATGATCGATCATATTAAACTGGAATACAAGACAAAACCTAATAATTTTCACCTTTGGTTGGATCTTGTAAATCCTCATAGGCACCTTGAGATGAAATTGGTAATATCTTCACATACCTTGCTGAATTGTATATCACTACACCGATGGCATAGTTTTCTTTCTTTAATATTATAAAAAGTTGAACTAGTACTTCTTGTTCTTCGCTGAAAGGTACGCCTCAACACACACTGTGACTAAGTGCGACACCTGCACCACCCCCTATCCTAGGTGCATAGATAATATTATCATTGTCTGGTGTCGATCAAGTCCAAACTGACTTGAGACTTTCCATAGTTGCCTCATTTGACCTCAACAGTCCTGTCTTAAACCTCCGAATTGGGTTCCATTTGTTGCCACATGCACGCATCTTCTAACACAATGAATTTCGCTTTCATCTGTTAAGACAAAACTAAAGACCTTCCTGAATTTTGATCTCACTAGTACCTAGTGAATCCTTCATTCTATCTCCATTCCAGTGTTCCTCTTGTCAAGCCTGTAACTGTCCTATTCTACTCTATTTTGGCAGGTTGGGCATTACACATGCGAGTTAGGTATGACCCAATGCTAAATTGGCTTACTCCAACTTGAACTAGATTATTTTTTCTGAGGAAATCAACTCCGTTTAGGTCTTTCTGGATTTTCGCTAGATGATATCATCGAAGACCCATCAACCCATTTTTTGATGATCTCGTCGCATTTAACTTCACCTAAACCATATATTTCCTCTTCTGTTAGTTGATGTCTCATTCATTACTCCACCTGAAATGCATCCCCTATCAATCTATAGAAATTTCTGACCATCTTACCCTCTATGATGACCAATGTTCCCTTTTCTACCTTCGTAACTCTACCTGCTACAGTGTACTTGCAGCCCTTGGAGTTTAAGGCAACCAAAGAAATCGAATTTCTTTACAAACCTGGAACATTCATTACATCCGTTAGGTTTGAACAATCTCATCACACACCCGGATCTTTCCGCTCTTATCTCAAATGCTTATCAATTTGGATTCTCTCCCATAAGAGCATATCCACAATAATGAGATTTATTTCAATCAAACCAATCTTCACTGGAACACATCATAGGAAGAATCTAAGTCCCAATACCATGAATCATCAACCGATCCATATTTGTAGTAACCAAAAGTGATTTCCCATCATTCGAATTTGAGCTTTCTTGCACATAACTTCCTTTCGATTTAGATTCTTTTGCTTTTCAATCTACTTTGGCATCTCGCTCATTCTTGATTCCTTAGATGTGGATTTAAGCTGTCCACAAAGTCTCGGAGCAGTCTCCTGCGCATGACATCAGGTAACATTTTTTTTTAATCCCTTGCTGTGTTACAGAGTCTATGACTCTTTCCTACAAATCCATGAAGTCGTTTCTCCGTCAAACACTTTAATTTGGCCTATGATGCTTAAATCCATTGCTATCATTATGAATCAATCAGTTTCTTCAGCCCCACAAATTCTTTTCCATCAAACTGTCAATATCTTTTGTTTGCCTCATAGATCTTGTCACCGTGAGCACACGTGGATAAATGGATCTGAGATCCAACTTTGGATAGCTTTGATATCATAGAAATAATTTTCTATACTCTGATTGGTCAAATCTGCTTATAGATCGTTGAACTGCCCATATTCTTCCACATACACGTGGATCTCCTCTTAACAAGTCCATAGGTGTAAACGGAGCTTCGATCGAACATCGGATGATTAAGATATCGTAGAAACAAATTCTTATTGTCAATCTAGTCAAATTGCCTATGACCATATTATTGACATGCCGTTGGCAAGCTAGGTTGGACTCTGTAAATGGCTCAGGTCTGACCCGACCCAAACAATCTGGAACTGCTGCTGGCTTGCTGCTAGAAGGCAGGTGAGGTTGACCTGACCTGAAAAACAACTTGCACTGTTTTACTTTACTGTGTTGCTTTAGTGGGTCAGATCCAAGCTGACTTAAAACCGAAATCAACCTGCACCTTTTTGCTGCTGTAAGGGTTTAGGTCAACCCAACTTGACCTAAGTCCGACCTGGCAGAACCTAGGCCTTTCCTTCTCTCTTCTTGTTTTGATCTTGTTAGTTTTAACCCTGAACTAATCTCGATTTACAACAATTACTTTTTATTTAGACTAATTCAACTCAAATCCCATTGGGTTGGGTCATGATTAGGTAATTGGGTTAGGTTTGAACATTACTTAGGTAGTCAATGACCTTCTTGTAATTTATAGTGCATTGTTTACATCATCTTGGTATCATATTAGTTGTATTATATGTATTTTATTTTGTGTGTCAACTTTCATATTTGGCCTAGGCCAACTTGGATCCATTTTGGCCCATTTAAATACCAATTGACTCAAACTGTAAAATACATAAAACCAAGTGGACTTGTTTGTAAATTTCAGAAAATCTGAATTCAAAAATCAACTCCGCTGTTCTTTCTTTGCATCTCCTTCTTCTTGTTGCTAGAGCGCTTCTTCTTCACACCTTCTCCTTCACCTTTCTTCTTCTTTCGGCAAAATCCAAGAGACAAGGGGTTGCATGTGTGTTGGAGCAACTCAATCTTCTTCCACCTCATCTTCTTGCTTGTCTTTTCCATTGGAATCTCTCAATTCTATCTCCTCTTCTCCTCTATAGCTCTCCAAGGTGAGGATCCTATCATCACTCCATTTCTTTGAGTTTAAAATAGTTAAGGAAACTCAAATAAGCAACATGCATGTATCTCATTCCCATTTTCTCAATTGCATATCTTTGCATGTAGTAGGATCATCTCTTATTGAGGCTTTCTCCATCATCAACCCAAGGGAAAGGCTTGATTTGGGTAAAACACTGAAACAAGGTAGGTATAAGAGTGTATATTACTACATGTATATCCATTTATATTGATTCTTGAAAAATTCTCCTTGAATGCTCATTTACAACTCTTTCACCCTTTTTAATTTAAGAATACGTGATGGTTTGAATGATAATGAGTATATTTAAGAAATAATGATGAAATGTGGATATGGAAAAATGTGTGATGATGGTTTGGAGCAAAGAAAATCACATTAGAACCACACTGGAACCTATTGAAGAAGTTTTGTACTAAACCTTGCTTCAGAAATGAAAATTTGAAGCTTACAATTAAGCTGCAACTGTTTTACGGCTAGTTTTTCAGGGACCCAAAACTTTATTTTCTTTTACGGTTAACCTTAGGACTAAGCCGTGAAGTGTACTACAGCAAGCATGGCCAAGCCATAGGCTACTGACGGTTAAACAGTAGGCTAATTCACGACTGAGCTGTAATTGTGGGAGATTTTGTTGAAGATTTTGTTAACCATGGCTAAGCTGTAGCCTATCCACGGCTAAGCCGTAGAAACACAGTAAACTTAGGGAAATTAGGGACTTTTAAAGTCTATGTAGGGTCTTAAAAGTGGTACCTTTACCTCTATCAAATTAGGCCAACGGTAATCAAATACTGAGGAGAAAAAGTGTAGGATTATCACTCATTCTCTCTTAATTATTCGGATAGTTCCGATATCATGTCATGGGTGTTGGCATAAGAAGAGGTGTCTCTAGCCTATACAATGTAACATCAAGATTTGGTAACACATTGACACCGGACGTTTTATAAATACACCGTATTGAATGACTAAGAAAACACATGTTATCTTACTTAGGGCTGGCTAGTAAATGTCTTTGTTAACCACTCAATTTAAATGCATTCATATTGTTTAAGTAAATCTTGCCCTCAATATGATTTAATCATATACCCATTCTTTCTAGTGAACCTTGAGGCAAGATCGGAGACAGAGTTTCTACTGAGTGTAAGCCCGTGAGCTAAGATTGGGGTAACTAAGGTTGAGAGGGTTCGAGCTCTCTAATAGCTCATTAAGTATGCATTGTTTGAATATCAGTTACTTGGTTTAAATCTGACTTTTATTAATTGATTATGGCCTCCAGACCAATAAACATTCCTATATAAGAATGAGTCGATCGCTATGTAAGATAAGTATGAAAGTTATGATCTTAATCGGTATTGAGATATTGAGTCGCCACCACTTAACTTGTACTCATAGGAGGTTCAATGGGACTAAATGTGGGTGTTTATATATCACCTACTGCAGCAACTGTATAAAAAGTTGGTTAATGCTCTTAGGGTAACTAGATAGTCTTGAGCTGACCGCTAGTGATTTGCTATTGTATAATATGCCCTATTTCTAGAGAGTTGATAACCATGTGGGTGCCAATTAGTATATTATTGTATTTCTGTTTATTATTCGTTACTAACACTTAATCACATGCACAACATGTTTAGTTTCTGATTATTACTCTTTTTTAATCAATATGTTTTCTAATTCGATTGATACATCATGATAGTCCTATAAAACCTTATATTTGCTTAATCGTCGTGTTAACAGTTCAACCATTGGTGTTCCAGGTACCAAACCCAATGCCAGCACGACAGTTGAAGCAGCCCGGAGGGAACCCCAACGGTATCACAAAGTGTAAATAAGTGGAAAAAGGATGATGTCTTTTACTAGTCATCTTACGTAGTGTGTCAAAGGGTTTTATTTTGGGTTAATTAGGAATAGCCATGCTTGGACCTATGGATAGATCATGCCATCTTTATCATGCTGTTTTTGGAGCCATTGTTTAATGGATATGTGTTTTTGGATTTGGATATGCCTTATGTATCTTAGTGTTATATGTGCACGTGGATGGTTTAATTAATAGACCATGGTTTATATTAATGGATGAATGTGGTTTTATTAGTGTTATGATATGTACAGGTGAATTCTCCAGGTTTTCACTTAATTATGCAAAATGATTGTTACGTGTATATAGATCTTCCTCATACGTACTTATGGAATTTCTCTTGTAGCAGTTTGTATATGCCTTGACATGATGTGGATTGCTACGGGAATACGTGTGCCACGCCTCAGGATCCACCCTAATCTCCAATTCTCGAGTTTGGGGCGTAACAAATCTTCAATACAGGGGCGGAACCCCGGGCCCAACATTTTCTCTGCTTCCTCTGTTTAGCCATGGTGAAGGAGGACCAGAGACCGACGACAGAAGCAACATGGACGACGGCATGAGAGGTGACACCGGCGGCCTTCACCGATCCTGATGAGCAATGCCATCAGCCGCAACACAAGCAGCCCCTGTTTCCCTCTCCTTTGCCACAATGAGACCGAAGAGCTCCCTACTCTTCATTGTGACAAACCGCGAGGCTAGATGCTCAGCCTCTCTGATTTTCTCCCACAAAAAGTTGCGGCTTTTGCAATAGTCTTCTTTTTCACTGACTTATAGAAATCCGAATCTTGATGTCCAACAATGATTCAATCCTTCAATCTCCTCATCCGGTCACAATTTACATATACTTTTCTTCCACAGAGTTCTGAGAAACAATTTGTCAATCGCTAAGGCTAAGTGATCTCCACCTTGTTTTGATACCACTTCTTGGCAAAAATGGAGCAACAAAAACTACTCGTAATTGATAGATCAACGATGATGAACAAGCACAATCATACAATCAAACAATCACACACATGAATACAACAATGTCCATGGAAGATTGAACCCATCTTAATCCCCCAAGATCTAGGGTTATAATACATCAATATATATAGTTCCTGCTTTCTTAGCCAATAAGAAAACCTATACATAATGATTAAAATACCTTTAATATCGAACTTCGGTTCTGACTAAATCAGACAATTAATCTCGCTAAACCGGAATACAAGACAAATCCCAACAAAATTTCCTAGAATACTTCATTGGTCTCTTTTAATCAATTGTTAATTAATTCTAGTAGACAGAGTTTGTATTACTTTAATTATGTTTATATTTTGCTGAATAATCTTATTTACAGCTATCTCATTAGTATTACAAGTTCAAATCCCTACATTGATCTTGCAGAGACCGAGGAGTGAGAGGAGGAGACCTCAGTGGTTCTTTCAAGCTTTGCTGAATGTACAGATAAGTATTTTGACTAATCCCAGATTTTAGAGAGCAACATAAAGAAATCTAGGCTTTTATATTTTGCGATTTTGGGATACTAGGTTTTTCATGGCATTTGCATTAGTAGATCACTTGTGCAGGCCATGACTCATTTTGCTTTTAGCAGTACTACATGATGTAAATCCTTGTAGACCTATTTATAGTTGCTTATACTCCTTCTGAGAGACATACACCCATGTCCATGTCATGTAGAACTTATGGGTAAAACATTGTATATAGATTATAGAAATGGGATTTGTGTATCTTTGGTATTTTTTAGAAATGTGTTGTACTTGGACTGCTTTCATGATTTAGATACTATTGAAATGTTTGATTTATTGAAAAGAAAAATTTATTAGTGATATTGACAGACTTTCGTATGTTGCTTTCTTGGACTTGTGTTCTTGTATAGTCCTCATACGTATTAGATGTGAATATCTCTTGCGGAATTTTGCCTCAACCTAAGTTTGGATTTGAATTTCACGAGAATACATATGTCACACTTCAGAAATTACCCTAACATAAGGATTCTCATGCTCAGGTCGTGACAATTGTTGTAAAGGACCTATATATGACTGCTAACTTAATTATGAATCTGACTAGACAAATGGGGCTTTTAATTAGACTGTTGAGACGTTTGGGGATATGTTTGTGTAGTACAGGGATTTCATGTTTAATTAACTTCCGTTTATGCAGTTGGTGGAAAATAGGTTCTGACTTTGGTGGAGATAGGTTTTTTTCGTACTCAAGTAAACGTAACTTATTTTTCCTTCTTTTTGCCCTTAAAATCATAGAACCAAAGTTAGAACATCATATTTCAACTTCATTCTGATCAAAAGGTTCTGAAGCTCCTTAATAGTGAGAAGATCATATGATCAAAGTTCGTTTCCTTCCAATTAAAAGGTTGATGTGATACCGTTCAATGAAAATAAATAAATAAATAATACAAAGGTTCCAAATATAAATATATATATATATGGAGAATCTTTATATGCATTCATCCCTCACCATTTTTTTCGTGAGAACTCTAGGTGAGGCCCATCTATTACTCAATCCAAACTTTGCAACATACATGGGACCTCATGATACCTCATGATAGCAACTCACCCTAAGTTTTGGTTTGATCCGAATTTATTGGACCGTTGGATCGACTATACACCAATCCGAATGGAATGAATTTGTAAGCCATGGATGAAGGGGTTAGGGATATGTGATTGGGGCCAAATTTGGTGTGTGGGGGTGCTTTCACATAGATCTTTCCAACCCCCTCAGTCTCATCCCTTAGTGGGATCCACAGTGGGCCCCATTGAAGAGTGTGCACGAAAAGTCCATGAGGGACGTATGTATAGGAAAAGGCCCATATATATTGAGCTTTATCTTTATCTACTCATCCAACTTATCATATTACAAGATGCTAATGGCCAAAACTTTTCCTTTTTTAATCAGGGCTCAAACCTTATTATCCTTAGCTGATTGCCTTATCGCCAAGGACTTTAGATGTCTTTTTGCTAGCTGATCAACATAAACAAAAGAAACCATTACGCCAAACTTCTTTAAGCCTTCTATTGCAAAAAACTGACATATATGTGCCTTTGAAATAAAGTTCTTTAATACGGCGTAAGGTTCTTACAACTAGTTGACAGACTACATATCTCCAGCTTTATAAGGCCCACTTAGGCTCACCTCATCAATGCCATCCCTTTCACACTCTTCTCATTTTATGGTCTGACACAAAGTCCAATTTTACACTAATTGAACACTATTGATTTGCTCAGGATAATTTGAAGGATTTTTTTTGTCGATTCAAATACATAAAAAAAACTTTTCAACTATTATTTTGCATTGATAAACACGCATCTAAGTGGATTCCATGAGCTGGACTGCATTTGAAAAACATGCAGTTTGCTCAAAGGAGATGTTTTTTTTAAAATATATAAAAAATCATTTCAATGCATGAGCAAATTGCTAAACAACCAATCCATGACGAACTTCTTTACTTTTTTCATTAGATCTAATGTAAGAGGAAGCATTCACCTTACTCCTCACTGCCATGATAAAGTGTGTTTGGTAAATTCACTTCAATGGTAAGTTGTAAGTGGTATGTTGAAGAGAAGTGTCATTTCAAGATATAATAAATAAAAAAAAGTCAAATCAAAATATCACATTTAAAAAAATTTATTTTACTATTTACATTAAAAATTTAAAAGCCATTTTTTTATTACTGACAAAAAAATATCTTCTTGAAACACAAAGGGTCAAAAAATTTCATTCTCACGACACTAAAAACAAAAACTCTTTATATTATGATTCGATTAAATTATATTTTATTCTATTTTAATTTGAGGCTTTACCTTACCAAACTTCATTATATCTATACCGTATATTCAAATTGGCATGGATTTTATGGTCAATTAGTGAATACAAACCATCCTCCTCTTGCAAACACAGCAAGCAATTTGCCAACAACTATCAAGATTTGGATGGATATTGGCTTACATTAACCGTTTAATCTATCCTACGATGTGAGCGTCCCACCCTAAGTAGCGATGATACCCCTCGTGCTCACGATTTTTCTCTTGCGGGAGTCTGCATGCCACCCATGCCCTTGATGCAAAGTGGGCCATCCTGCACTGCACTATATATAGGCAGAAATTGGATTTCAAGTACGAACTCCCTGCATTAAAAATTTAGCTCCGTGCTTCATTGTGGCCAAGCATTCTGTATTAGTTGAGAGTGGCACCCATCTTATTGATCTACGAGAGGCCCACTAATGGAGTGACACCCAACTTAATGTTGCAATTGGGTATCATTTTGGTATCAATTGGCACGACAATTGTATCAATTATGATGTTTATAGAAGGATCAATCATCCTAACTCTTAGGATGGCATCATATCCATGGTTATATTACGAATCCCAACGAGATTCCCTTAAAAAAAAAGGCACTTAATAAAACCACCCAAGTTTCAACTTTAGAGTCAGATCTCATGTGATCAACCCAATTAATCTTACACGCGCATGGCCCCGGTGAAATTGGCAGTCATTAATATCACTAGTAAGTTTTAACATTGATCTGGCTATTATGTACCAGCTAATCTGACAGCAGATATTAAATGAGTATGGACCGCACCTTCATGTACTTGAGAACTTCGTTCTCGGAAATCACCAATTTTTAGCTATTACTGCTAGCATTCATTCATAAATTGCGCTCTAAAAAACAGGGAGCTGAATTCGTTTAAATATAACAAGCGAGAAATGCCCGTGCTAAGCATGAGTGAATAACCGACATTTGTAAACACAAAATTTGTGAACAAAGGATGCAAATTGCATACGGTAAAATGGTCTATAAAAAAACAACAAATATATCACTACATTGTCTTTTTTTTAAAAAATAAAGAGCCGATATTTCATTACTTTCTATCATTTTACTAACAATGTTCTCTCTTTCTTGTTACAAATATGCGGAGCATATTGTTTTTCAATGTATATCACATAAAATATTATCATACGAATAAAAATCGTGCCACAATTATATAGTTTACATCTGCATAAGCTCTAATTTATAATTTCTATTAGAGAATTCACAGTTTTATTCCAAAGGATCATTAAGGGTACATTGGATCTTACAAGATTCTTTAGTTTATAACAAATATAAAATCATATGCTCACTATAAAATGATATGAGTAACTAAATCACAACGTATATATGTCTAGTATCAACATCTTCAACAAAAAATTATAGATAATTTGTATAATTTTCTCAATAAACATTACACATTGGAGATGACCACAAATTTTTAATTAGGGATCCCTATTCATAGGGCAGTGAGTAATCCTTATGGCTTCTTGACCTATTAGGAATTGTGCTCTAGGTATGTATCAAGGGTTAAATTTTCACTTGGCAAACTGCTTCCTAATCACGATGTTAGCGTAAGAGTTCGGCTTGAGCACATGTCTGCATCAATTATGTTGGCCCAGTTAGCCTATATACATGTATCGATCTTAGTTTCGACCAAACTCAAGTTGCATGTCTTGAATAGATTAGATGGTCAATCAACTTTTGATTTTAATTTAAAATTTTAGGCTGGAATATTAAACACGTTCTAATTTTGTTCGGATCTAAGATTTCTACAATTTCTTTCAACATAATCTTTTAAAGGAAAGAAACTGTTGAAATCTATTTTAATTTTTTTATTTGTTTATTTTTTTATTATGAGAAATCATAGGTAAGTGGAGAGATTTTTGGAGGTTATAAAGAAGGAATAGATAGAAGGTTTCTCTAACTGAACTTTATTCAATCAAATAATATTAATTGAAAAGATTTTACGAACCCAATACCATTGGGATGCTGACGTGGTACTATAAAAAAAAAGAAAAATAAGTGCTGATGTGGCCCTTCAGATGTTTTCATTCTTGTAGCTTTAATATATATAATTCTTTTAATCTTAAAATCATACTCCTGGCACCATTGATCATCCTTCACGTGCATCCAGGATGTGCGCCGGACAGATGCGACTTAAATACAAGTCTATAAACGTACAATTCGTACGTGAGTGGAATTGTGGTCGTGGGGGAAACTGAGAGGGACCAGATCCGAATTCCGATCCACTATAGCTTCATAAGCTGTGCCTGTGCCGGCGAAGCGGAAACTAGAAAACCTCATACTGAATGCAGACGCCCAATTCCGCCTGGCTGATCCTTTCCGTGAATATCAGGTCAAGTGCTCTCCAAAGTCAAGATAGAAGTGGAGTCTTTCGTTAGCACCATGAGACCTTATTCAAGTTTCACACTTAAAATATTCAAATTTGAATCCTTATATATAAGTGTGACCTTATTCTTAATTCACACGAGGTCTTTTAAAACCGTAAGGTAAAATTGAGTTGGAATCCAATGAGTAAGAGTGGACAATGTCAAATGGCAGTGGGCTGATGTAGTTATATAGTATGCGTACATACCTTGGAATGTCTCTTATTTTTTTAACTTCTCATAAGGGAATTTATATTTTCAAAATACATGAAGAATTTAGCCTTTTTTTTTTTGCGAGCAAAAGTGGGCGCACTAACCATAAATTTTACCATAATGCGGAAAATCATTTATGCAACTCTCACAAAAAAAAAAAAAAAAAAAAACCTCACTGACCGGACAAACGTGCTCTAAGTTTTGTAGCATTTTCTCTTCTGAATATTGCTTAATTTATAATTCTTTTGTCATTTGAAAAGAGGTGAAACTCATTCACAAACGTGTAGTCACACTCAAATTTCTAGCTAGTTGGATTACAGCTGGAAATATTTATCTATGATTGTAGATTTGGTATTAATTAATGTAGTTTTTAATACATGAGCAATGCATAGTTCACCTTAACCCCCTCCATCACCCATCTGTAAGAAGTTGGGGGGGGGTGGAAAA
Source organism: Sextonia rubra (assembly GCA_037013555.1). NCBI lineage: Eukaryota > Viridiplantae > Streptophyta > Magnoliopsida > Laurales > Lauraceae > Sextonia > Sextonia rubra. Next base: position 33,990,408 of record JASUAD010000028.1, read on the forward strand.
TGGAGTGGATTTACTCGCTACATCTTAGATTGTAAATAGCCATAAATTTACTTTATATGCATTTGTGTGGATTTAGTGGGTGATACATGTGAAGAGTAGTCCAGTTGGCTCAGAAGCCTCATGAGTAGGGCTGTTAAAGGGCCGGGCCTGGGCTGGGCTGAGGGAAGCCCTTATCTTACCCTCATATGTGCAGGTCGGGCCTAATTAAGTAAAGGCCGTCGACTTTTACGGCGGGCTTATAATTTTTATGCTCTTACCCAACCCTCAAGGGCTAGGGCTGGGCCAGGGCTAAAAAAAAGGAAAATTTTTTTTCTTTAATGGAAATAAATATTTTCTATGCAATAGCCTATGCCACCACCACCAACCAACCTTATACAAACCCTCCTCCTTTGTCCGGGCTGGAGACTGGCAATGCAATGCAAAAGGCAGTAGTTAGTTGTTGGCTGGGTATTTTGATAATTTTAGGGCTTTATCTTTTAAAAGACTAAAATGCACTTCAAATGTTATTGTTTTATGACTGTTGGCTGGGTATTTTGATAATTTCTCACAAAGTGGAAAGTAGAAAAGACTTGGTTGTAGCATGAACATGGCTTTTGTTAAAAAGTTTAACAGTCCCGAAAGGCTTGTATGTATTATATATTTTATATTAAAATTTAATAAACAGCGGGCCTGGCCGGCCCCCTCGAGCCTAATTAGTCAAGCCTAAGCTCAGCCCTCTAGATGCGGGTTTTTAAAAATAGAGCCCTTCTCTACCCTCAGGCTTTAGATGAAAAAAATAAACTCTCGTTTTGAGGGCTTTTGTGGGCCGGGCGGGCCGGGTCCCCTTTTTAAAGGGCTGGATTGACAGCCCTACTCATGAGGATAACCATGTCCAGTAAAGGAGAGAGAGAGAGAGAGATGGATGTTGGATTGGGAGCGCATTAAAGCACAACATTTTTTACTTTCATTGTACTTGTTTTTTCTTTATTTTTCTTGTTATTTTTTAGAGCCCTGTATCGCTTACGTGAAACTCTTTATTTGAGGTTTACTAATAGAGTGGATTAAGTGGTGGTAACTATATGAGCACGAGTGGGCCAATCCTTTTCCTCAATCTTATTTAGCAGATGGTATCAGTAATTCCATACACCAATAGCCAACAAGAAAGAGAGTAAAACGAGAGTGTAAACTTCACTAGCTGGCTGGGAGGGAAAGACCCTGGGGCCAGGGGCTTAAAAAGAGGAAGAGGATCCCCACTGCCCAGTTGTATGGGAAATGAATGATCCAAGACTCCCGTTATGATGCGATGCACGTGACCCTTTTATTGTTTCAAGTATGATATGAAAAATTTAAAACAGGCAGTGTAGCTTTCCCGATTCCCACTGACTGCTTAATTTACCAACGCACGTTCTAATGAATGACGATGGCTCGTGTAAGATCTTGCCTCCACCAAAATTCCTGACCGACACCTGAGCCGCTGATTTCGCTTGACAGATTAGTTCGTGAGAGTTGAAAATTCTCTGCCTAATAGCAATTTGGGTTCAGGTATCTCCCATCATACACCAATATTTTCGGTTTTAGCAATATTAAAGATTTATGAATTTAAAATAAATAAATGCATATCTATGTAGTAATAAAAGCGGGTAATATTTCTGCACATATCACACACCAGCTTTTGGAGCGTCCTTAGGGCCCTAAAGATCATGGCATCAGTGGCCACTCATGATGGACCAAGACTGAAAGAATGGGGTTGATCTGATGCCTTAATTCACGACTCACAAGTTTTAATTTGACTTTATATTGATAAATACCAATTTCAAATCCAATGTTCTTGTCCATTTGATGGGTGCTAACTCTAGGGATTGATATTTGATACTATCATAGGAGTCTCATGTGTGGGTGTGAGTAATTTGGATGGATAATAAGGTGGGCCCATTAGAAGTTCTCATTGGAATACAATCAGAGGTGAAAGTGTAGGAAAATTTTTCATGATTATATAATATACAAAAATTCTGAAGATGATCTCGCCATGTGTAGAAAATATCTACGCTGTGGGACATACCTGGCCTGGGCCCTCCTTCGGCAAACGGCCTTGGGGCCAAATTTGACATTCATTTTAAATTTTCTTGATCATCAAAATAGGCATCGCTCATTATCTAATCTGTTCAATTTCAACTACACAATTGAAACTCATGGTCTCTAAACTCATTGGTGACTACTATCTTCTTTAAGCAATGAACAGCACATCGGTTATATATGGACTCTCCGTTTGTTTATACATAGAAATTGAATACACAGAAATTGTTGGTGAAATGAATTCTACCAAATGATTATTAAAGAGGTAAATGGTGAAAAATATAAAGTGATGGGTGAAAGATATATGATCAAGCTATAGATATGACATTTCCTTTTCTATGTATTGTATTAATAAGGTATAGTTGGATATTTAGTTTCCATGCATTCAAGCAAACAAACAGGATCTTGGGGAATTTCTAAGTGAGCTCAACTGCAAATGAGCACAAGCCGTATGAGAAAACCACCTATGATCAATTCGAATGAAATACATACAACCACTCCCCACAAGTGACATGGATCTCATGGTGCTAGACCAATATGAATAGAATTTGACCGTTGAATTGAAATAAAAATAAAAGACATATTCTAAGATCTTAAAACTTGAGGGCCATATATATCAGGTGGTTAGGATGATTTGATGACCTGAAATTTACATGGGTGGGTCACATTTTGATGTTAGACCCTCACTTACCCACGATATATTTGACAAGGCCTTAGATGGATCTTAGAAGTCGTGCACAAATTGCTTAGATGAATATGTGCGCAAAAAATGAAAAAAAAAAAAAAACCGTGTATACATGTATATATCTACATCTATGTATGCATGGGTATGCAGGTTAAAAAGATTTATCTTGGACAACTGCTACTAAATAGCCCATTAGCTAATCATTTCCTCCTTGTAAAAAAAAAAGTCCCATTACCTAATCCACTCCATCCTTGCTCATTTACGGCAGGGGTATAAACTATATGGATTTTTTGGAAGTGGGGGATAAATTTTTTGTAGGATTGGATAGCTAATACTGTCCAAGCTCATCCAATAGTATTATTAAATGGGATGTGATTTTATTTATTTCAAAGATGAATCCAATCCTTTGGTTGTGTCCGGATAAATGAGGGACACGAGACAAAAAGACCTAAAAAATATAATCGCTTCCATTCAAAGCCAACCTAAGTTATCTTACCTCCAAAGTGAGATTATCCAAGCTCCCATACTATATATTAATTCACTGTATCGTCGGAACTAGGATAATATAATCCCAGGCATTATAAACACAAACAAACAAAAGAAATAAGTGAGATATGATGCAAAAAGTTACTTATCCCCCACTTAATCCCCCTTTATTCTACTTTCAAACACATCCTAAATAGTTAAAATTTTAAATATAGGATGATATCCAAACCGCCAAGTGAGCAGTGGCTCCAAGGATCCGAATCCAACCACTGGCCCTCTGAGGATTGCGCCAACATACAGCATGCAAAATGCTTTCTCATGTTGTAGGATTTTAAACAAATTAATGTTTCGTACTTTACAAACACAACATTCGTTTCTTCTGCCTTAAATTACGATTTAATGCATAAAAAAAGCTTTTATTTTGAATTATAATAGGTAACTATTCGTAGACCCTAGCTTATAAGAAATGCTTCCACTAAGGAGAAAGGACCCCCTCGACCATCTTAGATTGATCCACTATTTAAGACGTGTCTCTCACTTCTTCTTGTCTGAGAATCAATTATTATTATTTTCAACAGGCAACTGACATTTACTTGAAGGAAGGAATATCATAGGAAACAAACAATATATTAAAATCCATAAAATAATGTAGTAGACGCACTTTTCTCATTGTTTTATTGAAGAAAAAGACAGCAGGGAAAGAAGTTTATCAGTTCGCTCTTCCATGGAATGTCTGTTTCTGCATGGGTTGTCTGCTATCATGTGGACCACAATTTTATGCATCTCTCTCTTCTAATTTGATAATTAAAAAGCTAGCAAAATTATTAAGTTAGCACTTTTACCTCTTGGACACAACTATATATAATGAGGTTAAAGTTATCGAATCTTTAAGGATTTTATGTAGTTGGCTAATTCATGAGTTGGACAAAGCTCTCTTATTCGGAGTTTATTTCTTGTTTTTGTCAAAATTGGTAGTTCTTATTTTCCAAGGAGTGTTTTTTAAGAAACAAACAGTTCTTGTTTTACAAGGAGTATTCTTTTAATGTACGAATTGTGAGTTATTTAAATGGTTCATCTCTTAACCCTAAGATGTGGATATCATTATTCCAAGTGAAAATTATACTTTAGAGATCATCATTTTTTTAGAGCTTTCATTGGAGAGACTTTGCTAATTAAAGCTTTGAGCTTTAGAGTTTGCTGCTTTTACTTCCTTGCAGGAGGTTGCTCATCTCGTAGAATTGAAGTGATTGAATTAAGCATACAGAAGGGGGCATACAAGGTTCGCTCATCTTGTAGAATCGAAGTGATTGAATTAAGTATAGAGAGTGGGGCATACAAGGTTAAGTCATGTTGTGGATTCTTGCAAGAAGAAGTACATCCTAATCGAGGGATTGAATGAAAAGGGCTATGAGAATATTTTGAAATCGTTTGAAATTAGTGCTTGGTTTTGTTAGTTCAAAACGATTAGAGGTTTTTACTTAGTTGGAGTTTTCCACGTTAAAAATTTCAGTGTTTTCTTCTTATGTGGTTAATTGTTTATTTACAAGTTTATGTTTATTATTGCGTTGCATAATATTTGGCTTGCAATCTAAAAATCAGGGACCCCAAAACTTTCAGAATCTAATCCATATTTGTTTATCCAAGTGCAAAATCGGCATATGTAAAACAATTAATACAATGTGAAATATCTATTTTCAAAATACTTTTGTAGTTGTCTTATACAACAATTTAGAAATTTAAGGTTGTACAAGTATAAATAGTAAACCAGGCCCACCAATATTGGCACGTATTTGAACAAGCCTGTTTATAGTCATCCCTTTTCAAATATGCAAATGGCATCTTTTCAGTAGGCCACTATATATATGTGTGTTAGAATTGTAACAGGATTTTGAGTTGTTATGTCTTGTATTACAATTAAAAGTGTTGGCTAATTCTTGGATTGGACAAAACACTCTAGTTGTAGTAAAAGTTATATTTCCATTTATTTAGACTAAGAGCTTGAAGAGGTTAAAGAGTTTCAGAAAAGCTAAATTAAAGTGTTTTTCTAAGGATAACATAAATTAAAAAGTTATATTTTATAAACCAAGCATTAGATATGGGTAAGCGACTTACCATTGGAAATATTGTTTTGAATATATATCCTTAGGTTCCAAGATTATGTCAATTGGAGCTAAAACAATAAAGTTGTGTCATTGGGAAGTTTGCAGAAATTGTACCATCCAAAATTATGAAATTGCCATTACTCAAATTTCTATTTTTATTTTAAGTGAGATTTTCCTGTTTTATGCCAAATCCTTTTCTGATTGGATTACCATTGTGAGGCACGAAATTGGAGTTATAAAAATGGGTCCTCTCTCAATCCTAAGGGATAGAACACAGATTTCAATATTCTAAGTGAAGATTATATCTTAGAGATAATTTTCTTTAGAGCTTTCATTGAAAGTTGAAAGGCTGAAGCTTTTCTTTAGAGATTCGTATCTTTTATATTTCTTTGTGAAAGATCATCTTCTTCCATAGAAAATTTGATGAATCAAGTCAACAGCTAGAAGGCATTTAGTTGATTGGATTTGTCTATTGCTGGAGCGTAAAACTTTACAAGAGGTTGACGTTACCGAGTTGTCGGAGATCTGTCAATGGCTTGTAATTGCGTGATAATTCATAGTGCTTGATTACTAGTTGAGTTTGAACTCGTTGTTTTTTCCTTATTTGGGTTTCTACATAAAATTGATGTTTTTGTGGTGTGTGCTTTTGTGTTTAATTTAATTTTTGCTGTGCAGTTGTTTACTTACAAACATATTGTTGAGATTGATTGCGTTGATCCATTCTAGAGGCCCATGTAAAACCTTCAATATATATAATTAAGCCTATTGATAAAATATCTATACATCCTTTGTGATTTTTATTAACTTGTAACCTTGATGAAATGTTTAAAAGTCATCCCCGTTGCCTAGAGTCATGTCAAATGTGTGTGTGTGTGTGTGTGTGTTTTTTTTTTTTTTTTTTTCACAGTCATAACTAAAATCAAGCACCTTTTTTTTTCCTTATTTTTGGTACCCTAGCTAAAGAGGCTGAGATCCATGAGAACCCACACAAGTAGGAAGATGAAGCTCACATGGTCAAAAGAAGAGCCCACACAAGTGGGAATGGAAGCTTCAAAATTAGAAGAAAAGCACACACACATGGCAAGAGTAGCATGTTAGACTTAAACAAACCTCAAGATCAGGATAAACTTGATCTAATTCGAATAATGAACGTTACAATATCTCAAAATGAAAGTAAATAATACCTTTAGGATTCATGGTTTCTCCGGTTGAAAATGGGGTTTATAACTCTCTACTACTTCCCTTTTTGCAAGTATTAGTGATGGTTTTCTTACAAGGACTTAAGGTGTAGAGAGTTATCTATAGAATCACCTTTTATAGGCTTTCACAAATGCATCCCTTCCATTAAGGGATACAACCCATTATAATCTCCTTAGTGACAGTGAATGAGGAAGATGAAAAAAACAAGAAAACAAGAGCACATTCATGCATACGTTGTTTCGTATGGAGAAAGAGAATATTGCATGGTCATGTGGACCACCTTAAATTGTATTCCAATAGTCTCTCACTTAATCCATGTGACCACATGCATATAACTCAAATTTTTTTAATATATATAATTATAAAAAAGTCAAAAAATAAAAAAATGACTTTGACTGGTGCACTACTTTGAAAAAAAGAAAAGTCCTTAATCAACTTTTGTGCCACTATTTAATCTGTGATTAGACAAAAATACTAATGTGAATCGTGGTGGTCACATATCATTATTGATATATATCCTTCTACAATCACAACAGCAATATTCTTACCTAATAAGTCTTTAATAAGGATTAAAATAGGATCTTAACATGGTAATCCTATTTTAACGGGTACTTTAATATTATAATCTTACATTCTCACAAAATCCACATTGATCGCATTTGATACTTGATTTTGTAGTGTCGAGACATCCAACAAAGTATGAATTTGAGTATCCTATCACCTCCAAATGACTAGATTTTTTATATATGAGCATGTATTTGCTAGTACACATAGATACAATAAAACCTTCTTCACACCCGTCCAATGCGCTATGCCTAGATCACTTTGGTATCTGCTCAACATTCCGACTACGAAGTTGATGTCTGGTTTGATACAAGTTTGTGCATACAACAGACTTTCTATCAAAGCCGCAAATGGACATTTGTTTATCTATTCCCTTTTTATTTCATTCCTTCGACATTGTGCCTTACTAAATTTGCCTCCTGTCACACCTTAATCTCAGGAATTGGGGATTAGAATGGGCCTCCAGGGTATGAATATGTAATCCCATAGTAAAACGTGCCATGTGAAGAAGCGCACAAATCACTACAAGGGAGATTCCACAGGAATGTGTAAGGTAAGACCAACAACATATAGATTTAAAATTCAACATAAAGCAGATACCTGTGAAATACATCTGTAATAATCATAAGTAAAACATAGAAGTGAATATCATACCATTATATAATAATGTAAGCCTTTTAATTAAACATTCCCATCACATACATATACACAAAACCCAAAACACGTTTTATACACAATGTCCAATTTAAACATCTCCATACAAAACCATGATCATAACTGATTAACCCAACTAAACCATTAGACGCTCTCTGTAGGATGACTAATAAAAGACGTCGTCATCTTTCCATTCTTCTATATCCCGAGGTACCGTTGGGGCACCCTCCGGAGACGCGTCAATATTTAAGTTGGGGTTTGACTTTGTCCCTATAACACCAAGGGGAGCATTATTAATATGACGGTTAAGCAAATATAGAGATACATAAGACTAGTATGCTGTATCAAATGAATTAAGAAATATAAATAAATTACAAGAAGTCAATAAACGTAAACTAAGCAGGTTTGCATGAGAAAACATGAGTAACGAATCATAAATAGAACATCATACACATTAGTTGGCATCTACAAGGTTATATTCTCCTAAAAGAGAGCATATCATCTAGAGAGAACTTGCATATGGGATGCTAGGGGATCAGATTAGCTTCTCGAGGAGCGTTGACAACTCCTCCGTGTACTACTGTAGTAGCGACATAAAGATATCTAAACTGGTCCTGTCGAACCTAATAAGGGCACAAGTTAAGTGGTGCCGACTCAAGTGTCAAGACTGACTCAAGTTCACATCTTTCATATATTCAGTCAAACTTATCATATCGTACGTAAGGGAGTTCGATCTTGAGATCATATTTAATCATAGAAATTGGAATTAACAAGGTAAATGATAATTAAACATTACATACTTAAAAGAGTTAGAGAGCTCGAACCCTCTCAATCTTGGTTATACCCATTTTGGCTAACAAGCAGGCACTCAGTAGAAGCTTCGGCCCGATTTGTCTCAAAGTGTGCCAAGAAGAATGGGTACATGACTAGGTCATGTTGAAAGCAAGGTTTCATACAGTATGAATGCATTTAAATCAATAAGGTATTAAGGAAATTACTAGCCTACCCTATGCTAGATAATTCGTAATCCCGAGGGCGTTTAACATGATGTATTCATAAAATGTCTGGTATCACTGTGTTACTAATCTTGGCATTACTTTGTGTATGCAAGGACACCTCTTCTTATGCCAACGTCAATGACGTGACATCGGAAATTCATCCAGACAATCGAAGGGGATAAGTGACAGCTCTACACTTGTCCTCCTTACCATTCGATCACCATTAGGCTAATTTAATTGTGGAAAAATGTGCCATATCTAAAGCCTTACAAAGTTATTTGAATTCCCTAATATCCTAAGTTCCCAGTGTTTTTACGGCTTAGCCGTGCATCTGTTACGGCTTAGCCATGCATCTATTATGGCTTAGCTGAGTGGCTTAATTTTTCCTTCAAACTCTTGTGCATTTACTGTTTAACAGTATATTAGCCTACGACTTAGTCATGCTAAGCCTACGGCTGGGATATGGCTCAGCCGTAGTACAATTCACAGCTTAACGATAGGTAAGCCGTAGAGGGAAGGTTGGATTTCAGGCTCTTGGGAAACCTCATCGTAAAATGGCTTACGGCTTGGTCACGGGATGGTTACGACTTAGCTGTAGTTCATTCCACGGCTTAGCCGAGGGTTAGCTATAGTATAAAATTGGGTTTTAGTACTCTCGGGACTTTGAGCTGTACACATTTACGACTCAGCCGTAGCTTCACTGTAAACTTCAGAAATCTTAAAGGCGATTCTGAAGCTTGAACTCAACGCAGAGCTTTGAATGAAAGGGGTTATAAAAAGCTTCTTATGGCTTCAAAATGTCCCTAAGAGTCATTTAATACTCACATAACACTCCCATTTCATATTCACACTCTAATTTATTCAATTCAACATAAACATATATACTTAAATCAAGAAGAAAGAGCTGTAACTTGAAAAGTAAAGTGATCATCCAAGAACCAAGGTTGTAACTATACATGCAGCATCATATATACTCTAATACTTACCTTTTTCATAGTGCTTGACCTTACTAACTCTTCCCTTGGTGTGTAGGTAGGAAAACCTCAATAAAAGAATGGGTTTTCTACATGAAAGACATACAAAGGGTAAATCTAATGTGGAATGCATGCATGTCGCATGATTGAGTCTCCTTGACTCTGTTAAACCTAAAGATTTGAAATAAAGGTTGAGTTTTCACCTTAAGGAGTTCTAACTTAAAGAAGAAGGTGCCTCCAAAAAGAAAGATGCACAAGGGAAAAAGAAGATGAAGAATAGAGGCTCTTATTAATGCATGCAAGGCTTCAAATCCTTGTTTGTAGCTTCAAAAGTAGATGGAGGTGAAGAAGAGTGGGGAGGAGAAGTGGTTTCAACATACACAGAAGAAGAAGGAGGAGAGACATTGGGCTCCTCCTTTTTTAATCAATTTATTCTGCAGTTTACATACAAGCCCATCATTTATGAAAAATTATAGTTTAAGTCAAATGGACTTCTATTGAGCCAAGATGAGTTCGGATCAAGTCGAGCCCAACATGAAAGATGATCTACACAAAGAATTACATAAGATACAACTAATGAGGTGTCAATATAATGCATGAACAAATTACAAAAGTGTCTTTAACTACCTAAGTAAGGTTCGAACCCGACCAAACGACCTTTCCATACCCAAGCCCAAAGGGTTTGAGTTAAATTAGTCTAAACACATTTTAATTAATATAAAATAAGATTAATTAATATAAATTAAGGTTAGTTGGGATCAGGACATTACACCTCCCTTAATAATGAGTGTATTTTATGGCTTACACCATCCCATATGAAATCTCTTGAGAATAATATTGATGTAGGCTTCCCGAGACAACCCAAGTAATCTTCTAGATTTGTCTTGAAATGTCTTAATTCCTATTACAAAGTTTGTTTCGCCCATATCTTTCATATCAAAATATTCTCAAGATAACCTTTAGTCTTACAAATCATACCAAGATCATTACTAGTAAATAAAATGTCGTCAACATACAGGACTAAAATTATAAACTTGCTCCCACTAATTTTAAGATAGATACAATAGTTAACAACATTTTTTGTGAAACTAAAAACTATGATAATGTTGTTGAACTTTAGATACCATTGTCTAGAAGCTTGTTTAAGACCTTCATTAATTTATAGACTAGTTTACTGTTACCTGTTCTACAAAACCTTTAGGTTATTCCATGTATGCTTTCTATTCAAACTTCATATTCAAAAATGCAGTTTTGATGTCCATTCGATGTAGCTCTAAGTTAAAATGAGCTACAAAAGCCATAATAATTTTGAATGAGTCTTTATTTGATGTAAGATAGTAGGTTTCATTGTAATCCACACTTTCTCTCTAATTAAAACCCTTGGTTATAAGTCGGACTTTGAATCATTTGATGTTTCCTTTGGAATCCCTTTTGGTCTTAAAAAGACCCATTTACATCTAACATTTCTGGATTCCTTAGGAAGTTCAACAACACTCAAACTTAGTTTTCAGCCATAAATTTTAATTCATCTTTCATAGATTTTATCCATTGATCAGAATTGTCACTGTTAATAGCGTCTTTGAATGTTTTAGGATCTTCTTTTATTACAAAATCTACCTTTTCCAAATACACAATATAATCATCTATAATTGCAGATCTTCTCGCCTAAGTTGACCTTCTGAATTCTTCTGAATTTATTTCACTAACACTTGGTTGTGTAATATTTGAAATTTGATCACCTCAACAATTTGTCCTGAGAGTGTTTCAGGTTGTTGTTCCTCTAGATTTTCAATGTTCATATGATCAAGAGGAACATCTAAGTCAGCCCATTAATTCGATGTCAGTTGTACTTCTTGAATACCAACCTCAAATAGTGTAACTATGCCACTTCTTTCAGATAGTATTGAGTCCTTGATTTTTTTCATAAATAATTTTTCTTGTGTTACCGCTTCCACTATTTTGGTGATTCAACCAAAATTTTGCATTACTAGATTCTACAATCCTAGTGGTATAAGTAGGATAGTAAAACCAATACCCCTTAAACCTTTCCAGATAATCGATAAAATATCCACTTACTGTTCTAGGATCTAATTTCTTTTCTTATAGGTTGAATACTTCCACTTCAAATGGACATCCCCAGACTTGAAAATGATTTAGGCCGAGTTTTTTGCCAGTTCACAATTCGAAAGGAGTTTTAGAATTGTTTTATTAGGTACACGATTTAAAATGTACATTACCATCTTTAGTGCTTCACCACACATAGACTCTGGTAATTTGGTATTACCAACCATACTTCTAAACATATCTATTAACATCCTCTTTCTTCTCTCAGCAACATCATTTTGTTGAGGCATTCCAGGCATTGTGTATTAGACAACAATGCCTTTTTGTTCAAGGAACCTTGTAAATGGACCCGAGTTACGACCTGATTCAGTGTATCTTCCATAACATCTTCCACCTTTATTAGACCTTACAACTGTAGTACTTTTATCTAATTGCTTTTCTACTTTAGCTTGGAATATTGTGAAAACATTTAAGGGCTTAGATTTTCCTTCAAATAGATAAACATAACCGTAATATGAGTAGTTGTCAATGAAGGTGATGAAATATGTTTCACCCATAAAATAAGGTATATGTACTTTATCACAGATATTTGTATGGATTAATTCGAGAGGTTTATCACTTCTTGTGGTAGTTTTCTTAATTGTCCTAATTTTTTTACCTTTAATACAAACAATGCAGACACCAAAATTGGTGAAGTCAAGGTTTGATAAAATTCGATGGTTCACCAATCTCACCATTATCTCTCATGAAATGTGTCCCAATTTCTTATGCTACAAGTTAGAGGAGTTCTTATTTATGATTCCTTTTTTCACGCCGATGTCCATCTCATAATTAATGTGTTGGGTCGTAAGGTTCAAACCCAAACTAATTTTTGATTTACTATAATTAATCCTATTATATCCTAATTAATACTTATTTAGACAAAATCAATCCAAATCCCTTGGGTTTGGGTTATGGATAGGTGGTTGGGTCGGATTTGAACTTTACTTTGGTAGTTAAGGACCTTTTTGTAATTTAGATTTACATGGTTTTACATCATTTTAGCATCATATTAATTGCATCATTTGTATTTTCTTATATCGGTTAATTTTTTGTGTTTGGCCGAGCATAATTTGGATCCATCTTAGCCTAACCAGAGTCCATTTGACTCTATATGTAAATTCCTCAAGCAAACTAGACTTGTCTATAATTTTCAAAAAACTTAATTTAAAACTCCCACTCCAGCAAAGTTAGAACTACTGGTGTAGCTCCTTCTTTTTGTTACCCCCTTTTCAACTTAGGCCCTAAAAGATCTTGCATGTTTTCTTAGAGTGGAAAATCTTCTTCCCCCCACTCTCTATAGTCATATTCTTCCTTTGGAACTCACAATTTAATCTCCTTTTCTTTTCTACAACTCTTTAAGGTAAGAACTCCATCATCCTTCTAGTTTTTTGGGTCCAATGGAGTTAAGAAGACTCAATTTTATAGTATGCATGCATCTCATACCCATTTCATCTATTGCATGTCTTTGGTTGTATTCTATTTAGGCTTTCTCCATTATTAAACCAAATGAGAAGCTTGATTGGGTAAAGTACTTAGTTAAGGCAAATATAGTTGGATATATTTATTGCATGTCTGTTAAATAGGTTGATTCATTGATGAATTCTATGCTTAATATTATTTTATAGTTCCTCTTTCTAAATAACATGTTAATGAAATGGGTATTCTTCATAATGAATGGGTTTAGGAATGCTGGAAAAGTAAGGATGAAATCAGTTTAGAATTGATAACTCGGAGCTAAAATGCTCCAAGGCCGATTGATCGAATTAAGCCTCTGGTGTGGATCGATACCTGAATTTTGGTTTAATACTTTATTTAAAAGCTTGGTCCTCATGAATTACCATGGATCTTCCATAGTCCATCGCAAGGCATAAGGAGAAGTTACTCTTTTTATCCTTTGGTGGAGCCGAGGTGTTCTAATATTTATCATTTGATTACATAAACTTCCTACAACCATAATAATATCCAAAATTGTAGGAACATGGGGCTTTACCAAAGCTCCGGCAAGTGTCAGTATATATGGAAAAATGATATTACTTTAGAATACTTTATTAGATAAAGAATGATTTATTGTATCCTTTTTGAATTTTTTTAGTATTTTAAGGCCCAAAACACTCTCTGGAACTCACTTACAATATTTCGTGAGTCAAGTTCTATATGAGTACAAATCTTTTATAGAAATAAGAGCAATTTTTATGGAGATATTTGAAGACCTTATACACATATTGAAAATATTCTAGGACTTTGTGTGAAAGTTATTGGGGAGCAACGTATCCCCAATTTTAGTAAAACTTTATTTTGGTTTTTTAAATGAAAATTAATTGAGAACTATCCTAGCATTCTACTAAAACCCTAGAGGTATATTTAAAGCAAATCCTACCATTTGGACATTAAGTACAATCAAAGACCATATAGGGGCTTAGAAATGGTACTCTTACCTCAAACAAATTAGTCTAACGATAATTAAATACTAAGAAGGAAGAATGTTGAGTAGTTACTCATTCCCTCTTGATTTTTTTGTTAGTTTCCAATGTTACGTTTTGGGTATTGGCATAAGAAGTGGTATCCACCGCTTATACAATGTAACACTATGATTTTGGTAACACATTGACTAGATATTTTATGAATACATCGTATTAAATGACTAAGGAAATATAGATTATCTTAGCTAGAGTTGGCTAGTAAATATCCTTGTTAATCTCTTAATTCAAATGCATTTATATTGTTAAGGTAATCCTTGCCCACAACATGATTTAATTACGTAACTATTTCTTTTGAGTGAACTTTGAAGCAAAATTAGAAACAGAACTTCTACTAAGTGTGAGCATGTGAGCCAAAAGATGGGTAACTAAAGTTGAGAGGGTTCGGGCACTATTCGCTTATCTAAGCATGCAAAGTTTGAAAATCAGTAGCTCTGTTCAGTTTTGACATTATGACTGTATATGATCTAAATATCGATATATTTTTTTGTATATAAGCATAAGATGATGGTAACGATGATAAGTATGAAAGTTATGAAACTTGATCAGTCTTGATATACCCATAGGAGGTTCAATGGGACTGACTTAGGGTGTTCCATCTGTCACCTACTACAGTAGTTATGTGAAGAGTTGATCAACACTCCCGGGTAGTTAGACAGATTTTAGCTCGACCGCTAGTGATTTTCCATAGTATGATATGTGTTCCATTTAGAGAGAAGATAGCTATGCAAATGTCAACTAGTTTGTTATTGTATTTTATTTATGATTCTTTATTCATGCTTACACATATGCGCAACATGCCTAGTTTCTGCTATTCCTCTCTTTCAATTAATATGTCTTTAAATACAATTGTTACTGCATGATTAGTCTTATATATTCTTATATTGTCTTAACTGTCATGTTAATAGTGTTACTTTTAGTGTTACAGCTACAGAACTCAATGCCGATACGGCATTCGATATAGCCTTGGAGGGAACCCCAATGGTACCTCGGGGTGTAGACAACTGGAATGTGGATGACATCTACTACTAATCGTATTACATAGTGCGTCACGGGATTTCTTTTGGGTTACTTAAGGGGTAGTCATGGCTTGGCTTGTGGATAGATCATGCCATCATGATCATGTTATTTTTGGAGTCAGAGATTGATGGACATGTCATTTTGTATTTATGTATATGTTTATGTATCTTTATTACCATGTACATGTGGATGGACTACTTAACAAACCTTGGTCTAAGTTAATGAATAAATGTTTTTTTATTAGTGTCTATGATAATTATAGGTGTGCTTCATAGGTTTCTACTTTGTTGTTTAATTGATTGACACGTCTTTTACGGATCTTTCTCACACGTACCGGTGGAATCACCCTTGTGGTAATTTGTACGTGTTTCAACAGAGCATGGATTGCCACGAGTTATGTGTGCCACATCTCGGGATCCAGCCTAATCCTCAATTCTTGAGTTCGGGGCATGATATGGGTAGAAAGTGATTGTACATACGCTGAATCTAACATTAATCTATACAATCCATCACATAAAAATTCATTTCCAAATAAAATAATATTTTTTAAACTTTTAATGATTCATGTTCAAAATTAAATACAAACCATCATAATCTAATTTGGAAACTGAAATTAAATTTCAAAATATAGCTGAGACATAGAAAGTATTATGGAGATCCAACAAGAATCAAGTATCTAGTACAAGTCAGTAGGTGCCTATCGCATCAACTCTCGATTTCTGCCAGTTCTCCATCATGATGGTTCACTGACCATCACGTAGACTTCGCCTTGAAAGGAATCCTCGCACACAACTATATACATAAATGGTTGCACTAGAGTTGACCCATGAGGTATTTGATAGGACATCTGTTAAATTAATTTTGAAACAAACAAGTGATAAATTTCTATGATTACGTCTTGATTCGAACCAAGTTTTCCTTTTCAGATGGTCCGCTTTGAACAACCATTCTTTCCACAGAAGAAATACTTCTTTATTGCCCCTTTCTTCTTTCTTGGCTTTTTACCTTCATTGGGAACTACGGCCTTAACCTTTTTCTTTCCTTTAAATTTCTTTTGAGATACAATATTGATTGTAATTTGATTATCAGCTTTCAGCCTCCATTTCCCTTGATCACATCTAGCGATCAATTCACTAATAGTCTGCGGAGTTGAGTTCTAATACCAATTTTTAGACTTATCCAAGCCTTGGGATGAAGGTATAACTTGATCTAATTTGAATAATGAACATTATAATATTTTAAATAAAAGTAAATAATACCTTCAGGATTCATGGCTTCTTTGGTTGAAAATGGGGTTTAAAACTTTTTACTACTTGCCTTTATGTAAGAATCACTAATGTTTTCCTTGTAAGGACTTGACTGAGAGTTACCCATTGTATCACCTTTTATAGGCTTTTACAAATGCATCCTTTTCATTAAGGGATGCAAGCTACTATAATCTCCTTAACGAGACTGATGAGGAAGATGGAAAAACCATGAAAGCACGAATGCATTCATGCATGTCATTTCATACGGAAAGAGGGAGAGACCATTTGGTGGTCATGTGGACCACCATAAATGGTGTTCCAACATAACACACATAGGGATTCATTTTTGGGCAGTTGGTTGACGATCACTTTTGCTCGGTTACTTTTGAATGGACCAATTAGATGTACATGAGATTGAGATTTAGATATTAAAATGTGACTTCATATGCTTGAATTTAACTGGAGCTCACCTAACCTCATTATTAAAATTAATCTCACTCTTCTAATAATTAACATCATGGACATCTAAACTGTTCCGTGAAAGGTCGAATGAATGTCCACATTCTTGTTCAATCATGAGAAATAAAGACCGGTTGATGGAGCATTTGGCTTGGCTCCATTGCAAAGCCACATCTACTCAAGAATTGCATGTAAATGCACAGTCAGAAAGAAGAAAAAGAAAATTAAACAAAAAATCATTTCAATTGGCAGTACCCACCTACGAAAAGTCAGCAGATTCAATGACTTGGGTCGTTCCATAGCTATCTATGGATGTGGAGGGCTCCATCTGATGCTGATGACCGTGTCCAGTTGAGCAAAGCACATTTGAGGATGGATGGATGGCGAGGGTGGAGATTTGTTGATGTTCTTCTTTTTTCTCCTGTTTTTTTTATTCAGTGGTCAGCATTCGGTGCAGTTGAATATAAAAGCAGGAAATTCTAAAGTGGGTTCGCGGCCGGCTACCTGGCCAACAGCAACATTTTCAAAATCTGGGAGTTTTTCGGTGCGCAAAATACGGCCTTCTTGCAATTATTCTATGAGAAGTTGAGAATGACCTGTAAATTCTCCTATACTTTCGATATATCTTTCTTCTTTGTTGTTCCTTGTTCAGAATGACCTGTAAATTCTCCTATACTTTCGATATATCTTTCTTCTTTGTTATTCCTTGTTCTTTTTGTCTTATCCCTTTTTGTTTTCAATCATTTGGGTTGACTTGAGTATATAATTAGGGAGAAATGTTCCCCTCTCAGCAATTACATATGCAATCTAGCACCGTTGGACCACTTAGGCTCACCTTTGATTAGTGTAGGACGTTGCACACTCATGTCCTCTATGGTCTTACACTAGGCCTACTTTCACTCTCATGAAACTTTTATCCACTGACGTATTGAATTTCAAAGAAATATATGGTTAAAACCAAGGGCTATTAAACTTTTTTTGTTGTTAAATCAAAAGCTATGATAATTAAACTCCACTAATAAGTGTCATCTAAGTGGACTCTATGAACTAAAGTACAAATGAGGAGTATGCGGTCTTCTTAAAGGATAAAAAGAACTCCTTTCCTAACTTGAATTAGATAAAAGTAATATTAGCTGTTGAAATACTTAGACGAGTGAGTTGAGCACAGTGATTGTATGCAGTCACTCACTGTTCGATGCAAGTAAAGTTGAGCGGGGGTTTGAAAATTTATAAAAACCCCCTCTATAAGTTTGCAATTTTAATGATATTTTAATTTTTTTCTCATATTTCTTTTACATTGAGGCCCCCAAAGGAAAATTTCTTGGGCTCACAATTGTTTGCAATAATTTAGTTTTATGATGCTGTGATTCTAAGGGGAAGTTGTGTTTTGTCCACCTCACATGTGCAAGTTGTTTTTTGTCTTCTTATGTGTGTGTGTTCCCATTACCTCGCAAGTGTAAGCTATATCTATCCCCTCATATGTATGGGTTCCCATTACCTAGCATGTGTGAGTCGTGTCTTGTCGCCTCACATGTACGTGATCGCGCTCGAAAATACGAAATGTGTAACGGATTCAAGTCCAACATTCAAGCATTTAAAAAGAATGGGAGTTAACTATAGTTCATCATTAATTTTCCTTTTGTTTACGTGGGTTTAAATGCTCTGACTGTGGGATGCAGGTTATTTACAAGTTTTTTTGAAAAGTTTACAACCCCTCCCTCAAATCTCAAATGTGATCCAAATTTGAAAAATACAAGAAGATAAATGAAAATTGTGAAAAGATGAAAAAAAAAAAGAAAACAGGGGTAGTGACCGTGACCTGTGGTCACCGGCACACAGTGGTAGAAAGGCCATTGGTTGCAGTCTTTGTGGTTCTATTTTGCCTCTATGACTCTTCCAAGATGCTGAAACTTGTTTTTCTGATCTTTGGAGTGTTGAGTGATCATCGAGAGTGTTGAATTCAACCGCAGAATCGATCAAAATCTTTGTTGATCATCACTTTTGTTTACGGACCGTTTTTGTACAAATCCAAAAAAGGAGCTGTATGAAGCCAAAGTTGTATTATTTTGACCTTGTAATTTTCAAAGATTAGAATGAAGCCTAAAGAGGCTTGTTCACAATTTTCATAATGGCTAAAAAAGCCCCCGCAAGTGAGAAAACAAAGGAATTAATTTCATCCTTTGAGGGCTCGCCAGTGTTTGAACATAGTCTTCTTTTAAATGATACCCATACCCCTCTTCCTTCTCTAAACCATCCCTCACCTTTAGTGAACGAGAAGAAGAAGAAAAAAAAAGAGTTGGAGTGCTGGAAAATGCCTTGTGACTTGCTAATCTTGGAAATTATCTCTGGAAATTTAGAAAAGCTACTGTTCTTCTCTTTTCAAGTGACCAACAATCCTTTTTATAGACTTTAGCAGTAGTTATGAGAAATTTAAAAGAGTTATTGGGAGTTAATACTCAAAAAGAAGTGGGGTGAACTGCTGGAAATCGGCGGAATTGCTCTAGGGGTGGCAGTGACTGCAGCAGTGGTACTCCCCAGGTCCATTTTTCTACTTTTATATATGTGATCTGTCTTCACCTGTTTGGGGCCCAAATGATGTCCGATCTTCACAAAACTTGGAGAGATGTTTTTTAACACTATTTTGAGTGTGTCATAAAAATTTCAACTTGATTTGACCTTCTAAAGTTGGTCAACTCTCCTGTTGACTTTTCATGAAAATGGGATCTTGTTTCAGCTGTTTGAGGCCTAAATGACCTCGGTTTGGTTTGAAACTTGGAGCGATTGATGTCAGGGATATCTTAGAGTGTCCATCCAATTTCATGCAGGTTGGATTTGGGGAAGTAGGATTTCGAATAGTGACCTATTTGTTGTATGTTCTAAGTCACTATTCACCTCACACTGTTGGTAGTTAGCTTGTTTTTTACCTGAACGATATTCAATTGAGTTGGAATTTTGTGAAACTCATTTTGAAGATACTTTAAATCTTGGTTCTAAATTTTATCAGCTTTGGCCCCTTGGAAGTAGGATTTTAGTCAATGACCTCCATGGCTTGGGTGTTAATGACTTCTAAATTGACATGTAGTGGAAGTAGGACCAAATAAAGTTCTTTTAACTTGAAAATTTGTAAAATCTCCCTTGAGCATGACTAAAGCTTTGCTCAAATTTTATTAATTTTGGATGTCGGGAAGCAGGACTTTGGTTAGTGACCCCATGACTTGGGGTTTCACTAACCCAAAGTTGATATGTTTATAGACTTTGGGCCAAATGATGTCCGTTTGACTTGAAGTTTTGCAGAGCTTCCCTTGAGCATAATTTGAGCTTCCTCCAAGAGTTTCAGTTGATTTTGATGTTCATAAGGCGTAACTTTAGTAGTGACCCCATAGAGCTTAGTAGATTTCATTAGAACTGAGTTTTGGTCCAAATGATATCCAAATGCTCTAAAATTTTGAAGGATAGTCTTTGAATATATTTGAAAGCATCACCTTAAGTTTGAGTTTACTTTAACTTGTAGAAATGTCAATTTCCATAGTGATCCTTAAAGAGTTGGCAAACAGTCACTGAAGCTTAATTTTTAGTTGAGATGAAGTCCAAATGCTTTGAAACTTTGCAACATCATTCTCAAGCCTGCTTTAGAGTTGCCATAAGAGTTTCATCCACTTTGATAACCCAGAAGCTTGAATTTGTATGGTGATCCTTGGAATTGAGTCATTGAACCTCAAATTTTGTGTTTGGTGAGTTAACTAACCAAATAAAGTCCATCAACTTTGAAACTTGAATTGCTGTAGTCCAAACTCATTTCAAGTCTTTTGAGTTGATTGTAGCAGCTGTGATTTTTTATGGGTCAACAAGTGCCCCCTCGAGGTGCAATGATTGAAATATAACAATCATTGCGCCTCGAAATAGCCAACCTATGGGAATGAGAAATGGCTTAATGAAAAGGGTTTTGTCATGGTAACTTGTAGGCCTAGATTCGAAAGTTTGAGAATTTTGATAAAAACCATGAAGGGTTTGATAATGGAATTTTGGTAAAAACATAAGAAATTTGAATTTCTTTTCCCTCTTTTCATAGATATCAAAAGTAGCATTTCTGTGGGAACTATGGGGAACACCCACAAAAAGAGATCCCTAAGGTATTAAGAGAATTTATAAATGTATGAATTTTGCTTGGATGTTGGAAATGGATTTGATTTTCTCATAACCTATTTATTACAGATATCTAAAGTGGCATCTCTGTGGGGACTATGGGAAACACCGACAAAAGATATCCTTGAGGTTTTGAAAAAAAAAAAAAAATCAAAGGTTTGGTTTAAAATGGATTTGGGTTTGGATTTTCATGGATTCTTGGTTTATTTTCAAAAATCAAAGTTTAGGTTTTTGACTTGGCTTGACATGAGTTAAGATAGAATTTTGAAAAAGACTGACTTTTGTGGGTTTTGATTCAAAATAATTTGAGATGATGGCTTAAAATCATATTTGACACAAGGTAATTCTGAAATTTGGATTTATTTTCGAAAGAAAAGCCTCCTTTTTTTTTTGAAAAGGAATACCTTGAAGTGGGTTTATTCCGCTGTGAGAAAACAACAGTTTTATTTTTGTCTTGGGCAAATACCCAAAGTGGGCCCACCATATTGTAGGGAGTTGAATGATCACATTTAAGAGAGTGGGTCACTAAGTCATGGGTCTCACTATTCAAAATCACAATGGCCGTGAAGTAAGATGATGGCAGAGCCAGTGATTATGGACTTGGGAAAGCCATGGACCGCACTGCCAAACAACTTGTATTTGTGCGAAAGAGTAAGTGACGTATCAGGCCTTGGATTCAAACGATCACAATGGTATGGGCCAATAGGCAGTGGGTCTTAATGTTTAAGGTAGTGGGCCCTAATGTTTAAAATAGTGGTGTCTGTGAGCCAAATGAGAGGAGCAATTGTGTTCATGAGCACTCAGCCAGACTGTGATCGTGAAAGGAGGGTACTATTCCAAGCAGTGGGCTACACATGCTTAAGACAACAGTGGCCGTGAGAATGAGGGAGGCAGTGATCTTGGTGGACTTGATTAAGCTGTGGACCCCACCACTTTACCAGAGCTGTGTTTGTGGGAATTTGGACTAGTAAACCATGGACCCTATTGAAGATTCCATGTGGTGACTGTGGGAATCAGGAAGCAGCAACAAGGGTCATGTGTTTTGGGAAAGCGTATTCCAAATAGTGGGCTTCACCACTTAAAACAGTATTCCAAAAAAGGAGGGATGGTGACCGTGGGCTTTAAAAGATCTCATGCCCATTTGTGAGTTATAAAACAGAACTTATCTGGCCCTTTTGCTGTTTGAACTAATTCAAAGAGAGACCGAGAGACCCATGTGCCCAGAATTTCAACGAACCTCCTTCTCAATTTTTCTTCCGACTTGTAAACCTTTTTCTTTCAAATTGCAAATTTGTGATAAGTCTTTAAAACTGCAATTTCTATATATATTTTGATCCATTTTAAGGACTTATTAAGTCAAAAGAGCCTCATTTAGTGTGATCTGTTGGTTTCAATCATTTTAAATTCTTTATAATGCATTCCTGTATAATTTGCTTAAAAATCATACTTTTTGTTTACATTCATGAAACCTGCTATTTTTGGAAAGTCTATTTTTGGAAAGTTTTTGAAAATAATTTTTCTCATGAAATAAATTGAATTTTAATCATTATTAGTTCATTCATATAAAATTATGAAAAATGGTGTGTATTTTTATTGTCATTTCATGAAAGATGGGCCCGCATTTATGCATTTGTAAAGTTAGGGTAAAATTATTTTTTCACATGAATTCACATTTGATTTATAGGAAATTGATGATATAGGTCCTATCTTCAAAGAATTGAGGCAAGGAATTGATTTTCAAGAGAAAGGAGAGAAGAATTGAAGAGAAAACAAAATTGGAAGAAAATTATAAAAAGTCGGCTCCATGGTCCCACACACACATGCACATGTGTGGGGTACACTTGTAAAACATCCAAGATGGGGTCCATTTATTTGTTGCATATTTTAAAAAGATTTTGAAGAGAATTTGAAGAATATCTCATCAAAGATGGACAAGAAAAACCACATAGGAGTTCTTTTTGGAGAAAGAGAAGATTTAATTGAAAAAAAAAAATAAACATCCAACCAAGCATTCCACATCCAAAAGAGGATTTAGTTTAGATTTTTGGCTGAAAAAGAAAACGAAAAAAAATCAAGAGGGTTATCTTCAAAGATCTCTTCAAGTTTGGAGCTAACAAGGAGAACTTTCCAAAAAAGGAAAGTTGACAATTGAAAGAGATAAAAGGGGAAGTTCTACACCTCATGTGGGCCAAGTTTGATTCCAAGAGAGGATTCTTATCCCTAAATTATCTCTCCAAAGATCTCAATGCAAGGTGGCACATACAAGAAAGGAAAGAAGCATCTAAGAGAGACTTCCAAATAAAGCAAACAAAGAAAAGAAAGAAGAATAAAAAGAAAAAAAAATCCTAAAAGATATCTCACGCCCAAAGCTTTGTATGGAGCCCATCTTCTTTTAATCTTTTTTATTATTTTAAGATTTTAGAGTTTGAGAAGGAATATGACTTGAAAAAGTATAAATAGGGCACCCCTCTCCCATACTCTTTATGGAAGAATTACCTACCTTCCACCTCTAGAATTTCTACACTCCACATCTCCCTCTATTAGTCTCTACATCTTAAGTCATCAAAGAGGCTTAGCCCTAAAGCCACACCACCAATATTAAAGTGTCAACTAGAAGGAGCAATTTTCATCCATCCTAGTATGTAATTGTTTGCTTTTTATTTTCAATCTTTTGTAAAAAAATTTCATGCTAGTATAGTTTGTTTCTTTTCAATTGTTCTTGTCTTTGGTTTTGTGGTGTTCATAATTTTAGTTTTGTTTTGAGTTAATTTTCATTCTTGTTTAAATATTGAGATAGAATTGGAATCACAACTAGTAACCCCTCTTAGTTACCTTTTTAATGTATTTTGTTTCTCCGGATACATTGTATGTTTGGAGGCAATGTAAGATGGAGTTAAAGAGGTTTCAGTGAAGAACGATTAAGGACCAATTTTGAAAATTTTTTTATATGGAATGGAAATTTGTTATCTTCACATAGATTGATGACCTAAGATGAAGAATAAGGCTTAGGGACAATACTTCTAATTTTTTTAAGTAAAAATTAAGATAAGGAATTGAAAGGAGCAATCTACCACCTTTGACTTTTCGTTGTTTACCGCCTTTGACTTCCTGTTCTTACCACATTTGACTTCCTACATTTTTATTTTATTTTCTGCACTTTTGTTATTTTTCTTGTTATGTTCATGTTGATTTTAAGTTTTGGTTTTGCATTGTTTGATAGTTGGATTAGAATTCATTGCATATATTTTCATATCATAAGATTTTTTGCTTATTTAAGTTGCTAAAAATTAAGCCTTTAGATTTAAATCTAATGATAAAATTCGAATTCAATACACAAACAGCATAATTTAACAGTTTCGGCAAACTGCAAAAACAGTTTTTGACAAAAAGTTCGAAGTGGGTAGACCAGTCCAATCATAATATTTTTCTTTGAAACTTGTTAATATAATGTTTAAGATGTGGTCTTTCGTTCCTCAGAATTTCAGATCAAAATAATCTTGGAAGGCTTGTGAACTAGAGGCTTAAACTTTGCTAATCAGTCAACTTGAATCAAAATTTCTACGCAGAATTTTGCAAAGTTGTCATGTTTATGCATTCATAACTTTTTCGTTTTAGATCTTTTTTTGCTTTTGTTTTTGTTTTTTTTTGTTAGTTTCTTGCATCAGTAGAATATGATTTCTAGCCATTAAACTTAGATTTAGGATGCATTAGAATAGTTCAAATCATGCATAAAATTTGCTTCTGCGTACTAGTTTTCCAAACTTAGAATTTTTCAGCATCTCATGACATGTATTGCATTACTAATTTGACTAACTTTCTAACTTTAAATTTGTTTCTAGTTTTATGTTTTTGATTGTTTTAGATAATTTTCAGAATTAAATATCTTTCTAAATTTATTTTAATTGAAGATTTTAAATTGGAAAGTTTACTAGTTTTAGAAATTCTAATTTAGGAAAGTTTTTAACTTTTGTTTATTTTATTTCTAACATTGTTTAATATAGTTAGTTTTTAATTTTAGTTTTTATTTTTGGAACTTCTAACTTGTGTTTTAGTTTTGTAGTAACTTTAGTTTTGTTTAGGAAATTTTAGATTTAGGTTCTCTAGAGTTAGGAAAGTTTTTTTTTCATTGGTTTGTAATTAATTTAATTTTGGCAAGTAAGATGATGTATTTGTTAGATTTTAAATTAGGCTAGTTTTCGATTTTTATTTAGGGCAGATATAAGTTGAAAGAGGAACCTTAAAACACATTGCTCTCTGAAGATCGACCATGTACTTACCAGTATTATTACTACACGCGGCTCTGCACTTGAAGCTTACGATCAATTTGATACTGCAAATAGCTGCCATGGCCTGTGAGTCTCTAAACTTCATCCCTTCCTTGTGTTTTACCCCTACCCGAATGTGCATTGTTGGTGGCTCTTTTTTTTTTTTTTTTTTTTGTTTTGTTTTGTTTGATTCTGTTCTTGCACAACGTTTTGTTTTGGTTTGATGAGCACCATAACTCCAAACTACAATTCATCTTCTCCGTGGGTTTTAGTCAAACATGTACCAACTGCTCACAGTTTTTGGGTTTTTCATGGGGATTGGAGTTCGCCCCTTTTCTGCTCTGCTCTTCTCTTTTTTTCTTTTTTTTCCTTTTTTTTTTTGCTTGCTTGATGATAGAAGAACTATGCTTGGAGTAGTTTGTTTTGCTCAGTTTGATTGCTGCCCATGCCAATGTAATAGTCATAACTCATGTAGCCCATGAGAAAAGCCACGGTCACAACCCATTCGAAGAAATGTCTAAGAGGGAAATTCTTCTCTTTTTTTTTTTTTTTTTTTGTTTCTTCTCTCTCTCTCTCCCTCTCTCTCTCTCTCTCTCTCTCTTTTGTTCTTGTTGATCAATGTGCTTGACCTACACCATTTTAAGAATACAAAATTCGAGTACCCAAGCAATTCATTTGCACATGCTTACGCTCACTAATAACGCAGTCAGGGATGTTCCTCGGTCACTGCCATCTTGTGATATTTCTTTTTTTTTTTCCTTCTCTTTTTTTTTTCTTTCATTTTGTGCTTGCATTTTGTAATTTAAGCTAAGAGTTTCTCTCATGCTCTCCTTGGAAATTGGTCCAAATATCAACTCCAAAATTCCAAGCATAGCTCACAATCTTGGGAATTGGCCTAC
This sequence comes from Sextonia rubra, assembly GCA_037013555.1. Classification (NCBI taxonomy): domain Eukaryota; kingdom Viridiplantae; phylum Streptophyta; class Magnoliopsida; order Laurales; family Lauraceae; genus Sextonia; species Sextonia rubra. The sequence goes on from JASUAD010000028.1 coordinate 34,016,739, forward strand.
AGGAAAACCCATTGTTTAAACTCTGCTTAGAATGCAAGGGTGCTATTGTGGCTTTCTTCATGGTGATTAACATGGGTTGAGGTTGCAAGCTCATGGAAAGATTCCATGTTCGAACACCACCTGTGTAGACTTACTATTACTATCAACAGTGGTCATGGAGGACCACGGTCACTATCATCTTGTGACTTTCCTCTCTTTTTTTTTATATATATTTTATTTTGAGATGCTTGATTTCTCCAATCCTCTTGATAGAAGATGCAAGATTACTAATAGGCATCATTCCAATTCCAACGCCAAGCCACTGTAGTATAGGCATGTTCACAGTCACCTTTCCTTGTGACTTTTTTCTTCCTTCTTTCTTTCTTTCTTCGTTTTTTTTTTGTTTGCTTTTGTGCTTTCATGCTTAGGCTAGCGTTAACGTTTCACCATTGCACTTCATTTATTCTGTTTAACCATGGTCGTAGAACACACTTGGCATTTGTAAATTGTGGGAGGTGTAGGGATTTGAGAAGTGACAGCCACTTGATCTTTGTGATACACAAGTTGAACCATCATAGCCGCTATAGGAATTACAGGGGATTGGGTTGTGGTAGTTTGTCCAGCCACTGGCATGACACAATACAGACTTAACCACCATGGTTTCTATAGGAATTGTTTCACAATTTAGCAAACCGAATAGCCGCAAAGGGCATTCTTTTTGCTTTTGATGAGAAGGTTGCTCCGCTTAGGTCTCAATAAACATGAAAAGTATATATCACCCCGGATATGAGCGGTCGATGAAAAAAAATCGACAAAAATAACCGAGTTGCCACACGGTGCATTCTTTTTGCCTTTGGTGAGAAGGTTACTCTCCTTAGGTCTCAATAAATATGAGAAGTATAAATCACCCCGGATATGAGCGGTTGATGAAAAAAACCAATGAAAATAGGATGATCCTTTGGTCGAGTAGTGAAATGTAGCTTTGAATGAGCTGTTGTTTTACATTGTCTTTCTCTACAACTTCCAAGGCTGATGAATTGCCGATCGTGTGGTTGAATGTAACTTTGAATAAGACGTTTTACATTGTCTTTCTCTACTACAACTTCCAAGGCTGATTCACCTCTAGTTGAGTGGTTGAATAAGATGTTTTACAATGTCTTTTTAAACTACAACTTCCAAGGCTAATTCACCTTTGCATGTCTTTTCCAATGTAGGCCCGAAATGTGTCATCTGATGTCGCCCGTCTTTGTGGGAGGCCAACAGATACAAGATTACCTTTCGATCATTGATGACAGTTGATGATCTTTGGTTTGAAATTAATTTTGCAGAGCAATATTTCCTTCATTAGCTCTACACACACTGAAAATAGTGCGTTGTCAATTCCACAAGAATGTCTAATGATCCCATCATAGCAAATCATCCCCCAGGATTTCGTGTATTGAAATTTGTGAGAAATATCGTCTTAGGAAGGTGAAAATCCTTTAGCCAGCTTCGAGTATGAATGTGGAGAGCGAAACAATCTCCAATAGTTGCAAGTAGTCTAATGAAATCCTGGGGAATGGCCGAGTAATTGCCAATAGACCAACAGTATTTACTTTTGTTTCTAATACTTTAAAATTGATTTCGCTCTTTGTTGATCCCGTTAAAAACATACCATGCACTTTCAAATGCACAATGCTGTTCGTTCATACATGTTTAAGCCTGTTTATGCTTTATATATTATATATAACTGCTGTCATGCGTTGCTTGTATTGTGCATACATTTCTAGCATTGGATACTACAATTTTTATGCTCGAACATGAATCCATTTCCCCCTGAAAGGTCTTAAGGTGCTTGAACACTTGTTTGGACCGGGAGCCTCAGTTCTAGGACTTGGTGTGCTTTGATGCTAATTCTTAGTCTGAGAACTGAGTATTATTTTCTCCTTTTGGCATTTTGTTAAGAGGAGATGTCGCCGAAATTTTGGTTGGATTCCATACCATTGTTATTGATATTTTCCTTCTCATTTGTTTGTTTTGTAGACATAAAAGGCAAGGGATCTACAACTGCAACTACCAGGGCATTGGAAAGTCATGCAAAGTGTAAAACTGCAGGTGACTCAAATCCAAAAAATCCAAATGAAGTATTTGATATTAACTTGCAAAGTTAGAGAACTAAAGCTCTATTGGGAAGGAATTGGTACACATATTGGTGTTTGGCAAATAATACTGATCAGGAGAATAATGACCATGTGAGCTTTAAAAACCAGGTTAAATATTTGGAGATGCCACAAAGGAGAATGTGAAGTAGCCTATTGACAACGTGCAATATCGCTATGTAAACTCAGCGAGAATCTCACATGAATTACCATTATTCGGTCTATCCGACGGTATCCAACAATAATGTCAATGGCTCCAATGATCTCGGTAAGGAATGATTCATTTTCGTGGATAAAGCACCACGTCCATTTTAAAATTAGTAAATTCATGCGCCAGCCTTCATATTATTTCACATGTACCCAAGGTCTGAAGTAGAGGCTCTAGAACTGTGCACTTTGAATCTTGAAGTGGGCACCGTGATTTCACAACTTAAGACAATTGGGCTTGGTAGCCACATGGGAGACGGGAGTCCCTAACTAGGTTAAAGACACTAGTCTCGTGGGTAGTTTAACTGCATTGGGGATTGGCAGGGTTGGGTGACTACGATTAAGCATTATTATGCAGAAGATTTGAAAGCAATTGGAATTTTTGATGCTGTAAATGCCCCCACATAGAAAGCCCAGTGCGAGAACAAAAACATCTACAGGGCTATTCTGGAATTGTTCTGCCCAGCAACTGGTACCTTCATTACTTCGAATATGGAGCTGGGATTTGCTTTATGGGAAGTAAAGAAGATTTTTAGTTAGGCACCATATGGTGAGATTTATGATGAAACCATCTTACCCAGTGAAGAATTGGCTACCATGGATGATAAGTTCCAAGTTGCATATTATCTCCTCTTCATGCTCGAAGACTCAATTCAAACAACCAGCCGCAGTTGAGGTAAAATTGTCTAATGGATGAGTCAAGTGAAGAGCATTACTAGCCCTTTATTCGTAAATCAGGGTGGATACTTTAAATGGAAAGAGGTGATCCCTAGCGAGGACCTTGAGAAGGACCTGAAAATCATTCATCATGCAGATCCAGACTTCCAGCCATACATTTTTGCCAAGTACGTGGACTTGAAAAGGAAGTGTTGGCTCACCACATTCTTAGTAGCATGGTTGTTCGAAGTTCTTTTTCCGAGTTCCAAAAATGAATTTAGGCCTGATTGCATATATCTAGTGTCCAGAATGGCCTTTGGACATAGTCTCTCCTCGGACTCAACTTTTGTGTCATATATGCTAACTGACTTGAAGTAATCGGGTTTTACCGTTAGAGAGGGGAAACTTCTCAACTGGTATTATGCTGAGTATCTGCTGTACACCTCATTCACATATCATTACAACGGTCTTCATTCACATAGTGGTGCACCAATAAGTATCTTCATGGAGGGTGTAGTAGGCAGTAGCTGTTTGATTAACACCTATTCCATGACTGACTTATGCCAACATTTGCATAACTTCAACAATTATGTTGCTTCTCGCGACGTTGTACCCAACATTGAAGTTTCAACTTGCATGAAAAATGCTGTGGAACCATCGACTGACAACGTCGGAGAAAGTGGTCGAGATATTAGCTTGTCAGATGAAGAAAAAGGCTGGTTCTTGAGCTTAAGGCCTACATATCTAGTATATATGAAGAATTCATATATCAACATTCAACCTTATATACCTGCTAGGTTTTACAGACAATTTGATTTTCATCAAGCTGTTGTGAGAGCACCAAGCCGGATTCGAGGCACTACCGGTTCCTTACAAGATGCCCGAATGCTTGGGAATTTTATCAAGCGCTTGACACTAGAGCTCATTTCGGCTAACCTCGCTTTCCAAATCCTAAATATACGAGTGGCTTTGCCCAATGGTATGTGAAAAGCACCATTGTCATTGTACAGACATACACGAGCAATCCTAACGTTAAATGCCGTGCTTTAGTTGCTTCCAAAAAAGGAGACAGGGCGGAGAAATATCGTTTCAACACAGAAAATTTTGAAAATTGGTTGTATGATGGCGATAAATGGTGAATTGGCTTGATAGCTGGGTCTGATATCTGCCAAGCTCATTGTTCCTTAAGAGGTGAGGAAGATGAGATATTCATGCCTCCTCCTAATGTTTCTGCAGCGAGGATGCAACGAGTTATGGATGAGACTTTACAAGAGAGTGTGAGTCTTGCTGAGATCATGCGGATGGGTAGAGCTGCATTGGACTTTGGACCTGCTTCTCACTCTGTTAGAACCAAAGTTTCAGTAGGAGGGTAAACAAGGTAGTTTAAAGAAGAGCAGTCTATTATGCATGCAGTTGCTGAGGCAAACCTTGCTCAGTGATCTTCATCAAAAGCTACTACTGTTGCTCCAATACCACCGGAGACATAAGTAGATCCAAGTCTAATAGAGGTGGTTCAGTCAACTGAAGCAACTAACAGGGCAAGGCCACCTGTTACAATGCTAACAAACCCCCAGCAGATCTGGTTGTACATAAGAAACTCAAAGCCATAGCTCGAAGCTAGTAACTCGAGCTCTAGCTAGTAAAGAGGCTTCTTCAAAAAAGCAAAAAGTTGAAAGCACTATAATTCGTCGTTCTCAAAGGCTAAAAACTGGTAACACTTCTATATTCCTTTGTAAACTATTACTTTCTTATTTATTTTTTTACTCTTGTTTTTTATGTTTACACTTTTCCTTGTTATTTTATCAGCTCAAACCTCAACTGCTGAAGGGGTTGTGAGGCAAGTAGCCGAAATTGTTGAAGATTATGCCTCCGATGAAAGAGGTGATGGAGAGAACAGTTTGATACTCCCACGACTAGGGAACGAACCGATAGTAACATTAATATCGAGTTCGACTTTGAGAAGGATATATTTGATCAAGCAATGACGCTTGAGTCCGAGAGAAATGCTGCGGTGAATTCGGCAGAATTCATTGCTGTAGAGAAATCTGGCGATGATGTGGGCAACGCTGCTACTGTAGATAGGGCAACTTACAGCGATGTACCCATGGAACCGAAAGATGTGGCCCCTCAAATTGAGCAGGAAAAAGTTCATCTGGAAGTGGAACCAATTGCCAGAGTTTCAATAGAATAGGTGGAATCTGTAGTGCTACCAAAGGAGTTCCGACAAATCCAATTTTTGAAAGTAACTTTCTTATTTAATTATTTGAAGATTTGGTTCAATATTGTGATTTGATCTCATTCTTTCCTTCTTAGGTACTCGAATGGAAGAAAGTACTCCTGTTATACCGTCCACGTCAATGAGAAAGCCTTTCAGGTCACCCATTGAGGAGGAAGCAGGGAAAGTGGGTACTAAAGCTTTAATTGACCTAGATAATATCTCGATTCATAGTGGATACTTTGAAGCATCACTGAGCAGCACCCTGAAGAGTGACCTACAATGCTTCGTGGAAAGCTTATCTTCATGTTCGCCAGCCAAAAGCGTCAGTAATGATCCGGAGTTATCATCAACAGTCACTGTACTACCTATTAGCATTAAGCCAAGGGTTGATGAAGCTGTGGCTATTCAAACAGAACCAAACACTGAACCCATTGGCGAAACAAAAAGAGAAGTGAATGCTGTAATGATCCCAGCCAAAGAGGCCATTGCAGTAGAACCTATTATTATCAAAACAAGTCTTTTTGCTCAGAGGAAGTTGGGCTTCGAAGCTGCAAATCCCATGGAAGAAGATGCTCTTGCAATGCCCGTCATTAATAGTGTACTTTTAGCTACTAGCAGCTTTACACCTCCCAAATCCATTATACCTTTAAGGGTTCATTTTAGGGCAGATCAATCATTGCCCCCTAAAAATTATCGAAGACCCTGCTGTTCAGAAGATATCAAATGAGACTTCTACTACTGAAGGTGGAGGATCTCGAAAAGCACTATTGCATATTATAGTAACACCACATATAAAAAGGGATCCTTCAACCACTTTGTCTTCACAAGGGTTGCATGATTCACCTTCTGTTCATGAAGAGGCATTGGCTATTCATGGGAGTGAGGGTATAAATATCGAGAAAGAAGAGGATGATTGCTCAGGTTCTCAAACTTAGTCAAATTCACAAGAGCGAGAGTTGAATCTTTCTACTCCTAAAGAACCTAGTTTGTTTAGGGACACTCCAAAGCCTCAATCTGCCATAAATTTTGCCATGAAGATGGTTATTCATAGCATTTTGGCCACCGTCTTCCAAGGAGAGCTTACTTCTAAGAAGATTCAGGCTGTCAAAGCCTTGGCTGGTATGTTGATATCTTCTAGTGCTGGAACTGATTTGAGTGGCCTTCGTGATGCCTTTATCCTTTTTTCAACAAACTTGAAGAAATGGATACTTGGGGCAGAAATGTTGATCATGCCAAAGCTTTTCAAGATGAAGTTCAAGGGCATAAAGTTAAACTAGCCATAGAGATTGATAGCACCGAGGAGGAAATACAGGTGGTAACTGCAGAGCAGACAAAGATGACACAGGAGGTAGCTGCGCATATGACTGAGCACGAAAATATACAACAACAAATCACCATGCTGCAGCAACAATTATCTTCCATGGAGAATACTATTGAAAACATGAAAAAATCTATTTCAAAGGGCAGCTAGCATAAAGATGACCTTTTTGCGCATGTAGAGGTGAAGCGCATGGCCTTGGATGATTTTGTTTAGTCTCTAGAGAGTGAATTGAATATCAAATTGGATGAGATTGATATCAATATTGCCGTACCCGTTTATGCAAGCTACAAAGGATGTGTCTTAATGGAAGGCGTGCTGAATACAAAGGGATAACTGGAGAAGTTCCTGGACTAGGACTCTCTGCTGTAGCTCCTATCTAACTTCTTCTTTTTTCTCTCTCTCTTTTTTTATTAGCCATGGGGACCATGTATCCACTGATTTTATTTTTTTGTACTAAAACTCTAAATGAATATCAATGGAAATTTCATTTTGTTTCACTTCTACTTTGTCATTGGCATGTGTATTTGGTTTGATCTTGTGTGGATGTTTGATGTGGTTCATTTGGATGGTTTGTTTGGTTTGTTTTTCCTAGACTTGTATAAGGGTATGATTTGTAATCTTGTATATCCACAAATCGAAAATAAGGGAGTTATATAGATGGACATTATCCAGTGCTCATGTGTGAAGCTTTCTCTAGGGTCCATGACTTGATCCTTTTTGGTGTTGAAAGGGGTTAAACAAAATAGATGTTATCCAGTGCCCATGTGTGAGGCTTTCCCCGAGATCCTTGACTAATTTCTTAGGACAAAGATTTGGTTTTGGTTTTGTTTAGATTTTGGTTATACAAGGTTTACAAAAAGACTTGTTTTATATAACCAAAGGTAGTCATATAGGGTGCGCAAAAAGACTTGTTTTATACAACTAAGGAATAGCTGTATGGGATCTGTAAAAAGACTTATTCCACACAACTGAGTTTTGCTATACAGGGTCTGCAAAAAGACTTAATCTATATAGCAGATGTTACAAGGAGTCTTGTAGCGACATTATCCAAGTAACAAAGGGTTGCCTAGATGGGCCAATGGGTTTTGTCCTCATAGTCGTTTTGTACAAATCTAAGCAATTTTAGTTATGAGTCATAGGTTGTGAGGCTCGAAATCAGAAGATTTTAGGAGTAAAAATGTACACTGTACACGGTTTAGGTGTGCCAATGACATTCAAGTGTAGTATTTCTTAAGAAGTTTTCCATTGATAGGCATCATGCATCTGTCTCTTTCAAGTGTGAGAAGTGCGTAGGCGCCGTTGGTGTAGAGCTTGTCGACGACAAAAGGTCCTTCCCACTTAGCTTTAAACTTGCCTTTTGACAGGTGTGTGTAGAACATGAGCCTTTTAACTGCAAGGACTAAGTCTCCTTTTTTTTGTAAGCTCTATATTTCACCTTTTTGTTAAATGATCCAGCCATATGAGCTTGATATAGTTCGATGCTTTGTTGAGGAGCAAGGGTCTTCTCATCAAGGCTTTCCGACTCTTGGAGTCTGAGTTTCGTATTCTTTTCTTCAGTATATTTATTTATCATAGCTAGTCGAAGAGAAGGAAGTTGAATTTCCAAGGGTATTACAGCTTCACAGCCATAAACCAAGGAATATGTTGTTGATTTGGTTGGACCACAAACTGTAGTTCTATGAGCCCATAAAGCTTCAGGAAGTTTGGTACTCCAACTCTTTTTGTTGTTAGAGATCATTTTCTTTAAGATTTTGCAAATAGTCTTTTTGAATGCTTTAACAAGTCCATTAGCTACATGGTTATATGCCGTAGACAGACAACATTAGATCCCGTACTTGTCATAGAATTTGTAAAATTTGTTGCTATTGAACTAAAGCCCCTTGTCATGATACGGATGTTTAGGCACTCCAAAATGACAGATGATATGAGTCTTCAAGAAACCGAGGACTGTATTTGTTTTGATTTCTGCAAGAGGTACTAATTCTGCCCAATTGGAGAAGCAATCCATCGTGGTCAAAATGAATTGATGACCACATTCTAATGGTAGACTAATTTTTACACTATGTCCATTCCCCAAGACTTAAATAGCAAAGAAGTAGATGTAGGATGTAGATATTCAGGAGGCTGATGAATGTAATCACTATGAACTTAGCATTCATTACATCTTTTAGCAAAATTGATGGCATCAGATACATGGTAGGCCAATAGTAGCTTAGCCTTCGAATTTTATCATGAAGCTTTGGTCCAGCCTGGTGGGCACTGCATAGGCCAGAATGAACTTCTTTGAGTACTTGCTTTGCTTGTTTTGGTGACAAGTAACGGAGAAGAACTCTATCATATGACTTACGATAAAGAGTCTTTTAAGGTAAATCGAAGTGGAATTTTAGAGCTCATTTTGAATACTAGTTCTATCTTTAGTATTCTCTGGTAGCACTCCATGAAGAATGTAATCAATAAAATGATTTCTCCAGTCTCTGAACGAATTTTAAAAAGATGAAATGCGATTTTTGATCACATCGAAGCAATCTGTAACTATTTTATGGGTGTCGAGTGGAGGTAAAAGTCTTATTTCGACTACTTCTAATACCATTTTGTTATTTTCAGGGATTGATATTGAGGCTGCCAAAATTGCTAATCATCTGTTTGACATTCTGATGTCTCAGAACATGGTGAAACTCAATTAGATTAAATCTTTCTTTCAGTTCACAAGTTTTGTTGAAGAAGGGAATCAAGTTAGTCTTTTTTACTTCATACTCGAGATTCATTTGTTTGATCACGAGTTGTGAATCTCCATAGACTCTAAGCATATTGATGCCTGATTCTAAGGCTAACTCAAGACCCATAATCAATGTTGTGTATTTTACTACATTGCTTGAACATGGTTTGATTAATGAGAATGAGTGAGAAGCATACAATTTTTTTGGACTACAGAAAATAATTCCAACTCCTGAAATTGGCTTTCCTAACTCATTGGTTTGGGAAGCTCCATCAAAATGCATGATCCAATATAAGTCTCAACCAATGGTGGGTTTCCATAATTGTTCAATGAAGAAGGCCAACTCATCAGTGAGATTGTCTATGAATTCAGAATCTTGCAAGAGTAGATGTTTTGCCAGAAAATCAGTGAGAGCTTGTCCTTTTACAGCCTTTGTAGGGGTATATCTGGTATCATATTGAGAGAGAAGAATGGACCATTTAGTCAAACGATCACTCAGTGCTCGGGCTTTTGTTACCAGTGTCTTCAATAGATTGATGTTAGAAACTAAGTACACCACATTGGAGAAGATGTAATGACGTAGTTTTTGTATTGCGAACATCAGTGCAAGGCAATCTTTTTTTACTGGATGATAATTGTGTTTAGCACCAACTAGCATCCTTGATAAATAATAAAGAGCCACCTCTTTACCTTCATCATTCTTTTAAGCTAATAATGTCCCCCGAGAGTGATCAAGAGCTCGAGTATAGAAGATGAAAGGTTTTCCTAGAATTGGAGTTAAAAGAACTGGTGGTTTATGAGATACCGTTTGATTTCTTGAAAAGCATCTTCATAATTTTTATCCCATACAAAGTCTACTCCTTTCTTCATCAATCTGGAGAATGGTCTGCATTTTCCAAATAAGTTTGAAATGAACCGGCGGATATAGGCAGGTCTGCTTTGTAATCCCTTCAATTCTTTTACAGTTCTTAGAGAGGGCATCTCCAATATAGCTTTGACTTTAATTGGATCTAGTTCGATGCCACCTTTTCGAACCACAAATCCTAAAAACTTTCCAGAAGAGACTCCAAAGAAACACTTCAAAGGATTCATTCGAAGGTGAATTTTCGCAACCTTTCGAGCCATACGCAATCACCTTACCATGTTGCATCAACACACAGTCTAATCCAATTTGAGAAGCATCCGAAAATATCACAAATCCTTCACTTCCATCTAGTAACGTCAAAACCGGAGTAGTAGTTAACTTCTCTTTCAAAATCTGGAAATTGACTTCACACTCCTCAGTCTAATTAAAAGGCACATTCTTCCAAGTCAACTTGGTCAAAGAAGCGGAGATCTTAACAAAGTCTTGAACAAATTTTCTGTAATAACCTGCAAGTCCAAGAAAACTCCGAATTTCTATCATCGACTTTGGGTTGGGCCAATTCACAACTGCCTCTACTTTCGATGGATCAACTGCCAATCCTTCTCGTTAAATGATATGTCCCAGAAATGTGACTTGCTCAAGCCAAAAATCACATTTCGACAACTTGGCATATAGTTAGTGTTCTCTCAACAAGGTCAAGGTTTTCCTCAAATGGTCCTTATGCTCCTTTACTATTTTGAGTACACCAAAATGTCATCGATGAACACCACAACGAACTGATAAAAAAAAGGAGCAAAAATTTGATTCATCAAAGCCATAAAAGTTACAGGTGCATTGGTTAACCCAAAAGGCATCACGAGGCATTCATAATGTCCATACTGTGTCCTGAAAGCAATTTTAGGAATGTCGTGCTCTTCACTCTTAGCTGGTGATATCTAGATCTTAAATCAATTTTAGAAAAATAAGCTACACCTTGAAGTTGGTCAAACAACTCATCAATCCGCGGTAGGGGATACTTGTTCTTTATTATCACCTTATTTAACTGGTGGTGGTCTATACACATTCGAAAAGTGCCATCTTTCTTCTTAACAAACAACACCAGCACTCCCTTAGGTGAGACACTCAGGTGTATAAAACCCTTGTCCAAAGGATTCTGCAATTGTTTCTTCAATTCCAACAATTCTGTTGGGGCCATATGGTAGGGAGCCTTACTGATTGGCGATGTGCCTGGAACAAGGTCAATTGCGAATTCTACCTTTCGTACAAGAGGTACCTCCGGCACGTCCTAGGGAAAAACATTTGGAAAATCACATACCACTAAAATTTCTCCAAGCTGCTTCGAATTCTTCTTCTCTGAGATAAAGGCAATGAAGCCTTCATACCCCTTGCGTATCATGCGATCCCCCTTGCATGTGGAGATAACACGCCCTGGGCATTTCTGCTGACTGCCCTCGAAACAAAACCCATTGCCTAAATCAAAGTAGATCGTCTTATTATAACAATTAACACAGGCATGATATTGCGTGAGCTAATCCATTCTAAGGATCACGTCGAAGTCCAACATCGACAACAAAATTAGGTCAACTGGAAGTTGATGCCCTTCGATCCGTACATCGCATTAGAGGTAGTATACACTACACTCCACCCTTTTGCCGACAGGAGTGGACACCACCAACACATACGGTAGCGACTTAGGCGGGTGCTGTAACTGCTTGACAAAATGGGGTGCTACATACAAACGTGTAGACCCCGTATCCAACAATGCAATAGCCTCAGCTTGCGAAATCAAGATAGTACCTTCCACCACATTCGCCTCCTTGGCACTCTCATGGGTAGCTACATAAACACGAGCAGTCTGGCGTTGAGGTTTCTAGCCTTAGCGAGGTTGTTGGGGTTTGCTTGGAGTTGTTGAATGTTAAAATTTGCTTGAAGCTGCTAAAGTAGTAGGCTTGGATTGTTGAGGTTGGGAAGATTTGTACCTCGGACAGTTAGCCATCAAATGGTCTATGGAGCCGCAAATGAAACAAGCTCTTGTCTTCCTCCAGCATTGCTCCAACTTGTGGCCTTTGCCACAGTGCTCACATGTTACATTGGTAGCCGAACTGGAGGTGCCTTGTCTACCTTTCATCGTCTTCTGTGCTTGCCCCTTGGCACCAAATGGCGCATGTCTCTTGGAATCAACAACTCTTTCTTCTTGAATGTTGGCCTCTGCAGCATAAGCACGGTCCACGACATTGTAAAAAAAAGTTGGCCGGTAGAAGGCTATCACATGAGTCTTATACTTGGGATTCAAGCCATTAATAAATCGATTAACTTTCTTTTCTTCTGTATTAATCATGTCTTCAGGGAAGTGTGACAGCTGGGTGAACTTATGCACATATTCCACCACTGACATCTACTGTTGGTGTAAAGCTAAGAACTCGACTTCCTTGGTTCTATTTACATGGGCCGGTATGAATTTCCTTTTAAATTGCTTCTTGAACATCTCCAGACAATTGCATTCGGTAGGTCCTTATAAGACTCCTTCACACTCTTCCACCAAGTCTTCGCGACATCGCGAAACATTGAAGCTATCAGTCCTACCTTCTGTCCATAAGTGCACACCACTATCTCAAATAGATCTTCTGTATGCTCTATCCATTGATCGGCCTTTAAAGCATCTTCACTCCCATAGAATTCGGTGGCTCCTTTTTTCCAAAAGTTGTTGTAGAGCGCGTTGGGATCACTCTCCTTCAGTTGGAAGACCACCTGCTGCTCCACGTGGGGTGGAACTGATGCTTGACTCTGCTTGTCAACTAAGGAGACAACTTGTGCTTACAAGGAATGAATCGCTTATAACGTTGCAAGAAAGTGATCGTTCGCATTCTGTGGTTGTGGTGGAGGAGCTGATCCACTCTAATTGTCCCCATGATTGCTAGTTGTACCTGAGCCAGAAGCCATATCCTGCAAGATGCAAAGGATTAAGATTCAAAGACAAAACGTTCCCCACTACATATCCCCTAACAAAAGAAATATCAGACTAGAAAGTCAAACAGTTACAATAGTATCCTCACCACGTTCCTACATGCATACATGATTATCAACTAGAGCAACAATGCTCTGATACCATACGTTATATATGTCATAACTCGAGCCCAGGAGATCGGGGGATAAAACTAAACCTAACCAGTGACACATGTATTCCCATGCATGTACACTTAGGCCCATTCCAAACGCACAAGCGAAAGGGAAATTCACACGAGCCAATACATGTACGCGGAAGCTGTAGGTATCATTGCATAACAAGAGACATACACTAGAACAAAATAATATATATATACAAAAGATTATATAATATTCAAAGTTATACAAAATGAGCTAGGATACAAAGTATAAAGATCATGAATAAACCCAAAATCCACTGAGATCCCAAAATGAGGAAGACCTAGATGCATGCATGACACTGTAGCACTCCAATGGAGTGACCACATCCACTCCTCTAGCCCTGAAGGGGCATCTGGGGTCTCCCCTAGAGTCTGATTGACCGACAGGGGTTGGTCGAGGGATCTGAGCCTGCAACACCAAGGACAACTTATGAATACAAAGATTCAGCAAGGTATAAGCAACAATAAGTTAACGCATGTTGTATCTAACAGAATAAATAACAACTGATAAATCATAAAGCTTCAATTTCGTATACTAGGCAATTGTGCATTCAATGAAACATGCTATCCAAATCAATGCTTACATGATACGTACATAACTAGGTGGCTACTACGTTTGCCCTATACTCCCTTTTGGGGATACACATACTGAGAACACCATCGACTGGGCTAGGGTACGAATGGATCTCAGGTTTCTGGGGTCTGGCAGCCCCAAGACATAAACTCACTACAGCGGTACCATACATACTACGCCAAATTCAACCCCGTCGGGTATCCTAAGGCTGAGGTTGAGTAGTGCCTGACTATATGGAATCAAACCCCGTCGGGTATCCTAAGGCTGAGGCTGAGTAGTGCCTGACTATATGGAATCAAACAAATACTAGAACATATATCATATATGCATACGGTCAATTCATACATACATATAATACTCAAGTTACTGAAAATATATTGAACAAATCAAACAAATCGAACTTACTAGATCAAGTGGGCATAACGAAGGCTATGCAACATACAGAAGAGTGGAGGTCACAAATCGTCCATACAAGATGTCTGCAATTCATTTCCTCGAATCGAGATCATTTACTAGCCAACCCTAATTTAGTTATCCAGTGTTTCTAACCGTGCATGATGATGTAGTTTTAAGGTATTCGATACACAGTTGTCTAGCATTGCATTGTATCAAGGAAGTGTATTGAAGTCCCTTAAACCAACACCCATGGAGAGGTGCTTAACAACTGGATAACATACATGAATGAGTCGCAGCCCTTAAGATCATTCATGCCATTTCTGTCATATTCCACTGGGCAATGTCCGGGTCACTTACCTTTTACTCAAAGGCCCTACAAGGTCTCTTTAATTCTTAACTTTCTTAATTTTCACTGGTCTTGCGGCTCAGCCAGGGGTGACCTACAGCTTAGCCATAGACATCTTACGGCTTAACCATAATATGTACTGTGGTTCAGCCCTGGTTCCCCTTACTGTTCATCTGCATTTTTGGCTTAACCCTATTTTTGTTCTACGGCTCAGCCACATTGAGGGTACGGCTTAGCTATAGCACACCTCACGGCTTAGCCGCGGCTGGACAGCAGAAGAATCTTTCAAATTTCAGCTCTCTGGAAATCAAGTCGTAGCTTGACCTACGATTAGGTCACGGCTAGCCTATGGCTTAGCTGTAACACGTTCCACGGCTTAACCGTAGCCTGACCGTAGAAAAAAACTGGATTGTTTTTGCAGCTCTCAGGAAGTTGAGCCGTAGGCAGTTACGGCTTAGCCGTACACTGCACAGAACCATTTTCTGAACTTGTTACAGAATCAAATGTATGTGTACGAAATGAGCACAACGATGTCTAACTAATAGAATTTAACACAATTGAGCTGTAAACACATCCCACCTACAAGATTAAGAAATTCTCTCACATTCACACATATACTAACATGGGTTTATCCAAATTATGCTTATACTTGCCTCAAATAGATTCTAACACGTGCACAGTTGTCTTTAGGCTCAAATTTTACCTACCTATCATTGTGCATGCAAAAAAAAAAAAAAAGGAAGAATCAAGCACATGTAGTAACTGATGAGAAGAAGAAGAAACTCATAGACTCATAGCAAGAACCCAATTCATACCTTAACCTCACGAGGGTGCACCAAGTCTCTTTTCCTTGACTTAATCATGTAAAAGGAGAAGAAACAGAAAGGAAGAAATAAAGACAGAGAAGGAGAAGGAGAAACCGACTTTGAAATGGGAAAGGCGGTGCATGCATTGGTCTATATATAAGAGATAAGGATGAAAAAAATTGAAGAATAGCCCAATAGTTAACACTATTTACAGTTCGAGTCAAATAAGGGTCCAATGGAAACAAATGACGTCATTTACACACGAGGTAGTTATGGAAGTTAACGAACTCGATGGAAGACACGTGTTGACACCAAGATGATGCATGAATGACAACATCTTAGAAAATCTAAAATTATGAAAAAGGGCTTATGTCTACCTAAACTATGTTAAACTCAACTCAATTACCTATCCATGACCCAGAACGAAACCAAAATAAAAGCAAAACATAATTAACAACTAATTTGTTATTACTTAGTCACTAAACCATATTAGGTTAGGTTGGAGTGTTACACTAATATTTAATAATTTGTGACATAGTGTCATCATCATCACTTGCCCACTTAGGATGCTAAAAAGTGGGCCAAGCAATAGGATCTTAGAAGATAACAGTTTCATAAGAGTCATCCGAGTCATATCCTTCGATGAAAACTACAGATCTTGCTCTAAAATTTTGATTTAACTTATGAATGTTACTATAAGGAATGTATCCTATGCAATGCCACACTTGTTCAATTCTGTATCCCTTTTCGAGATCTTCCTTCATTTCTGGAGTGAAGACGTCCAAAGGAATTTGTACCCTATTTGTGCTCAATCCAAGGCTTGTGGGCTTTTTGAGATTGTTCCCCATGTTCTTCATCATATTGTGGACCACGGGATTGTAGATGTCAAGCCGTATTTTCCCATCTTTAGTGATTTTATTGATAGGATCTGAAGAAGAAGGATCTTCAGTTTGATGGAAAATGATTGGATGATTGTATTGTTTGGATGGAAGCACTAAAAAGCAGGAACCTTCAAAATCATAAATATGAGATGGAGTAGGCCATGGCAAAAGCGGAGGATCTTAATCTACTATAGACTGCACAGAAGTATCTATCCTTTCAGCGTCCTCAAAATCTGACTCAGAATTTGAGTCTCTGGTTATTGAAATGACATGCATTGGGTGCATCCATCTAGACCTCCCATGCAGACGATAGAGTGCTACTTTGAGAGATGAAATAATTCGAGAGATCTCATCAAAGGTTTGAAACTCCATTGTCATAGTCAGGCTGCGGAGGGCTGGCTGGAAACCTACCTAGTATAGATAAATCCATGTGGAGTAATGTGGGGGATTTTCACATCTTTCAGCCAAACAGAGCTATCTATCAATATATCTATAAGATAGTTCACCTCTTTGTTGTGATGTTAACACAAGCTGATTGAATGTGATAGGAGAACCAGGCCTCATAGGTGACATTCCCCTAGTAAGAAGAGGTACATCATTACTTTCTTAATTAGAATTTGAGTTGCCGACCAAGGAAACTACATTTGTCGGATATGAGAGCTTTTGATGTCCTAGAGCAGGTTGTTCGCCATTCTGAACAGGTGCTACATACATAGCTAGGCTATGTGCCTTGTTTGTGTGGATGACAATACCTGTTTGCTTTGTCCTTGATGGCTTCATGGATATGACCAAAGATTGATTTGATTATTTAATTTCATATTTTACCTTGATCACCAAAGGAGCTTTGGTATCCATAAACTTGACCGTGACATGAATAAAAGTGAACCAAAAATAAAAGAAATAAAGAGGAGGAAGAGAGGTTTTATTAATGAGATATGTGTGTGTACATAATGGGGGGGGGGGGGGAGGAGGAGGATCTTATTTATAGAATAAGATTGCTTCTTCCCCAAGCAACCTAATAGGGAAAGACTTAAAACCTAAGCAATCCCCTTATCTCATGTGGTCCCAATGTAGGCATCCACTTATGATAATACATCTTATAACAGACCGCATGTTTTTTTTATGGATTGTAAATTTTTGACAGGATCGGATCTTTTGCCAAATCCTAGATAGATTTTCTTTTCTGCTAAAATAATGAAAGGTTCTACAGGATTATCATCCACTGAAGAGCTTTTTGTACATGGCTTAGATTTTATAGGCCTTTCTTAAGCATAGCTTCATCAGTGAAGTAGACCTCCTTCCCCTTGAATGGCTTTTTATCTGCAAAGACTCGATGCACTTTGCCCTTATCATCAATATATTTGAGACATTGATGGAGAGTAGAAAGTACTATGGTGTAATCACGAAGCCATTGCCTTCCCAAGAGGATATTATAACAAGCACGAGTCTTAACCACGTGCAAAGTGGCTTTTAAGGTCAAATCTCTCAGCTGAAATCGAATCCGAATCTTACCAATTGGATCCTGGACTTCCCTATCATAGCCTTGAATAGATGTCTTTGTAGTAGATAGCTTGCTCATCAGGATACCAAGTTCCTGAAGAGCCGTAATTGTGATGAGGTTCAGAGCTGATCTTGGGTCGACCTGAACTCTCGGAACAGGTATGTCTTTAATGTAGGCCTTGAAATAAAGTAGCCTTGTGTGTTTTACATTGCCTAAGGAAAGATCATCTTTGGCGAAAGAAATAGTGGCTTTAGAAGCATTATGAATTGAAAGACATTCCATACACTGCTTTTGAGGCTTTTTGGATTTTGCCTTTAGATAGTTTTTCTCTATTTGATGAACTTATGCTACATGAGCTTGATTGTTTGCATTCAAAGCCTGTAAAGCTCATATGAAGTTGTTACGAGTCTCCTCAAACATCTGCAAAAGAAAAAAAAATATGAAGTCATGCAGGAATGTGTTTGAGGTGTTCAACAACATCATACGTGAATGGCTCTGGTGGCCTTACATTAGTATTTACATCTGAAGAAGTTACATTTATATTGGTGTTGTCCCCTGAAGGGTTCACATAAGAAGAAGAAGAGGGTCTATCATAGTTGACCCTATAGTTACACCAGAATGAGTGCCGTCATTGACCATGTTATTTCGGTTGATTTCTGGACGAAAATCTCTTCTTATTGCATTAACTTCTTCGGGGTTAACAAAAAGTTGATTAACTTCTTCTAAGCCTACTTATTGACTTATATTATCAGGAATTACCTGAGATGCTTGGGGTTCATCTGTAGAAGTACTCAGAATCACTAAAATAGGAGCCAATGGTATCTCTTCTTCAGAGTTAGAGATATTATCTTGATCTTGAACATGGAAAACTTCCTGAGCTGAGGCAGGATTTCCAATGCTGAGGTTATTATGTTCCTCTTGCAACTTAGGCTCATTAGTTGGGTCAAGCACAACCAATTGAGTACTTGGTTTAGAATCTACATTCAGAGGGGTTGACTCCAAGGTTGGTCTAAGAGGAACATCCGGTGCAGGGATTACTGCATGTAGATAAGAAGGCGACATCTACTATTGCTGTGCTTCATCATGTTCAACCAGCGGCAAGGGGTCTGGATGAATTTCCGGAGGTAGCGGAAAAGGAGGGGGGTCATTCAACTAACCACTTGTACTCGGTCTGTGTATGTCATAGAGGACCACAGACAGTGTACTGAGACCATGCTTGATATTGAGTATACCCGTCTCAGGATCAAAAGTTTATTTGAAACTTTCATCTTCATCAGAAGGGTATTCATTAATAAAGTAGCCATCAATCCACTGATCATCTTTGAGATCAAAAAAGTCTGACCAATCTACCTCATCATCCAAGTTAGTAGTTGTGCCATCCCATGATATTCGGTTACACCTGGATATTGATTGTTATTCCTCATCCTTTGGAATTGGAATGATGAAGTCAGCCAAAGTAAAGTGACCTCTGGTCAGTTTGGGAGGTTCCTCTAGAATTGAAACTTCAACCACCTTTTCTTTCCTCTATTTAGCTTGTTTCTCTTGTTTAGCTAGGCAATCCTGGGTAGCTTTATGAAGGGTTTTGAGTTGCCTTTTAACTTTCCTTCTTTCTGCAGGTGTGGGTTTGGTTTTCACCTTCTCCCAGCCTTCATCATTTACTAGGTCTAGGTGAACCCACATTTCCTTCCCTGAAAAGGTTTTGACCGGTATCAATCCCTGTTTATCATGTATCTCATTGATGACCAGGAATTTAATGATCAGTGGTTTTGGCATAGTGAATACTGCTATGGGTGCAAACTATCCAAAAGAAATTATATTGACTGGAGCAACATCATATTTCTGATCAAATGTTATCACCCCGTTTTTCCACTTCTCATTAATTTTCTTCTTCAAGATGAAGCAGTCTTTGAGAGGATGAGATACCATTCGATAATATGCACAATAATTTGGGTCATTAACGTGACCCACTTGCTCCGGTTTCTTTATTAGTGGAAGCTCAAGTTTATTACTTTTCATCAATGATTGAAAGATTATTTCAATATCTCAATTAAAACGATATTTAGCTTTCTTTCTCTTTTCATATTCCTCCTTCTTAGCTTGATCAGTTTTGACATGCTAAGGCTTTTGAGGAGGTGATTTGGAGGTTTGCACATTGAAAACCTTCTGTTTCTTTTTTAATTTGGGAGTAGTCAATTTTGGAGCAAAAGATGATGACAATTCTGCTTTTTGGGAACTTGCCTTCTTATGACTGATTTCCTTAAGAGTCAGCTCTACATTAGAAGCTACCTCAACCAACCGAGCCAGGGATTTAGTTTTATGACTAAGTATGATAGCCTTAATCTCTGGTCGCAAGTTAGTTTTGCACATTTCAATGGTAGCCCTTTGAGATGGTTGTTCTAAGTATCTGTAAGACAATGCTCTCCATTTATTGATAAAGGCTTGTGCAATTTCATTATCTCCTTGCTTCGTGCTGTTAAGCATGGCAAAAGTAATTGTCTAATCTTCCTCCTAGAAATGAAGTAAGAACTTCTCTTCTGTGATTGGTCATGTTGTGAAGGAAAGTTTTGGTAATTGCTTATACCAGTCAAAGGCAACTCCTTTTAATGTGCCAATGAACAGCCTTATTCTTCATCTTGGTCTCCACTTTTGATTTTGTTAACTTCTTTAAAGGTTATAGGCTTTTCAAGATCTACATAAAGACTAAGGATTGACGAATAATCGCTAATAGCCGAACCTGCAGTTATCACCTTGTCCATTAGAGACTTGATCTGAACCGTAAGCAGGTTAATTTTGGTGGCATTCCTCCTGATCATTGCTTGCTCCCTCTTGTCAGCAAACAAAGGATTGACTGGAGATTCAGTTGGACCACCAAATTTATCTACCAAGATTTTCAACTGGGCAGTCAGGTGATCAATTCTAGCTCCTTACTGCTTGACGACATCACTGATATTGTCTTCTTGATTTTCGTCAGCATTTTCTTCGCCAGTGTCTTTACTTCTATGGGCATCCTCATTTCCATCCTTACTAGTTCCAGTCCCTTCAGCCATGAATATAGTATACTGACGGGGGTAGGAGGATGTTGATGTAGGAAGAGTGGATTGACTATCTTCTGTATCCAAGATAGTGATAGGATCCTCATTGGACTCTATTTCGGCATGCCCTTTAGAAGTCCTTCTCGATTGGGAGTTGGAGTCAGACTCTTGTGATTGAGTCCGAGCCATACTCTAAGTGACTCTTCGGGTTGAGCCTAGTCCGACCATACATGATGAGGTCAGGTCTAGCTCATCTTCTTTAATCACCAATTTTTGAGTGATTGTGTGTCATGACTGCTTCCAAGTTTGATCTTTATAGCAAGCCAAAGCCTTTTTCTTTATTTGACTAACCAGTCTAGCCGCCAAGGTTTGATTTTTAAACTTGGCAATCAGTGGGTTGGAAGTTTATCGACTTGTTCCCAATCCATGGGGTTAGAATCATGAAATGAAAGAACGTCAACAGCACTTCTTTTATTCTTCTTCTTCTGCTCCTTCTTTTGTTAGAGCAAATATTTGAAATGAGCAAGATCGGTTGAATCATTGATAACCAACCGCTCAATTTTCTTTTTATCTTTAACGCCATGTAACAAATGTTGGGGTGAAGTTGATGTGGATGGTGCCACAATGACAGAGGGTAGATGCCTCCTGCAGAATCTCCATCCTTCTTTTTGAGCCAGAGGGTAGAAGGTGTTATCTTCAAGTGAGGGCAAGGGTTTGTTCCCAACCTTCTTGGATTTTGGAGTACGTGGTTGAATTGACCACGTGCTGCATCCTGGGATGGATGCACCCTTCTGGGCCTTCTTGTGAGTCAAGAACTGCCGAAGGTCCTCTGGTGTTTACTTATTAATGACCAATTGTTTTGGCTGAGTAGATGATGTCTTTAAGCCTTGAGTAGTCACTAAATGTGACTTGCCAAGGGTCACTGACTTATGATCTGTGAGTCGAACCTGCCTTGCCCCCATACGAGTCTTAGTGATGTGAAGTTTGTTGCCTTCTGTCTTCAACTTGTATTTTGGTTCCTTCTGAACCTTGTGGAAGACTCTAAATGGGTTCTGAGTATATTTGGAGACCTAGGGTTTAGGAGTCTTAGTCTTCTTAATAAAATTGGGGCCACTAAGGACCCATTCAAATCAGTTGAAGTCTTCTGAACCTTGTGGAAGACTCTAAATGGGTTCTGAGCATATTTGGAGACCTAGGGTTTAGGAGTCTTAGTATTCTTAATAAAATTTGGGGCCACTAAAGACCCATTCAAATCAGCTGAAGTCATGGAGCCTGTTGGAGTAGAAAGCCTTTGGAAAATTGAGACTCTCGATGTAGGGGCAGTAGAGTCCGTTCGAGCCTTCTTTGGCACTATTGCAGTTGTTTTGTTTTGGGTCATGGAGATTCTAAAGAGCCTCCCATTGGCCTCGTCGAAAGTAATTATTAGAGAATGCATGATATCTCTGTAAAAAGCAAGCCCACATGATTATATTAGTGTTACAACCAGCATGGCTGCCTCTTGAGCTAGCTGAAATGGTTTATGAATGTCATCTGAACCAACATGGTTTTGAACTGAAATGGTTAGACATTGGCATAAACCTCATCTCATTGTGCTACGCTAACTATCCTAGCTGTTAGAATTTTTACAGCATTATAGGACCATATAGTCAAACTTAAAAGCATGCTAAGCTGACTAGACCTTGCTACCAAAATTTTGGTAGCATTTTAGGGACATCTGTATCAGCCTTATAAGTAAGAGAGGTTGGATCTAATCAAAGGGATAGGGGCCATAGGATCGAGCCTGCACTACTACCACAATGATCATACGAGATCCATCAGTGCATGACGCCGGACACTGCATGACTGTAATGTTGGTGGTCTTATCACTAATTTAAGACAAATATTTATTTTGGATTGATTGGACTGAATCACTACCCTTCCATTGCATAAAAGGGTGTTGATTTGGTCCGTGAGCATTGAGGTGCAAAGTCTCTTCAATTAAATGGCAAAAGTATGCACTTCGAGGTGCTCAATGCCTTCATTTGAATGATTATAGGATGTACTTCAATATGCAAAATTCTTTCATTAATGTTCCCAAACCCATCATAGACATCAAGGTTTTACATGGGTATCTTCAAAGGTCAAACAAACTATTTTTAGCAGCAAAAACGAGTCAGTAACCGTGACCGCGGTCACTACCTATTTTCCATCAATTCCTACTGTCACAGCACTTTCTGTATAGCATCTCGTGGTCACTACGCAAAAGCAGCATTTTTCAACTTAACAGTGGCACTTTTTAGCTTAACAGCAGCACTTTACAACTTAACCGCAACACTTTTTAGCACCTTTCATGCATTTTAAGCCAATTTTTATGTCTTTTGGCCAAATCTGATCACAAATTAGGGCAAACAGATTTCCCACAGACGGCACCAATCTTCTGATCGTACTAAAAAATGCGAAATGTGTAATGGATTCGAGTCCAACATTTACGCACTTCAAGCGTTTTAAAAGAATAGGAATTAACTACAGTTCATCATTAATTTTCCTTTTGTTTACATGGTAAATTCTTTGACCACAGGGATGTGGGTTGTTTACATGTTTTTTGAAAAGTTTACAACCACTCCCTCAAGTCTTAGATGTGATCAAAATTTGAAAAATACAAGAAGATACATAAAAATTGTGAAAAGATGCAAAAAAGAAGAAACAGGGGGAGTGACCGTGGGTCACAGTCACTGGCCCTTTACTAGTGACCGTGTCTGCCAGTGACCGTGGCTTGCAATCACTGGCAAATAGTGGTAGAAAGGTCACTGTTTGCACTCTATGTGGTTCTGTTTTATCTCTATGACTCTTCCAAGATGTTGAAACTTGCTTTTCTGATCTTTAGAGCGTTGAGTAACCATCAAGAGTGTTGAATTCGACCGCGGAATCGATCAAAACCTTTGTTGATCATCACATTTGTTTACGGACTGTTTTTGTACAAATCCGAAGAGGGAGTTATATGAAGCCAAAGTTGTGTCATTCTGACTCTATGATTTTAAAAGATTAGAATGAAGCCTAAAAAGGTTTTTTCACAATTTTCAAGATTGCTAGAAAAGCCCACCCCCCCCCCCCCCCCCCCCCCCCCCTAAGTGAGAAAAACAAAGGAATTAATTTCATCCTTCGAAGGTTCACCAGTGCTTGAACATAGTCTTCTTTTAAATGATAACCATACCCCCCTTCCTTCTCTGAGCCATCCCTCACCTTGAGTGAATGAGAAGAAGAAGAAAAAAAAGAGTTGGAGTGCTGAAAAATGCCTTGTGACTTGTTAAACTTGGAACTTGTCTCTGGAAATTTAGAAAAGCTATCATTCTTCTCTTTTCAAATGACCATCAGTCCTTTTTATAGACTTTAACAGTAGTTATGAGAAGTTTAAAGGAGTTATTGGGAGTTAATATTCGAAAAGGAGTGGGGGGAACTGCTGGAAACCAGTAGAACTGCTCTAGGGATGGCAGTGGCCACACCCATGGTCACTCCCCAGTTCCATTTTTGGACTTTTGCATATGTGACCCGTTTTCACCTATTTGAGGCTTGAATGATGCCTGATCTTCACGAAACTTGAAGGGATGCTTTTTAACACTATTTTGAATTTGTCATCAACATGTCAATTCGATTTGATCTTCTGAAGTTGGTCAACTCTCCTGTTGACTTTTCATGAAAATGGGCCCTTGTTTTAGCTGTTTGAGGTCCAAATGACCTCGGTTTGGTTTGAAACTTAGAGAGAGTGATGTCAAGGGTATCTTGGAGTGTCTATCCAAATTTCATATAGTTTGGATTTCGGGAAATAGGATTTCTAACAGTGACCTATTTGTTGCATGTTCTAAGTCACTATTCACCTCACACTGTTGGTAGTTAGCTTGTTTTCTACCTGAACGACATTTAATTGACTTAAAACTTTGCGAAATTCATTTTGAAGATATTTTGAATTATTCCCAATTTCATTAGCTTTGGCTCCCTGGAAGTAGGATTTTGGTCAGTGACCTCCATGTCTCGTGGGTCAATGACTTCTAAGCTGACATGCAGTGAAAGTGGGACCAAACAAAGTTCTTTTGACTTGAAAATTTGTAAATTTCCCTTGAGCATGACTGAAGCTTTGTGCCCAAATTTCATCAATTTAGGATGTCGGGAAGTAGAACTTTGATCAATAACCCCATGACTTGGGGGTCACTGACCCAAAGCAAGACTTTTGGTTAGTGACCTCCATGGCTTGGGGGTCAATAACTTCTAAGTTGGCATGCAGTGGAAGTGGGACCAAACAAAGTTCTTTTGACTTGAAAATTTGTAGAATCTCCTTTAAGCATGACTGAAGCTTTGTGCCCAAATTTCATCAATTTTAAATGTCGAGAAACAGGACTTTGGTTAGTGACCCCATGACTTGGGGGTTACTGACCCAAAGTTGACATGCTTCTAAACTTTGGGTCAAATGATGTCCATTTGAACTGAAATTTTACAGAGCTTCCCTTGAGCATAATTTAAGCTTCTTTGAAGAGTTTGAATTGATTTTGATCTTCATGATGTGCCGCTTTGCGTTGTGACTCGACAGAACTTAGCAGATTCCATCTGAATTGAGTTTTTGTCCAAACGATATCCAAATGCTCTGAAGTTTTGAAGGATAGTCTTTGAATGTATTGAAAAACATTCTCTTGAGTTTGAGTTTTCTTTAACATATAGAAGTGTCAATGTCCACAGTGACCCCCAAAAAGCTGGCAAACAGTCACTGAAGCTTGATTTTGAGTTGAGATGAAGTCCAAATGCTTTGAAACTTTGAAACATCATTCTCAAGCCTGTTTTAAAGTTACCATAAGAGTTTCAACTACTTTTGTAACCCAGAAGCTTAAATTTGTTTAGTGATCCTTAGATTTAAGTCATTGAACCTCAAACTTGGTGTTTTGTAAGTTGCGTAACTAAATAAAGTCCACCAACCTTGAAACTTGAATTGCTGTATTCCAAACTCATCTAAAATCTTTTGAGTTGATTGTAGCAGCTATGATTTTTTATAGGTCAACAGTAAGGTTTTTATTACCTCGCATGTAAGAGTTGTGTCTTGTCTTGTCACATATATGGGTCTTTATTATCTTGCATATATGAGTTTTGTCTATGTCTTCACATGTGCGAGTCCCTATTACTCGTATATGTGAGTTGTGTCAATGTCCTCATATGTGCGAGTTTCTATTATCTCACATGTGTAAGTTGAGTTGTATCGGCATTTAGGTCCGTGCCCCTTAGTTGGGTTATAAAAAAAATGACGATGTGATTCATCTGGTGATTGTTATCATAAAATGAGGGGAAGAGTTCGATCCAATGATTTCAGTTAGAAAAGGTTGGCCCCATAGTAGAGAAAGCAACTCTCAGGCTCAAATTGCACTACTATATATTATACTAAGTGTTTGTGGGTGGTGTTGTGTTATTATTTATTTATTTATTTGATATTTAAAGTGTTGTAAGCATCCTATGCTCTATATACGTGTGGTGAGCTGGGCCCTGCGATAGTGGCATGCCATCTTCTGTCTTCTATTTTGACCGAGAAATGATGATTTAATTATGCACGACAAGAATACAAGATTGCCTAGGGATCATGGAACGAAGCAGGCAAGTGGGGGGACTGTTGTGCCGTTCAGACCTAACTTGGGTGCCAGTTGCTCAGGTCTAAATCCAGCCCAAATGGCAATAAATCCATTCTTGGTTTCTGCCCAATTGAAGATTTCAAGGACTTCTCTCAATCTGAGCATGGCCCATTTACACAATGAAGAAAAACACCATATTTTTTTTCAGCGGGAAGTAAAGCACAATCAAAGGCTTTTGGTCCCCTGTATATATATTTGTAGTCATTAATGATTATAGCTTAATCGGAGGCCCAACTATGGCTTCAGTTGAATGGTTTGACTGAGGCGGTGAGGCAGGCCTGACCTGAAATGAAAATGCAATGCTCCAGCCTGTTCAAATGCAGCCCAGGCCAAGGCCTGACTCACGCTGACCAACCCTTGAGCAGCAAAACCAGGCAACAGACATTGTGCTACCCTTAACTGTTTGGTAGTTGCATAATAAGAGTCACCACATACACCTAAATGGTCACACACAATATCATTAACAAACCAATCCACCCATATTAGAATTGCCCTTGGAGAACAGAAGGTCCACCAGTGGACAGGTTTGGACTATTTCGAGGCCCACAATGAATATTGGGTTCAATATTGAGGCCTTTCAAATATGCTTAAAATAAAACGTTGTGTGGACTCCTTTTGGAAATCTTTTTTTTTTATTAGAAAACTAACATTTTAAAAAAAAAGGTCTCATTGGGCCTTCTGTAGGCAATTAGTTGAAAGAAACTTTTCCCATTATATAGGAATCGTATATGAAGCTTTATATCCGCACTATCATGCAAGCCTGAGTATCTCTTTCTGATCTCTTTTATCTAATTCTCTCCACCAAGAGTTCTACTTCAAACCAAACAATCCCATGTAGGATTCTTTTGGGAGAGATTATAACAGATTTGATCTAATAAGTCCTCGGCTTTAACAAGACTCTGAATGAGCAAAATGCAGCAGTAATCGACTCAAAGGCAGGCAGTGATTACGGCAGTGCATGACAATACACATTTTGGTGAGATACAATTCATTCATTTTAACAGATAAGAAGTATATATGACATAACCAAATGCGTGATCCTTTTTCGAGAGACCATACAATTGAGGAGAGATGACTGAATATGGTACATTAAGAAAGTAGAATAAGTTTATCAGTAAGAATATGATCTGACAATAGTGATTTAGTAAGATTTTAGATTATGATTAGACTGGATTTAGTTTGTGATGGTGATCAGGTTCTCTCGTGTTGATGGTCATCAGTGTACTGTGTAAATCAGTTATTTTCAAAGGCAATTAATCTATAAGAATGTAATCTTTAGATGTTTTCCATTGTAGAGCTGAACAGTATGGGGGCCATTGAATTCCTGTTACTCGACTGAATAGGATGAAAGGTAATGCTGTCAATGGACCACTGATTACTTGAAGTACCCCGCCCTAAAATTTCAAGTCCAAATCTAATTTGGCTGTACCAAAACCAGACCCAACTCATAATCAGGTCAGGTCTGGTTTAAAGTGTACACATTGCCCAAACACCTGTTTATGGAAGAAGCATATTGGTAATATTCATTTTGTGTTGGATTTTGTAGTTTCATTGCTGTTGTTTTGAATTCCTTGAACTTCTTCAAGCCATTATGTTTTAAAATCAGTCATTTATTTACATAAATTAGGAGTTGATGTTAGTGTGTTTTTCTCTTTTTTTTGGGTCCAATTTAGGCATGCTTCTAGTGGTTTCCATAAGATTCTGGTTTAACTTCCACAAATATCCTTCACCGTGTTGGGATGCCACAACCATAAATCCAATCCAAATATGGCCGGGGATCGATGGGCAATCATTTCCCATTTCAGGGGGATAAAAATGATTGTCTTTCAAAGATCTCCACCTAGATCCTTTGATAGGAGCCCCTATATTAAAAAGTCCAAGGGGCCATGGAAGGGTCCTCAATCAAGAGAAAAGAGAAGATAATGAAAGTAGAGATCAAATTAAAAATATAATTACGAAGTTTTAAGGCTTTAAGCATATCTATAGAAGGCCAGAAACTACTCTTATTACTGTATTAGAAATTTCAAAAGTAGTCTCAACGAAAGCATGATGTCAAAAAGTGCCAAGTTGAAAACCAGAACACAGAAGTCCCCTCGACGGAGAAAGTCGCACTTACATATACAAAGATCTCAATTTTTTCTCCAACTTAAGAAGTCAGGATAATGATGACATAAGTTGTCTTCTACCCATCCGGTGGAACACTTTTTCTGACCCCTAATTGACGGTACGAGGCCAAGATTGTGAAGGTCATATGATGAGTTCAGGACTACTAGAGGGTCAGTTCTAGATTTTGAATTTTTTTTTATGAAATTCAAGATTTTGTAGTAAAAGAAGAAAATGGCAAAATGCCCCCAAAAAGCCGAAGGATAAGATTACAAGCTCAAGCAAAGCCCAAAATAAAGGAAAAGAAAAAAAAAACCACTAGGAGAAGAAAACTATCAACATCATTACTAGGGAGGAGCATAGTTGTTCACAAAAGAGAGAAGAAAGAGGTGACGGCCAGCCCAACATCAATAGAATTGCACCCACAAAGATGTTCAAGGATCCTATCCAAAGTAAGATGCTTTAAACTGCTTGGGGAGATGAAGTTTCTATTGTAAATGATCTCATTTCTTGCAAACTAGAGTGAGGGGATGATATCAAAGAAAACTGTGACGACTGCTTTTCTACCGAGCTCATCTTGCCCCATGGGGGATGGCATACCAAAGAGCTCTAGACGATAGAATGATAGATGAGATGGCATAGGCTTATTATAAACTGAGAGAAGCCAAGCCCATAATTCTGCAGTAAAGGAACATTTGAAGAAGGGATGGATATTAGTCTCTGAATCAAAATTGGATAGAGGGCATCTTGAAGCCAAGCTGAATCCAATTGATTGAGCCGAACACTGAGTTGGGGTCTTCCTATGTGAAAGGCGCCAAATGAAACATGAGAAGCCTAGTTGAAACATATTGCTCCAAACTAGCTTGGGCCAGGGAGAAATAGTTTCACGGGTTCACACCTGATGTCAAGCTTCAGATACAGAGAATTTCCTACTCAAATTGCTACTAATCGAATAGAGCTGATCTTTAACTTGGGATGTTGTAGGGAGTTGGATGGCAGTAGTGCTATGCAGAATTTGTTAAATGGGATTCGAGGAGTAAGTTGGGATCACCCATTTTCTGTGTTCTATAATAGCTAAGATAGTGTTGATGCTAGAAGGCCTAAACTTAGGAAAAAAAGATGCAATAGGTGAATGTTCCATCCACCTATCATACGATAGGATCCAAGGGCCAAGTACAGGCCCTGCAAATTGTGGGACCTAGAGAGGAATAGACAACTCCATTAGATTGCTTATAATAAAAATGGCAACATTTGGTCACAAATCTTTGATTATATCAATCTCCCATATTATTGAGATAATAGAGTAATGATTGATTACCTTGATTTAGGCAATATAATTAGTGATTGATTACCTTCATTTAAGTGATTGATTACTTTGACTTGAGG
The DNA here is from genome assembly GCA_037013555.1 of Sextonia rubra. Classification (NCBI taxonomy): domain Eukaryota; kingdom Viridiplantae; phylum Streptophyta; class Magnoliopsida; order Laurales; family Lauraceae; genus Sextonia; species Sextonia rubra. The sequence goes on from JASUAD010000028.1 coordinate 34,046,647, forward strand.
TAATTGATTAATATCTGTGATAAGGTAATTGATTATTAATTAATATCCATGACTAAAGGTAATTGATTAGTGATTGATAGAATAGTTTCTATGTTTAAATCAAGGAATTCTATAAATATCTTGTATCCCTCTTTATGAAAATAAAAAAACTAATTTCCAAAATCTTGTGCATGCATAAGGAGTTTGTTCATCTTTGCATTGGGCAATCTTATCATCATCATTATCATCTAACTGGCAATATAACACATACCATATGCTAAGTTTCCTACCATCACCTCCGGTCCAAGAGCAACCAAGTTGAAAAATCTTGGCTAGATATATGATCCTCTTCCAAGTGTATGACCCATCCAAAGTGTTTCTAGGATATGCCATAATGATGAAAGCTTGAAATACCTCTCTTTAGACCAATTAGCCCACAAAGATGAAACATACAAGCATCATTGAGCTCACCAATTCTACAAATACCTAACCGCCTTATAGCTTTGGAAGCTAAACAATCTCCCATTCGATTAGATTTCTCCTTGTTCTAGATTTTGAAATGAGAGTACCGAAACAACCACCACACTTGAGCCCAATTGAAGCTTGTCCATCTGGATTTTTGTTAATCTTTGAGGTCCATTGGCAGACAGGCTTTGTCCTAATTTTATGTTGTAAGGACATGTAAATGTTTGCTAATTCATTAGGAATGGACAAAACAGGGTTTAAAGTTTAAACATGTAATTTTGTAAAATGAACTACGATGTTATCTACACATTTCTAGTGAGTTTATTTAAACTGCGATTGAGTGCATGTTGGCCACGCTCGTGCGCATTTTCCTGAGACAAGTGAACTTCAAATCTCTAGGCTGCGCTCGTGCACACCATGACCCGCGCTCATGCGTGCTTTCCAGAGATAATTGCAAGAAGGCTACGCCTCAACGCACTCCTACGCAGTTGCTCCGAATTCAAATTTATTCAAATGCGCTCATGCAAGTCTTACGTCGTGCTCAAGCACATGGCGGCGATTTTGTTTCCTAGCAATCCAGACTTTCTGTTTTCTTTTCCTACTTCTTTGGAAAGAAGAATTGTATGTTGGAGAAAACTGAATCTATGAAAGGAAGCCTAGTTAAAGGGTTTTTCTCTTCCCTTCTAGGTACCAATCTTCCTACAAAGCAACCCTAGAATCCATTGAAGATTGAAGCTTTCTCTAGAGCAGCTTTTGAAGGAACTAAAGTGCTGCAGCATCTGCTCGAGGCTTTCTTATCTACTCTTTCAAGCAATAGATTCAACTTGAAAAGACCTTCAAGTTGGTTGATTTAAGCATGGTGAGGGTGAACGGCGAGGAGTCGGTTAGATCATCGCAATTCTTAGGTTGAGGTGCAACTTTGGTGTGGGGGGGGGGGGGGGGGGTGCGTGATTTGTGAGTATCTTTTGTAACCTTCATTTACATAGTGCTTGTTTCTCCTGGTCAAGGTGACCCATGGTTTTTCCCGAGTAGGGTTTTCCATGTTAAAATTTGTGCTCTTTGTCTTCTGTGTGATTGCTTATTTTTTAGGTTAATTAATTTGTTCTTGCTGGGATTTATATTACAATTTGTGATTGAGACATTAAGATAAAACCACGGTTTTGATTCTTTCAATTGGTATCAGAGGAAGGTCATACTAAGTTATTGTGTGTATCAATCATCTAGATTGCCAACATGAATTTTGGTAAAGAAGGCACATCAACAACCAAGCCTCCAATCCTTGATGGAACAAATTATTCCTATTGGAAGGCTAGGATGATTACATTTTTTAGAGCCATCAATGATGATATCTGGGATATTATTAAAGAAAGATACACTAGACCAATTGTTGATGTAAAAGGGCAAACCATTCAGAAACCCAAAGCCCAATGGACCATAGAAAAGAAACATGCTTCTAATTGCAACAACAAGGCTCTCAATGGCCTTGTTAATGGCATTTCAATTTCTAAGTTCAGCAGAATCTCTATGTGTACCACTGCTAAAGAAGCTTTGGACATTCTGCAACTTGTGCATGAGGGCACAGATAAAGTCAAGGAAACTAAACTCCAACATGATTACTGCTTTCGAAACAATAAGAATGAAAGAGGATAAAACATTCAACGAATTCTATGCCAAACTGATGAACATTGTTAACTCAAGTTTCAATTTAGGAGAGCGCTTCCTGAAATTAAAATTGTTAAGAAAATACTGCATTCACTTCTTCAAAGATTTCATTTGAAAGCAATACCATTGAGGAGAATAGAAGCCTAAGTATCCTAACTGTGAATGAACTAGTTGGTAACTTTCAAACTTCTAAGACCAACTATCTTTCAGTAAAGAAATCCAAGGGGATTGCTCTCATGTCTTCCAACGCTGCAGAGGATGTCTCTAATGATGATTTTGATAGTGATTCGGATAAAGCTGATTTTGAAGCCCTGTTTGTTAAAAAATTTCAAAAGTTTTGGAAAAAGAGGAAAACTTCCTTCAAAAGGGTTTTGGTAATACTAAGGCACCAAATAAGTCTAAATTTATGCCTAAGGCTGAAAAAGAATCCTGACAAAAATAGTTTAAAGTCTATTCACTGCTATGAGTGTCAACGATATTGATACACTGCCTCTAAATATGCCAATCGTAGAGACAGAGACAGAAGCAGGGGAAAGGCCTTGAATATTACGTAGGATGTTGACTCAGAACAAGATGACAGTGAACCTGATTCTCCCACTCAGGATTCTAAGAAATTCATGGTTTTTTTGCTAATATTTCTAAACTTAGAGAATCATCTGATAAAGAGTCCAAGTCTGGAGAAGATTTCAATCATGATGATAGCTTAGTTAATGAGTTTGACTTAGAGAATGAGTATACTAGCTATTGAAGAAATGCAAAAAGATGTCCAGCATAAATGAAAAAGTGTGTCTCAAACTGAAGGACATGGAAGCTCAGAACATATCTTTGAGATCTAAGGTAAGCAATTTGCAAAAACAATGTGATCACTTAACTAACCAATTACTTGATGTAGGTGTTCAAACAAATTTGGCTACGAAGCATGCTGAAAAAATTGAGAAAGAAATGCACTTAGTCAAAGCTGAAGTTGCTTTGCTTCAAGCTGAAAAGGAAGATTTACGAGGTAAATTAAAGATGGTTCATTCGGAGCTAGAATCTAACAATGATCGGATTAAGCAGATGAACACGGGATTGGTAAAGCTAGATGAGATACTATGTAGCTAAAAAGCAGATTCTTTAAAAACTGGCCTTGGCTATGAACCTGGTTCTTCAAATAATAAAGGTAAATATGTATTTGTCCGAAGATCTAGGATATACTCGATGACACCCACATATTCAAAACACTAGTCTTTTGCACAATGTCAAAAAAAGGAATGTGCCTAAACCTTGATTTATTCCCATTTGTCATTTTTGTGGGATAAAAGGGCACATTCAATTACATTGCAAGAAAATGCGCTGTCAAACTAAATATCAAATCATCATCATCATCATCATCAAAGCCTTATCCCAACCATGTCGGGGTCGGCTACATGAATTCTATTTCTCTATTTTGTTCTATTTTGAGCCAAATCCTTTGATAATTTAAACTTCTTCAAATCTGAATCAATGACATCCATCAATATTTTCTTCGGCTTACCCTTACCTCTTAATGGGCCATCCACTAGTATAGCTAAACATTTTCTCACCGGTGCCATTTTCGGCCTACGCTCAACACGCCTAAACTATCTTAAACGAGTTTCTTTAATCTTATCCCCTATTGGTGCTACCCCTAAATGCTCTCGAAAGCGCTTATTTCTAATTTTATCTTTTCTAGTTTTATCACATATCCACCTAAGTATTCTCATTTCTGCTACATCCATCTTATGAATATGCGTCTTCTTAATTGGCCAACATTCTGCTCTATATGTCATAGTTGGTCTAACACTCTCCTGTAAAATTTTGTTAGGCCCTGAACCCGAGAATTGGGTATCTATTGTGGGTTTCGAGGAATGACACACGTACCCGTGACAATTCGTGCCATGATGTGACATGTATGAACTGTCACAAGAGTGATCCCACAGGTACGTGTGAGGAAAATCCACAAACACGTATTATCAACATAAGTCATTTAAGCGGAAACCTGGAGATTTCACCTGCATATATATCATAAGCATCCATAAAACATTCATCTCAATCCATTATATAAACAAATCTGTTAATTAACCCAACTACATGCATAAATATGGAAGTCCATTATGAAATACAAATATGTCAAATGCCATATAACCCTAAGTTCAATCCCAAAAGGATCCCTGTTATGCTCTGTTGAGGAGAATCACGAAAAGATGTCTTCCTCGTTCCGCTCATTTACGTCCCAAGGTAATGCTGGGGTTCCCTCCGGGGGTGCACTGAATGCCGGATTGGCATCGGGTTTTGTACCTATAACACCATGGTGATTGGTTAACACGACGGTTAAGCAAAGATAAGGACACATGGGCTTAACATGATAGATCAATGGAATTAAAAAGACATATTGATTAAAAAAGATCAATATCAAAATCTAAGCACTGGTGCATATGAGTTAGCATGAATAGGGAATCATGAATAAAGAATATATCATACCAACATGGCTACCACATTTGCTATTTCCTCTCTAATAAGAGAGTAAACTGATCATTAGGAAACCACTAGCGATCGACCAGGACCGACTAGCTGCCCGCGACAGCGTCGACTCACTCTCCTGATACTACTGCAGTAGGCAACTGATAACACACTCCCATGGGGTCTCGTCGAACCTTCTATGAGGTATAAGCTAAGTGGCGCCGACACTAAGCATGTCGAAAATAATCTGATGTCCATACCTACTATATACTGATCTGTTTATACTAATACAAAAGGTAATTTAATCTTGTTGGGAATATTAATCAGAGAATTGCAACTAAGTAAAACACTGTCCATCATCGATACAACTGATAAAATTCTCATGTGGAGGTCAAGGTTACTATCAATATGAATGCAATTAGATTGTAGAGTTATCAAGGATAATTACTAGCCAACCCTATACTAGATAATCCGGGTTTCCAAGGTCATTCAATATGGTGTATTCATAAGACATTCGATGTCTCGGTACTACCATTCTCGGTGTTACCTCGCGTATATAAAGGACACTCCATCTTATGTCAACACCCATGACGTGACATTGAAAACTAACCAGAGAACCCAGAAGAAAAGAATGACAGCTCAACACTCCTCCTTCTAAATGTTAATCACCGTTGGGCTAGTTTGGGGTAGCAAGGTTCCAATTCTATGGTCCTATGAGGTCTTTGGTTGAACTTACAACCTATAGTAATGTATAGGTAGATATCTCGGTTTTTTTCTAAGATATAAAGGAGTAACCCGTCATTAGGCTATCCCATAGACTATAGAAAGTCCATAGTCAAGCATAGAATGCATTTTGGAAAACATTTCTATAACTTACAGGTTTGGCTTACCCGATCGATCGGGCATGGGTCCGACCGGTCGGACCGCATCAAGAAGGGAAATTCAACCGGTTGGGCTGGGTGACCGACCGGTCAGACTACTCGTGAGGCAATTCGACCGATCTAGCTTCAGGACAGACCGGTCGGCCCTGAAGCACTCTGTTACGGAAAGGTTTCTATTCCACTGGTTTCTCTCTTCCAATACACCATTCTACCTGCAATAAAACCAATCTAAAAGCTTGCATTTTACACTTGGATTCCCTAAAGGACCATTGTCAATTTATTCATCAAGAATCAACACTAAAACACAATCAAATTCATATATTTTTCATTGAGCTGTAAAGAGGGTAAAATCACAAAATCAATCAAGAATCAAAGAATAAAGTTATGCATGTAAAAAAAAATGCATCCTTATACTTGCCTTAGGCTTGGTGCTTTACCCAAATAGATTGCCCCTTGATTAGATGGAGAATAAAGCTCTCTAATGGAGAATCTAACACATGCATGAAGGAAAACGAGAATGAGATGCATGCATGCCAATATATGGGTTCTCTTGACCCTTATTGCACTCAATGGGATTGCTTACCTCAAGCTTCCTACAAGCAAAAAGATGAAGATAGTGCCTGGGTTTCCAAGATGCAAGCAAGAGGAATAAAGAAGAAGAAGAAAGAAGCTCAACTTTGATGCATGCAAGCTCAATCGCCAAGGATGGAAGCTGGACGAGGAAAGGAGATGAAGGAAAGGGGAGAAGGGGGGAACTAGCTGCAAAATGAAGGAGGAAGAAGAATGAGGGTCGTTGGTGGGTTAGGGTTTTTATAAAGAGTGGAATTCTGGAAATTGCAAAGAAGCCCTCTTGGTTTCTATATATTTCCGGTCATGACTCAATGGGTTTAAATGAACTCAAATGGGATTGGGTCAAACATGAAAGACATCCAACAAGATAAAACTCACCTAATGCAACTAACATGATGCATAATTAATGTAAAACCACGAAAATGCTAAATAGAAAAGGTCCTGGATTACCTAATAAGGTTCGAACCCGACCCAACTACCTATTCATGACCCAAACCTCTTAAGATTTAGGCTCAATTAGCCTAATAACATATTAATTAAAGTAAGACCAATTTAATTACTATAAATCATAATTATCTAGGGTTGGGACCTTACATATTTGCCCTTCAATTTCGTTGGCATTCGTTCGTCACAAAGCACTCCAAAAGATAATCTCCACTTCAACCATCCAGCTTTTATCCTATGCTCCACATCTTCATCAATCACCCCATTCTTACTAATCATCAAGCTTAGGTACCAAAAATTATATCTACGTGGTATCTCATGGGTTTCAATTTTGACAGTGGTTTCAACACTTTGTATATGTCTATTGAAGTTGCAATCCATATATTTTGTTTTTATACGATTTATTTTAAAGCCTCTAGATTCTAATGCCGCCTGCCATCTTTCAAGTTTTGCATTTACACCCATCTCTTATTCATCCACTAATACTATATTATCTGCAAACAACATACACCATGATATTTCTTCTTGAATATGCACAACTAACTCATCTATAATTAATGCAAAGAGATAAGGACTTAAGGTTGATCCCTGATGTAAACCTATAGTCACAGAGAATCCACTTGTTTCTCCACATGTGGTTCTCACATTTGTTACTGCTCTTTCAAACATATCCTTAAAATTTTCAATGTAACATCTGAGGACATTTTTTTCTTTAAAATCCACCAAATTAAATTCTTCGGTACCCTATCATAGGCTTTTTCCAAATCAATAAAGACCATATGTAGTCTTTTCCTCTTTGCTTGATATTTTTCCATTACTTGCCTAAGTGAAAAGATAGCTTCCATAGTTGATCTCCCTCGCAAAAAACCAAATTGATTTTCAGAGATCTTGATCTTCCGTCTCAGTCTTTGCTCCATTATTCTCTCCCGTAACTTCATAGTATGACTCATAAGTTTAATCTCTCGATAGTTGGTACAATTTTGTATATCTCCCTTATTCTTATATATAGGTACTAAATGCTTCTTCTCTATTCACCCGCATTTTCTTTGTTACAAGTATCTTATTGAATAGTCTACATAACTAGCTCACCCCAACCTCTCCTAAGCATGTCCATACTTTTATCGGAATACCATCTGGGCCTATTGCCTTTCCTGTCTTCATCGTTTCAATGCTTCCTTCACTTCCACCCCTCTAATTCTATGAAGAAAAGTATGCTCTAACGATGAAGTATCTTTCTTAACTCTTGTATCGCCCAAATATTCTTCATTTAAAAGTTTGCTAAAATATTCCTTCCACCTTTCTTTAATATCGTTGTCCTGGACCAGAATATTTTCCTCATTATCCTTGATACATTTGATATGATTTAAGTCCTTACTCTCTTTTCTCTTATTTTTGCAAGCTTAAAAATATCCTTTTCTCCTTTTCTTATTCCTAAGCTATTATAGAGGTCATCGTATGCTTTGAACTTTACACTTCTTACTACTTTCTTAGCTTCTTTCTTTACCTTATTATACAGCTCAAAATTTTCCATACTCTTGTCCCCTGCCAAACTTTGTAGAAATATATTTTCTGTCAAATAACTTCCTGAACCTCTACACTCCACTACCATATTTCTTTATTAATATGTCTCTTTCCTTTTGATTCTCCAATACCTCCTTTGCAACATTCCTAATGCAATTAGCCATTTGATTCCACATTATCGTAGTTTCTCCTTCAATATTCCATTCTTCCTTCTCAATCATTTTGTCCTTAAATATATTTGCTCTTTCCCCTTTCAAATCTCTCTACCTTGTTTTAGAGTTTATTTTGTTTACTATCACTTTCTTTCTACTTCTTATGCAAATATCTAAAACTCCGAGCCTATATTGCGTGGTCAAACTCTCTCTTAGGATAACCTTGCAATCTTTACAAGCCAATTGGTCCTGTTTTTTAACTAGAAAGAAGTCTATCTGACTCTTATTACTCCCACTTTTATAGGTAATTAAATGCTCATCTCTCTTTTTAAAATAAGTATTTGCTACTAAAGATCAAATGCCACTGTAATGTCCAATATAGTGTTTCGAAATTCATTCTTTTCTCTAAATCCTTGCCCTCCATGCACTCTTTTATATCCTCTAGTATCTCTTCCTATATGCTCATTAAATCTCCTCCAAAGAAAATATTATCACTATTTGGGATTTCTAGCATTAAATCATCTATCTCCTCCTATAATTATCTTTTCACAATTTCTTCTAGTCCTACTTGGGGAGCATATGCACTGATGATATAAATTATGTCTTTCTTTAACACTAGTTTAATTACTATAATTCTATCACCAAACCTCTTTACCCCCATAATTTTCTCTTTCAAATCCTTATCTACAATTATACCCACTCCATTTCTTATATTATTCTTTTTTGCATAGAAAAGCTTATACACATCCGTGAGCTCCTTAGCTTTATTCCCTTTCCACCTTGTCTCCTATACACAAGCCAAAACTAGATATCAAATGCGGAAGATTTTTTGTGCCTCTTCTAATCAAAGGAAACATGTCAAGACTAAAGCAATTTGGGTACGTAAGTCTGACATTAGATCCAATGTGGTTCTAATTGCTCTAAGTGCACAACAATCATGTACTTGGTATTTGGATAGTGGTTGTTCACGTCATAGGACTAGTAACAAATCATTTTTTTTATCTCTTTTGAGAGTTGTGATGGTGGTAATGTAAAATTTAAAGTCGGTAGTAAAACAAAGATCATCAGTAAGGGAACCATTTCCATCCCAGTTATCTCTAAACTTACTAATGTGTTTTTGGTGAAAGGTCTCAAAGTTAATTTACTTAGCATAAGTTAACTGTGCGACTCTAATCATGAAGTCCTATTTTCCTTAAATGAATGCTCCATTCTTGACAAAAAGGGAAAACGGATACTCTATGCAAAAAGGACATTTGGCAACTGTTATGTTGTTGCCACCAATCGGGAACTATCATGTAACTCTACCAAAATTTGTGAGACAGATTTGTGGCATCAATGATTGGGACACATTAACCATTCAAATTTAGAGAGATTGTCATCTCAACAATTGGTTCATGGACTTCCTAAGTTGGAACATATCTCGAACAACGTATGTGGTCCCTATCAAATTGGTGAACAAACTCGATCATCATACAAAAAGGTTGATTCTCTTACCACATCTAGGTCGATGGAACTAATTCACATTTATCTTATGGGTCCTTCTCTAGTTCAAAGTATTGTAGGCAAGAAATACATATTTCTCATCGTTGATTACTTTTCACAGCTTACATGGGTGAGACTTTTGAGAGAGAAATATGAAACGTTTGAGGTGTTTAATGACTTGTGGACTCTTCTCATTGCAGATAGGGGCAAAAAGTTTGGTTGTGTATCCAAGATTTGTTCTAATCATGAAATTGAGTTTGAAAACTTAGATTTTAATTCTTTTTGTGTTAAAAAGAGAATTAAGCACAAGCTCTCTGCATCAAAGACACCACAACAAAATTAGGTTGTTGAAAAGAAAAACTATATTGTTTAAGAAACGGCATGGGTTTTATTTCATAGTAAAAACATTCTCTAGCGTTTCTGGGCAGAGGCTGTCAATACTGCAGTTCACATTATCTGTAACACTCCGATCCCCCTTGAGCCGGATTAGTGGCTCATCCGTGTGTGTTTCTGTTGTTTTATTCTTTTGGACTTGGTTTTGGGTCTTGGATAGGTAGTTGAGTGACCTTTGACCTGAGATAGGTAGTTCTAAGCCCTTTTTCGTAATTTTGCTTTTGCTTTGCTTGCATCATATTTGCATCATCTTGGTGTCAGCATGTGTATTTTGTTGAGCTCGTCAATTTCTGTAACTGTGTCAGATCCGTTTGGAGTCAATTGGAGAAGTTGGACCTTCGTGTGACTTAAACTGTAAATTGCTTAAACTCATTGGATCTTGTTTTAAACTTCCAAATCTATAAATATGAGTCATGCTCCAGGTGTCTCTCTCTCTTGCTCATTCCCTTAGTCGACTGCATGCAAGAAGATCTCCAGAAGCTCCACGTTCTCTCTCTTTCTCTCTTCTCTTCCCTTCTCTTGCTCGATTAAGATTTGGGTTCCTTGTTTTGGATTGGGTTCTTTTCTTCTTCTTTCATCTCTGTCTGTGGCTTGAGGTAAGTGGGTTCTCTTCAAATCTCTTCTTCTTCATCTCCAATTGCACCTCTCTTTCTCTATGCTGTGTCTACATCTCATGTATGTGTTATTTCTTTGATTTGTCTTGATTCTAGTGGATTTGGAGCTTGATTCAGTGGTTTGTCAGGATTTGAGGTAAGTATAAGTACAGGATTGATAACACATATGGGTGTTTTGTTTGATTGCTTTGATTCAGCCTTATTCTCTGTATAAAAATGTTTTACAGCCATTTTCTAAGATGTTAGAATCAGTTGAACTTGTTTTGACACATTTCTGTACCAAATTTCAGTTTCTGTAACTATCCCGAATTCGTGTTCTGTATTGTACGGCTAAGCCGTAATTTTCTACGGCTCACATTCCAGAGACTTGAAATTTCACTTTTGTTCTACGGCTAGGCTACGGCTGAGCCGTAAATTGTCTTACGGCTGAGCCGTAAGTTAGCCGTGACCCAACCGTAACCCAGCCGTGGATTAAATCTCTGATCAGTCGAAACTTTCCAGAGACAGTGTGCCTACGGTGTGGATACGGCTAAGCCGTGAATTGCTACGGCTAAGCCGTGGATTGGTCTACGGCTAAGCCGTATACTAACTGTAGCCCAGCCGAAAAAGGCATCAGATCAGAGGTGAAAGAGGACTAGTTTAGCTGTGTTTCCAATGGAACCAAGGTGAAGCCGTAGTGCATATTACGACGAGCGCGTAAGATGTCTTCGGCTTAACCAAAGGTCCCTCATGGCTAAACCGTTAGGCATGGCAATTCTGAAAAATAACTTAGGATAATGGTGAGACTTGTAGGGCTCAAATGCAGGTTAACCACCCGTGTAAACTGGCCCAATGGATTCCTTGGATCGCATGAAGAGTCTGTTAGGCTGTGACTTATTCATGTGAGCGTTGATCACTGTTAAGCACCTCCCCATGGGTGTTGGTTTAAGGGATGTCGGTGCACGCAAAGATTACATTGCAACACTTTGATGGCAACGGTGCATTGACCAACTTAAAACTACATCAACATGCACGGTTAGTGACAGTGAAGAAATATATTAGGGTTGGCTTGTAATGAACCTTGACTCCGTACTAATCTGAGACGCATTGCATATTGTTTATAGTTTTGCCCTCTGTTCTGCCAATCTATGTATATGCATTACGCAGTCATTTTGCTTTCGTTCTGTATATCTGTTCTTATTCTTCGTTCTGCACTAAGCTTTGATCTATGCTGTGCTTTGACGTAATATTCATGCTTTGTTGGCTTTGTCTATCTCTGATTTTGGGTATTCCCTGGTGGCTTTGCCTAGAGATTAACACGTGAGGATAAGATCCGGTCTTTGCCATCGGTGAGTCCAAAGCGGATAATCTCCCTTCTTTTAGATTTGATTTGATTGGTGTTAGTCTGGCTCTACTCAGCCTCAGCCCTAGGATGCCCGACGGGGTTACCTTTGGCTTAGATCTCTGTATCTCTGTAACTGCAGTGTCGCTTTGTCTTGGGACCCCGGAACCCAGGAAACCGAGACCCACTTGTACCCTTGGCCCGGTCAGTGGTGTTCTCATCTGCTCTGCTTTGCTCTCTATTGGAGAGAATATGGTTAACGTAGTAGCCACTTCGTTCAGTTTTTCTATGCTTTGATCCAAATATCATGCTTTACTTCTATGCACGAGTTGCTTAGCATACTAAGATGAAACTCTGTATTTAATCTTCTGTCATTAATTTATTCACTTTGATACTATAAGTGTTTCATCCTTGTTACTTGTATTTGTTGGATCGTTGTATTCATTTGTGTTGTCTGTGGTGTTGCAGGCACAGATCCCTTGCCCAGCTCCCCGGCGGTCGAGGAGGCTGCAGGGCCGAGTGTAGAGGCACCCTCCGGTTTGGCAGAGTGGGCCTGATCACCTCTGCCGAGCGCGTGCATGCATATCAGTGGCCTTCTGTTTTGAGTTTTGTTTTTTTTTGAGATTTTGTATTTTGGCATTTTGGCACTTTGGACTTTGTACTCTGTATATTGTACATCTTTATTTTATCGTGTACTCAGACTTGTATTTGATTTTCCAGTATTGTATGTATCTTTGTCTTTTCCGTTCCGCATTTGTTTTGGCTTCCGCTATTTTCCTTTGTTGCTTGCTATGATATGTACAGCTTCCGCGTACGCTTAGTTCGCACGTGTTAGATCCCTTGTGTGCGCGCATCTGGACTGGGTTTGGATGCACGTGCACGGGAGTACGTGTGTCACCGGTTTAGCTTTTCGCTAACCCCCGAATTCTGGGCTCGGGTCGTGACATTATCAATCGTGTGTACTTCAGACGAGGAACTAAACTTACCTCATATGAGATTTGGACTGGTACAAAACCTACAGTTTCCTATTTTAAAACTTTTGGTAGCAAATGTTACATCCTAAAGGGTCGTGAACATTTTGGTAAGTTTGACTCTAAAAGTGACAAAGGAATTTTCTTTGGTTACTCTCTGCATAATAAAGCATACATAGTTTACAATTTGAAAAATTCTGTAGTCATGGAGTCAAGTAATGTTGTGGTGGATGATGCAGGTTCATTTAAATTCTTATCTGAAGATGATGAAGGAATGACTTTTGTTCCCTTGTCCAAACAGGCAAATGCACTAGCTGAAGTCAAGACAGATGCCACTTATAGTAGCCAATCAAAATCGGAGGAGCCAAATACTCCTACATCAAAAGTTGTTGTTCCTGGTTCAGCAGAAAAAGAAGAGACCCACTCTATTCTAAAGCCATCTGAAAGCTCAACTTCCGACCATCCTCTCTCAAAGGATAAAGCTGCAGTCCATCCTCGTTCCCAAAAAGGCCAAGTCATCAAACATCATCCTCTAGATATAGTCATTGGAGATATCTCTGCACCGATGAAGACTTGGAAACAAATTCATGATGAGGTAAGTTTTCTTTGGTATGTTTTTGTTTTAGAACCTAAAAATGTTAAAGAGGCCCTCAATAATGACTTGTGGATTCATGTAATGCATGAGGAACTCAAGCAGTTTGTTAGACATGATGTCTAGGAGCTTGTCCCCCGTCTAACTCACACCAATGTTTTCTGTGCAAAATGGATTTTCAAAAATAAAATCAATGAACTTGGTCAGGTCATTCGGAAAAAAGCTCGTTTGGTGGCATACGGATACACTTAGATTGAAGGCATTGACTTTGATGAGACATTTGCACCCGTGGCACGTCTTGAATCCATTCGAATATTATTGGCAATTGCTTACTTCTTAAAAGTAAAGTTATATCAGATGGATGTTAAGAGTGCTTTTCTAAATGGGTATCTAAATCAAAAGGTATTTGTTGAACAGCCTAAGGGTTTTAAGAATCCAAAATTTCCCGATCATGTGTTTAAATTGAAGAAAGCTCTCCATGGACTGAAACAGGCACCCCGTACATGGTATGAGATCGAGACTCACAGTGTTTCTTCTAGACAATGGTTTTACATGAGGATCTGTAAATAAAACCTTGTTCATCAAATCTGACAAATCACATATTCTCATAGCCTTAGTTTATGTCAATGACATTATTTTTGGATCAACATCTGAAGGATTGTCAAAATCATTTTCCACCTTCATGGCTAAGGAACTTGAAATGAGTATAGAGGGATAATTGTCTTTCTTCTTAGGCCTTCAGATTAAATAAACTGATTCTAGGATTTTTGTCTATCAGACCAAGTATGCCAAAAACTTATTGAAAAAATTTGGGATGGACGCTTCTAAGGTTTTTTCCACACCTATGAGTTCCGCTGCTAAATTAAGTTTGTACTCCTGAAAAAGCTGTGGATGAGACACTCTATAGGAGCTTGATTGGTAGTTTGTTGTATTTTACTACAAGTTGGCTCGACATTGCTTTCAGCATAGGCATCTGTGCTCAGTATCAATCTAAACCGAAAGAATCTCATGTTCATGTTGTAAAAAGGATTATGCAGTACATCAATGGAATGGCAGAATATGGCATTTGGTTTATGCAAGATACCAACATGCATATTATTGGATATTCAGATGCTGATTAGGCAGGTTGTGTTGATGACAGAAAAAGCACATCTAGATGATGTTTTTTATAGCAACAATCTTATTGTATGGCATTGTAAGAAATAGACTTCGACTTCTTTGTCAACTGCTGAGGTTGAATCTATAGTTGTAGGAAGTTGCTGCACGTAGCTATTGTGGATGAAGCAAATGCTATTGGATTATGGGATTGAACAGGAGACTATGAACGTTTACTGTGACAATAAAAGTGCGATTGATATTTCTAAGAATCCAATACAACATTCAAAAACTAAGCACATTGATGTTCGTTATCATTTCATTAGAGACTTGGTTGGAGAGAAAATTCTTATTTTGGAGCCCGTTGTCATTGAACATCAACTAGCTTATATTTTCACCAAACCTCTTGATACCCCTTGCTTTCATTCCTTCACAAATCGCTAGGCATTTGTTTATGTCCTTGAATGTCTCTTAATTTCTGTTTTGATTTGCACATGCATACCTTTTCAGACTGATTATATGATATTTTTGGCATATGATACAGTTAGTTTGCATTAATTTTTTTTTACACTAATTCGCCTGTTATTCTTTTAAATTTTTTTGAACATGAAAAATTTTTCATAAATGATTCACTTGGATACTCACTTGGGATTAGTGTGACATCAAGATCGATTGGATTCTTGAACGTGCGGTTTGCATTCATTCTAGATTTTCAATTTTGATTTTTCCGATTACCATTTCACTCCACTTTTAATGTACCTTTTTCGTGCATCACTGAGATGTCCATGTGTTCAAAGACATGACCTCAAAGGAAACGCTTGCACACGGTAAATGCTAAAAACTAACTCCAGTTAGTGTAAATGCCACCAAGGATGGTTCTTTGTTCTTTCTTTTTCTTAAAAAAAAAAAGGGCCTGGTTTGGGTTTGTAACCTTTTCAACTTGAGTTATTAAGTTCTTTGGGGTATTTCTATACCTAATGCCCTAAAACCAACTAGTTTGGGAGTCGTTGACCTAACACTTGCTACAAGGGTTGTTTGGAAAGCTTAAGAAACCTGAATAATGCACTCTCATATGCAAAAAATGTTACATTAAGGGGGAGCCTTCCCATTTTCAAATCAGATTGTATAGTTCTTAGTGGTGTGTATTGTACTTTGATTGATGAATGTTGGTTTTTGATCGAACGTTGATTTCTTCATGATGTATTGCATTTGATTTTATTCCCACACACTTTTACACTCACTTCAAGGATCTTTAATTTGTGTATTCTTGGTTTCAATCTGATTCTTAAAATTCTGTAAACTTTCTTGATTGATATTCGATGATTTTCATATTTCTTGTCTGATCTGAATTTCGTATTTGTGCACTTCATACGTGTCTTGGAAGCATATGTCAGCTTCTATTTTTTTTTTTCATTCTCCTCCAACGTTGTGAACCTCTTGTTTTGTTTCTGCATGAACGATTACTTCAAAATGCTGCACATGAGCGCGAGCGGGTAGTCAATCGCACTCGAGCACGTATCGTGGGTTAGTATAATACGCGTCTTGCATACTTCATTTTTCCTCTGCTCACTATTTGGTCTCCCTGCCTCTTCATCTTCTTGCTCGGTCCCTTGCCTTTCTCCTCAATTGCTTGTGCTCTCTCTCTCTCTCTCAGATTCAAGGTAATCTTTCACCTTTGATTTTATTTCTTCTTCTTCATGTCTTTGTGTCCTTGATATGATTTCGGTTTATAGATTTCACTTGATTTGGGGATTTCTCTCGTTTTGGGGTTTTGCCAATTGGGGTTCTCTTGATAATGATTGATTCTTGCCTTATACACTGCATGCCTATCTATCTCTTGCTCACTCTCTCATTTACTTGGATTTGGGGTAATTGTGAATTTGGGATTTGAGGATTATGAATGGTGCTTGATGCATGTGTTATACATTGTCTTGGTCACTAATGTTGTGCTTTTATGGTGGCTAAGAGGTTAATATTGCTCCAACATCAGTAGATTGCAGTGGAGATACTATGAGGTTGATTGTTTAATTGTAGCCATTTGGATTTTTCTTGTTGGTACAATGTGCACTTTGTGTTTGTAGCCTCGGTATTACTATTTCTTGGTTGATGAATGATGCAATGCCTACACATGTCTACTTGCATTCGTTATAGGTTACTTTGGTTGGGTTGTTTGGCTTACCGCAATTGTTACTATGCTTCAGTGGATCTATATTTACTATTTTTCTTTGCTCATTGGTTGCTGGATTGTTTCTATAAGCTTGCTTTCTCTGTTAGTCAGTTCTAGTTGTCTTCGATTGATAGTCACACAATGCCTCTCTGTTGTTTTAAACACATCAAATTGTTGAGAACATGGGCTTGTTATGATGCTTGGTATGCCTCTCACTGTGTTTGCATCATTGTTTGTGTTTAAGCTTGGGAGTGTTGAGATCTTTAGTGATGCATGGACTGCATCATCTTGTTTTGGCTCTACTATGACTGGACTGATTCTATAGCCCAGTTTTGGATGCGTCACACCGTGTTTGCATCACTGTTTGTGTTTAAACTTGGGAGTGTTGAGATCTTTAGTGATGCATGGACTACTTCATCTTGTTTTGGCTCTTCTATGACTAGACTAATTCTGCAGCTCGGTTTTGGATGTGGCACACCATGTTACAGGTGGGCTGTTTTGCTGCATTAGTTCTATGCTCATTTTACTCTTGGCCATTGTGCAGTGTCATGGCTTCAAGGAAACGTTAGCACATTGGATCCTCCCCTTCTCATTCTCAATATGACACAAATAGGTTCACTACACTCAAGCATGCACAGCGCTTCGAGAATATCTTCTCCAAGAGATCAGTGAGCTCAGAGAGATCCATTGATGATGCCCTCACCTCATATCCTGTCTTTCAAAGGACCTTGGGAAGAAGATCATGTAAATCTCTATACATTTATGTAAAAGAGGAAATCAACTGTGACTAGGTGATAAAGTTTTATTGCAATGCCTTTGACTACACCGGCAGTGTTTTCAAAACCTATATTCGTGGGAAAGAGTTTTTTGTTTCCACCAATGCCATTAGTGAGCTCTTGCAGATTCCGGATCTTGCAAAGTATGACTATCCATTTGCCTCAGAGGATGAGTTCCTTGAAGGGACTAACTTTGATGTGATTACATCTGTTCTATGCAGCGTTGAAGGTGCATGGCCCAGTGGCACCGTTCTCCATGGTTTGATGACAGAGGACTATAGGTTTCTAAACCTATTTGTCAATTCAAAATTGGAGCCCCGAGGACACACTTCTAACTGCAATCATCATCATGGATATGTCCTCTCTGCTTTGGGCATGGGAAAGATCATCAATGCCCCTCGAGTGATAATCAACAGAATGCGCAAAGTTATAAATGGACCACGAAATGCCCCTTTTCATTTTGGAGTTCTTACCACCAAGTTTTTGAAATCTCATAAGATCTCTCAAAGATCCGAAGATACAATGACAAAGATGAGAGGTCTAATCAACAAAAGGACCATTAAGCAATCGACTACACATCTTATAGGTTGGGAGATTCCACGAGGACCAGCTGGGGGTGAACAAGGAACACAGCAACCTGAGGTTGAAAGGGAGTCTTCCATTTCTGATTGATTGGCTCTTCTTGAGACGAAGGTGGATGATGGCTTCAAGAGTTTGAATGATCGCCTTTGGTCGATTGACACCTCCCTCGCTGCCATTCTTGTACATCTTCAGCATCAAGGTCCATAGTCATCATCATGGGACTAGATTTTTGTTGCTATCCACTATTTACATTTTGACCAATTTGAAGATGTTTATCTTTTTGTTGCCTTGGATTCCTGTAACTCACCTTCAATTTAATATAATGCTTATTTTCTCCTCTTTTTGCTTTGTCTCTTCGCCAATTCTGGATAAAAGGGGGGAGATTAATTTTTCGTGATTGCATTTCACTTGTCTTTGCCAAAGTTTTGATAGGTTTTACAGAAATCTAATGTATGTGCTGCTCTGAAGATTTTTGGAAGTTCTATATTTTAGTTTAATGTTGATTTTTCATGTATTAGGAGTTTTGTCCATGAATTACCAATGTGGGAGATTGTAATGACATGTAATTAATGTTGGCTAATCCATTGGGAATGGACAAAACAGGGTTTGAAGTTTAAACATGTAATTTTATAGAATGGACTGCAGTGTTATCCACACATTTCTAGTGAATTTACCTAGACCGCGCTCATGCGTGTTTTCCCAATACAAGTGAACTTCAAATCTCCAAGTCGCGCTCGTGCGCACTATGACCCACGCTCATGAGCATTTTCCCCGAGACAATTGCAAGAAGGCTATGCCGCAATGCGCTCGTGCACAGCTGCCCCATATTCAAACATATTCAAATGCACTCGTGCACATCTTACATTGCACTCGAGCACATGGTAGCGATTTTGTTTCACAACTCTTCCTACTTCTTAGGAAAAAAAAATGTACGTGGGGGAAAAACCTAATTTACGAAGGGAAGCCTACTTAAAAAGTTTTTCTCTTCCCTTCTAGGTACCAATTTTCCTGCATAGCAGCCCTAGAATCCATTGAAGATTGAAGCTTTCTCTAGAACAGCTTTTGAAGGAATTGAAGTGCTGCAGCATCTGCTCTAGGCTTTTTATTTACTATTTCAAACAATAGATTCAACTTGAAGAGGCCTCCAAGTTAGTTGATTCAAGCATGGTGAGGATGAACAGCGAGAAGACGGCTAGATCGTCGCAGTCCTTAGATTGAGGTACAACTGGGGGGAATTTGTGAGTATCTTTTGTAGCCTTTGTTTACATAGTGTTTGTTTCTCCTAATCAAGGTGACCCGTGGACTTTTCCGAGTAGGGTTTTCTATGTAAAAAATTGTGCTCTTTGTCTTCTATGGATTGCTTGATTTTTTAGATTAATTAACCTATTCTTGCTGGGATTTATATTACAATCTGTGATTGGGACACTAAGATGAAATTACGGTTTCAATTCTTTCATATATAATTAAATTGGTTGAACCTGTGCTCTTTTTTTTTTTCATTTGAATTAATTGGCTCATCCTAGTTTAACACAGTCCTAAATAATGTATCATAAATGGTTTGGACCAGGCCTTGCTTTAATGCCCACTGGCTTAATTTAGGTTTAATGTTAGCCCCAATATCGAGTGGTACTTGGTCTTCAAAAATGCACCTGGCTGATGTAGATTAGTGCAACCTTCAAGACGATATATTTTCAAATAATTTCCAAAGAGAGATACTTTCAAATATAAAACCAACAGGTGATCTGAAAGCTTCACATTGGTTGATTCTTTCTTTCTTTTCTTTTCTTTTTTTTTTATAATTTTTAATGAGATCCGGGCCCTTTTGTTTCATGGCACTGAGTTTCCAAGGAAATGTAAGAGATGTATTTCCAAAAGTTAATAAAATTGAAGTAATGATGGAGAAGATCCATAAATGACCAAAAAATGAATTTTTTAGGCAATATTGGAAACAGACTATCCTGCCATTATTCTAGTAAATCAAATCTTAGAATAGTCACCATCCCCGCTATGTCGTTACCTTTTCAAAGAATCTTTGTTGGAAACCATTTTATCATGAATTTCTATGAAATCAATTTGATGCAAATAATGCAAAGGAAGTATAGTTTTAATGAAAGGGATTATAGTTTCACCATTCATTAACTTTACTGTTTCGCTGACTAAAATGACTCACTGCATGTTTTAGCTTTCCTCATGCATCTTTACTGCTAACTTGTCTATCACTACTCGCTAGAGCTGCATAAGACTACAAAAACCTTGGCCCCTCAGTCTTATTGAGAAATTTATAGTAAATTTAACAATTAATTAGCAATGAAACCCACTAGCTAATCAGGCCGCCATTTCATAAACTGTGCCAAACAACAACCTTGCCGTGAGGCAACTTTGATTGATATAAAAACAGATGGTCTCTTGTATTGGTTTTTGTTTTTCTCTGTTTCTAAATACTACAAAACTGGGGAATGAGGTTGTTCATAGTGACGATAAAGGGTTGCATTACAGATCAAAGCCAGTGAAGTGGCCCGTCAGAAATGGCCTAGTGCCCCTCCAATATTATTTTGGACTTTATGCAACTAATTGGCTGATTGGTTCCTTTACTCATAGAGACTCAGTGGTGGGCCCACACACCAAATACAAAATGGCCTGTCTCATGGAGAAACATTACAAACTATCAATGCTTGATTGCAATATCACTGTCAGCTTCAAACAAAAGACTAGGACAAACCACCATTACATAAAGTCCCAAGTCTAAACTACGTTTCTGATGTTTGGCATATGGTTCAGTTTCCACCAAATATTCGGCGGAAAACATGAAGCATATGCTAACGTTATAACATGGAGGAAGATCATGAATACAATGAACCGAAGATACATAGCGTGAACTTATAGCTTTTACTAGGAGAACCACCATCATTTTATTGGCACAAAGATTCCATATCATATAGACTGAAAACAACCCCAACTAAAAAGAAGGACTCAAAACATTTCAAATCTTAGTTATGTCTTCCAACGCCAGGCTATACGGTGTTTGGAGTAGGAGAAATTAAAGGGAGGAGAAAGTGCATATATCCCTGCTATAGAATCCAAATACTCCGAAAGGGCCCATTTAGATGCATGAATAATCTTGGTCTCCGGGGACAACTGGAATCCGTAAGATTCGTGATTAAGCTCTTCTTCCTTGAGACAAATCCTAGATTCTTAGAAAAGCAGGGACATGATCAGGCTCCCTGGCCTTTTAGAAGAAAAGACCATCTTTCTGCCTAGTGGGGCCACTGAACCCAGTTGCTCTGCCACGTGAGACTTTTTGTATGGTCATGAACGCAGAGAAACACTTTCTAGATAAGAAGTCCGTCAATGGATGGTTGCTGAAGAAAAGGGTCTTTAGAAATGAGGCAAGTGCTTTATTACTATATGATAGTTAAGCTTACACAAACATGCTTCTCTCTATCCTCAAGGAAGAGGAAGAGGAAGAATAAAAAAGAGAAAGACGCAGAAATATTGTATAGTATTACATAAGTAGACTCCTAATTATTGCCGCTTGTGCAGTGTCTGAAGTAGCCAAAAGCTGGGAAAGCCTCTCGCTGAGGTCATCCACTTCTCTGTGCAAGCTCCTAATATGGTTGCATGTCTCCTGTAGCACCCTTGAGGCCGATACCTACACACAATCATGCCGATTTGTCTTAAATATTCATGCTTCTAAGTAACTTGTCACAGTAATAACGCCTAGGGGGTTCTCAAAAGCACAAATAGAGCACAGAAAAAATGCAAACGCTGAAAAGCAGGTATTTCCACTGCGTCGAAGGGGCTAGAGGTTATTGATAAGATGGGTTAGTTAGTGGAGGGAATTTCATAACAATGATAAACGAAAGAAAAGAATAGAAAACTTGCCGGCATACATACCCTATCTACTCTTCGATCACGGATCTCTGGAAGTAGTGCTTGCAACTTAGAGATGAGATCTATGATTTGCTCATCAGTGATGGCCGAGGAACCCCCAGATTGCCTTGAACGTGACCTTCTGCTAGACATTTCGTCGGGAGAATTGTGTGTGGGGGGGTGTGACAGAGGCAACTTGTTAAAAAGATGGAAAATGTGTTGAGAGACAAATCGAGATGGAGAGGTGTCAGATGAAGGTGAAGAAAAAGAAGAGGAAGTGAAGAGAGAGAGGGAACAGAGAGTGAAAACACAACACAAGTAGTGTTGGGTTGAAGAAGACAAGTGCATGGGAGAAAGTTATGAGAGGTTGTCGTTTATAAAACATGGTTACAAGGAGAGATGGAGAGAGGTGGGGGCGGGATGTTTGGAGGGTTTCAACTATAACTATTCAATTGAATTTTATCCGACCTATTAACATGGCATGTGTGGTTTTCTGAAGACAATCGACACATGCACCCACACAAGCCTCACACAAACGTCTCGTGCCTATGTTCTCTTCCAAAAGCCTAAAAAAAAAAAAAAAAACACAAGTGAAAATGATCGATCCAACAGTTGACCCTGCAAACAGTACAGTCTGTACAGTAAACTGTAAAGTGTAAACCCATCCCCCGGCCCCCTCCCTCTCCCTCCCAACGAAACAAATTGCAGGTGAGGTGAGGTGCCGTCGTGCAGACACTCTAACAAACAACAGATTTCTGTTGGGCTCTCTCTCTCTCTCTCTCTCTAGCTATAACACTCTAACACGCACAAAGTCACAAACGGATCCTATAATTCCTAATCTTTCTCTCCCTCTTCCGACAGAGCACCTTGAAAGCGAGTTTGTTGACTAGTCAAATGTAATGTCTTATCAGCTCGGTGCACCATGTGACGACACGTGGTGCCTCGTTTCCGCCAGTTTAGCTCGTGAGCGTTTTACATGGACCCGATTCCTCGGCACCAATTTCCCCGTAATTTCTTTGTTTCGAGTTTCGAGTGAGGTCAGGACCCAGGACCAAGGAGATTGATACGGTTACTGTGGAAACGCGTGGGTGAATAGTAGGGATGATGAGATAATAATGCTAATCCTTCAGCTAATTAGTAATCCAAAAACTGATCGAACTTATCTTCTCGAAAAGTTTTAAATAATAATAAACAATGTACAATCTTAATGCATCTTATCGAGTTAGCATGAAATTTGACCTATAAATTCATAGTAAGATCTCGCTATTTTGATGTGGGACTTACAGAGTCTTTTATATTTTGGGTGTTCATCGGCTGCTGATTGATGTATCGAATTTTAGTTGATTTTGCCACATCGGTCTAGACCCATCAAATCTCAGACTATATATGATGAATTGGGGGTGTAATCTTTATTTCATCATGTACAAATCTATATATACTCAGCTTCTTCCTCTTTATCATTAAAAAGAAAAATAACTTTATTCCTCCATTCCACTCTATCATAAAACATATTTTTGTATTAGTTGAGTACTTGGATTTTCCTTAATATTTTTATCTTTGCCCTCTTTGAAACAGTCCTTTATTTTTTTAGGGCCCACCATCAACCTACACCTAGCACCTCTTACTGTTTCTAGTTTTCATGGGCACTTCTTATCTACCTCATAAAATAAATAAATAAATAAGTTAGAAAAACAGATTAGTCAGGGGGTCTCACATACATAACAAGTAGAAAACCAGTGATCTCAATGGTGGCATGGGGACATTTTGGCAGTAAATAAAACAAATAACCTAATGCTTTCTGGATGCTTTGGTACAAATTGTACAAAAGTAGAAACAATCCAGCCAGAGTCAGACTTTTTAGCACATTTTAGTAGACCAGACCCTAATTTACTGCTTACGACTTGTAATTTATTATAGAGCTTACCACCAATTCTTACAATGAGATGAGAAGGCTCCTTTACCGAAAATAATAATAATAAAATGAGAAAGGTTCAATATTAAACTCTCAAATCATTTATACCTACGGAATGGCCACTAGAGTTCCTTTTTTTTTTTTTTCCTTGTAGAGGTAGAGATCAGGAATCTTGTATTCCTACCCCTGTCAAAGAAATTCACTCTTTCAAAAAAAAAAAAAATCAGTCCAGAAAAAAAAAATTGCTCCAAACAACGAACTAGTCAACTGCAAAGAAAATCTAAATAGATTTCATCTCTATGTAAGATACCTATGTCGCAACAAATTACATTAAGGAATAACTCTTTACAAAGGAAGCCACTATCCTTGTAACAACCAGGAGGTTCGTAGAAGAAGATGAATCCATTATCTTGAAGATTCGATCCAGTCATGTTCAAGCATCGAAAAAGTATGTCTAACCTCTTCTTTTGTTACTTTTTTCCATAATTATTCACTCCAACATCTACTCATAATAACAATAAAGACCAAGATCATGGCAAAATTAACAAGCACCATTGCATTCATGTGTGTAAGGATTTTTGTATTGGCTAATTCATGGGTTGGATAAAACTTGAGTTCCTTGATATTATATTTTATATATCTTTTAGTATGGACCATAGTTTAAGTCGCCGAATGTACTAAAATGAAGAAATAAAAAAACGATAAATTGAAGTATTTTTTTTACAAATAATATAGTTTAAAAAGATCATATCTCACAAACCAAGCATTAGATATGGGCAAGTTAACTAACAATGAAAAGTTCGTTTCGAATAGATATCCATAGAGTTCAAAATTGCGTCAATCGGAGCTAAAACAAGAAAATTTTGGACTCGAAAATTTTACAGAAAAAGTATGATGAATTTAATCCGACCCATCGGGCAAGTGTCCGATCGATCGGACTTAAAGCAGTGGTTTAATTCAACTGATCGAACCTGTGCAAAAATTTCCTCCGACCTACAATTTTTTAGTCCGATTTGAAAGAAACTTACCTGTTGCGTGCCAACTCCTTTTCTAATTGAAATATACTTATGAGGCACAAGTTTGGAGCTATATAAAGGAGTTCTCTCTCAACTTAAGGAATGAAACATAGATCTCATTGTTTTAAGTAGAGATTACTTGTTAGATATCATCTTCTCTAGAGCTTTTTTATTGGAAAGTTAAAGAGCTGAGGTGCTACTCTAGAGATCCTTGTTATCTACTTCTCTGAGTGTAGAAGATTGTTGTAGGGAGGCAAGTACAACATTTAAAAGGCATTGAGGTACCTGGATCTATAGTAGATGACGCTAGAAAGTCACTGCAGCAGGGTGCTATGCAAGGAGAAACACAAGTCCTTAAGTTGTGCGAGAACTGAATAAGAGTTGTGAGTATATTTTTTTGTAACTGTGGTATGATTCATAATGCTTAATTTTCAATTGTGGTTTTTTTTATTTGGGTTTCTATATAAAAATTGTGTCTTATTGTGGTGTATGTTGTTTGATTTATTTCCGTTGCGTAGTTGATTGTTTGCAAACATAATATTGTGATTAATTGCATTAATCTATTCTAGGAGATTTCCCCAAAAACCTTCACGCGCCATTGCATTCATGATTTCGATATATCTCATGGTTTCAAACAAGAAACAATCTTGTGCTGCTATGAGTATTAGTATGATATTGATATTGTAGCTACCACATGATTTAACCCATATGTGATAGCACAAGTGTGATTTATGTAAAGGCTCATTCCATTTTTTTATCCTATCCTATTGATATATATAGATAGAGAGAGAGAGAGAGTATCAAGAATGCCTCATTTAAAAAGAGGTGTTCCTACCTCACAATTTTAGTGAGGATGTATGAACAAGAATATTATATATATATATATATACATATATGTGGAGAATATTACAACATATATAAAATAAAGAAATGTTCATGTGCATCCATCTAGTTACATAACTGCCTCTCTTTGCACATGAACATTTCACTTCTACATATGATTATATATGACTTTTTCTGTTTAGCTACCTTTTTAACATACGATATGATCAATGGAACAAATCCCTTTAGTCTATCAAGAATTTGGGTCATCTAATGCAGATTGGGGGCATGAGATATAAGCAGTTGAGATGGGGAAGCTAACTCAGATGATTAGCTTTTGTCGGCAGAATAAGATTGCTTCCCTCACGGATCAAAATCGGGAAATAACAATAAGAACTTTTATGGCTCATCAAGGTGGGTTGACATTTTTCTGCTGTAGTGCAGTCACTCGCTCTCTCGTTTGGTTAATTGGTTGAGACAACATCTTAGCCCGTCACGAGTTTGTGTTAAGAGTCGCCCCCACATGTTTCCAACAACCTGTAACTTTTTATCAAACAAAATTGTGAAAGGATCCAACGGGGGGCAACATGGAAAAGCTATCTGGGTGCGGTTCCCTTACAAAGCTTTCACATCAAGAAGCTTTCTTACTTGTTTATTTTACTTTATTTTATTTTTAGAATTGGCTAATTGGTTTGTTGGGGCACCCTAACGTATCATATTGAATCGGTTGCAAATAGGTATTCAATTAGGTGTGTGCTTGTATCTCTGCTTCTGATTAAACTCAGGTTCGGAATGGACTCATATGTTAAAGTACATATCGGTAGATTGCTTGAGTTATTTTTATATTTGATAGTCTAGTTAGCTTTAATCTTATCCTCTTTAATCATCCCACTTGCATGTTGAGAAAACTTTACTGGAAGCGCTTTCTTCAGTTACACAAAAGTATTCAACATCTTACTTCAGATCTGTTTCGGAAATTGTATCCCTTGTTGAGTTAATGATAGATCTTAATACAACATATACGGCTCCGTTTGACATTGTTTCAATGTTGTTCCCAATTCTATGCCAAGACCAAGTTGTGCCGAGACCAATCTATTTGGAACTTGTTTGGTAACATGGTTTTAAATTGTTTTAGTGAGAATAAGCTGTGTAGGGTTTAGGGTTTACCAGAGCTCTTTGCAAAGATGCAAACGTGATTGAGCGCGAAAGAGGATGAAAGTCCCTCTATGTGTGATTGAGAACGCAAGAGTTTCTTGATGCCAAATTGTGCAGCGAGTCTATTCACAAAAAAAAAAAAAAAAAAAAAAAATCATTTTCAGTTCCTTCATCCTGCAGGTACATGTTTCCGGATTTGTTCCAGCCAAAACATCCACTTGGAATGGTAGTTTTTTCATACCAAACGCGTTTTCAGAATTTTATCTCATAAGACCAATGGAACTTCCAGTTGGCACGATGCCAAACGGGCCCTAGGTCTCGTGTTGTAACTTGATCTAGGTCTATAAAGGTAGATTTGGGTGCTAATCCACCATGGTTCCTTTCTACATCCAACTCATTTGCGTCCTTAGCCATATATAGAAGGGCTTTGGGATGTACCCAATTGAAGAAAAAAAGATGAGAGATTTGGCCTGAGAATGAGTTGAAGCTCTTATGTAAGATTAGGTAGGGTTCCGTGGGTATGTTTGTTTACATGTGTTATAAAATAAAGGTGGAAATAAATATTGCATCAATGGTAAAATTGAGATAAAGTATGTGTTGGGGCCGTGAGGTAACATTTGTGTTTTGCATTTTTAGGTAAAGTGTATGTATAAGAGAGAGAGAGAGAGAGAGAGAGAGAGAGAGAGATTAGTAGTTACTTCTGGCCTTAAACTTTGAAAGTTTATATGGGTCATGGATTTTTTAATTGCAAGCCAAACAATATGCAATGCAATAACATAAAGCAAATTTATAAGCAAAAAGCAATCAACCATAAAAGAAGAAGACATAGATTTTTCAGTGGGTAAAAACCACAAGCCCTTTCGGATAAAAAATTAAGCACTAATTTCGAACAGACACAAAATATACTCACAATCATTTCTAGTCAACCCCTCAATCAGGATACAGTTCTTCTTGTAACGAATCAACAACACGACTCGACGTTGCCTACCTTGCTCCCCATGCTTGATCCAAACACCAATTGATTCCACAACATAATCAATCTCTTGCAAGGAAGTAGAGAGCAGCAAAAATCTAGAACTCAAAGTTTTAGCAACTCTCTCCAATTGAAACTTTAGAGAAAAAGAAAGAACTCCAAAGAGTATTATCTATTTAAAATTATGAGATCGATATTTAGGATTAAGAGAAAATCTCTTCTTATAACCCACAACTTATGCTTTAGGGTTAGAGTCTAAGTAGGAACAAAATAGGTAACTATGGCAAAAACAGGAAACAATATCGTGTAGATCAGTAGGTTTTCGCACATTTCCCAATAGATCGATTAAAGTCGGATCAATCGGATAAAGCTTTTGTCCAAAGGTCAGATCAATCGGATGTTTACTCGATTGATCTAATGAAATTTAGTACAAATTTATGCAAACTTTCCGATGTTATTATTTTAGGTTCGATTGAAGTAATCTTTGGTTCTACGGATATTTATTTAAAACGAGCTTTCCAGCAGTAGGTAGCTTGCTCATATTTGAAATTTAATTTGTGAGATATGGCCTTTTTAATTTATGTTATCTTTAGAAAAACACTTTAAATTATCGCTCTTTTCAATTTCTTCACTTCAGTGCATTTAACGATTTATACTTACTAAAAGATATATAAAATACAATACCAATGGATCATAGCAAACTTACTCTACCAATACATTTTATGTCAGTTATATTAAGTAGAAAAAGTGGCGGTTGGTGTTACGTTCCCACGCTACTGTCTTGAGCAACCACAGTAAAGAGTAACGGCTAGCCGTGGATCAGCATTACTTTTGCCTCTGCTAGACAAACATGCTGAGTTTGTTTTATAGTAGTCCATAGAGTACACTTTTTTAACGAAAACATAGTAAAGAGTAAAAGTGGACGTTGGATAAGTTTACTTTGCCTTTACTCAATCACCTACAGCACAAACATGCTGAGTTTTGTTTTATAGTCCATAGATTCCAAAGTCCTCTTATGGTTGGTACAAATCCAATACTTAAAAAGAACCTAGATCAGATTACTATTATAAAAAGGATCTAAATGCACGCAAGAAATTTGTTTGGAGCTTTTAATAAATTCCAACTTCATCTAACATACATTAAAATAACGGGATTCTGTGTGCTTTGATCAATGATGATTTCAAAATATTGGATTTTGATAAAAGGAATTTAAAAAACTTCTCTTGGTTTTTTTACCTCTAAAAACTTAGTTCTTGTTTAAACTCAGCCTACCTTTTGGTGAAAGTGGACCCCTTTCAAGAATCTGAGTGGTCGTTATTTTGTTGCACCCAGCGATTTCAACCGAGTTGAATTGGTTTCTGAGCTGGCCTGAGCTTGACTCAACTAATTACGATGTTGCCGCCCTGAAATCTTGTCCTAGTCGTTTCTACCGACAGGCGTCCTATCGAAATGACGATTGGAAGCGTCCATTTATTGATAGTCACCTTCCCATTTCACTGGAATCCGGATCCCTGCTGTGGCTATTGCATAGCCGCTGTGGAACACACGTTCGGTGCTCCATATCGTATGTAGAGATAATTTATACCGTTTAGGATGCAGGTGTGGCTCGACCATTGGGTCATAAAAGACTTCGCTTTAGGCCCCCTAAAAAATAAGGCCCCTGAAAAAGTAAATCTTATCTTCTTTTTTTCAATCCAAAAAAAATAAGGCCTCAAAAAAATAATTGTAACTACTTAAAGTCTCATAAAAGTAATTAAAGCAATTACCATCTTTTTATATTACATAAAAAAAAGTGTTATCTTTTCATATTTCAAAAAAAGAATTAAAGACCATTTTCACCATTGAGAAAATGTTGCATTAAAAGAAAAAAAAACCCTAAAATCGCAACAAATAAGAAATTATTTTCTGTTATGAAAATCCTTCAGTTTTATCATTTTTTCCTCTATATCTATGCTACTTGAAATCCTTAGAAGACAATTTCAAATATAATCTTTCTTTCTTCTTTTTTTTTATCATATTGAAGAAGTTGCATCAAATTCAAAAGTAATAGACATCTATAATCTTTGTGGCCAACATTGATAAATTACTAAATTAGCTTCTATGTTTCTATGCTTTAAAAAAATTAATTACAAGCTCATACTATATATTTATTATAGTTAGTGTTTGTTTTATTTGAAAATATTATTAGTTATAATTTATAAATATTAAATATGTTTGCGAGAAAAATATTGACAATATCTGTAATTGTTGCTTTTATAGAAAGAAGTTTTTCAAAATTAAAATTTATAAAATCTTAATTTAGATCAACAATGTCATAAAAAAAGATTAAGTAGATTAGCCATACTATCAATTGAAAAAGATATGTTAACAAAATTTGAATATAAAAACTTAAATAGTGATATTGCATTACAAAAAATAAAAAAATAAATTTTAAATAAAATATTATAATATTATAAAAAATAAAAAAAAACCTCATTTAGGGTTGTTGCTTTAGGCCTTAAATTCTCTTGAGCCGGCCCTGTTATGATGAATTGCAATCCTCTAATATGATATATACTCATATTTTACTTTGGACACGGCTAATATGGTGCAGCGCTCTCATTTTAATGCATGGCGAGGCCCACTTTTTTAAAATTCAACTAGTTTATCAACCCTAAGACCCTTAATATTTATTGTAGCTAAATTTTTAAAGAAACATTCAGCTGTCCAATCATTTAGATTAATAGCATATAAATGCCTTCCTTCATTTCTATTCGAATAAGAGAATAATAATGCAAATTCATTATGTGAAAAATAAGGCAAATTCATCATGTGCTTCAGGTGGAGTTTTATCCAATGGTGGCAATGTTACATATTTGAATAATTAGTTATAGGGTGATCATTATAAGGGTCTTAAGACTAATGGATGGCTCGGATTATAAAAAAGTGGGCCCACCATGCATTAAAATGGAGGCACTACACCATACCATAGCCTGGCCCTTTTACTTTAATAGGAATAGGCTTCAATGTAAAATTGAGCACAAGATTGACAATGCAATTGGATGCTCATGATGTGGCATTGATACTAATGCGGCATGGAAAATGTTTTTATCATATGCTCAATTAGATTGTGAGATCTACTCCTAGTGAATTGATATTATAGAGTACATTTATCAAGGGGATGAGATTCAAGATGATTGGTTTGGATTATCATCAAGTGAGCCTAATGGCAGATTTATGAAATCGTGTCACATGCCAAGAACTCCAATATGGCCCCACATAGAGATAATGCGGATAATTCAAGATGAATCCCGCACCATCCAAAGATACATCCTAAGATTTCAGTTCAATAAGAATGGGACCCACAACTCGATTGAGCACACGACTGATGCTAATGCTAATGTGGCATTGCTAGTAATGTAGTATTAATCACGTTTCCATCGTTGTGGGACCACTCTTATTGAATTGAAAGAAGAGTACATCTGTGAATGGAATAGGATTCAAAATAGATGGTTTGGACTATTATCATATGATCTACCATTCATGCTGGAGTTGCGGGAATGTGTTACACAGTTTCATCTAACATCTGACGGTGGGAATCCGGAGTCTTTAACGAAGGGCCACAAAGGCACAAACCGGTTTGAATAAGCAGTCGGCAGAGTGGCTGTATTATATCTTCTATGTAAAATTGATATAATTTTCAATGAAGATTCGACATGATCAATCTCTGAGTTTTTGGAATTTACTCTCTAATCATCGGCTTTCTAGAGTACAGTGCAAAATCAGCAGTCCGCAATTCAAATAGATTTCGACAGGCATTCCTGTGATTGAGGAGTGAATTAGATTACAATTCAAATATGCGAAGATCTTTTGACTCAATCCTCAGCCGATGTCTTGGGATGAATTGTAGGCATACATTGTGTGATGTGATGCTCAAGTGCAGACTGGATTAGCCCAAGACTTAGATGTGCTCAACTGAAGGCAGGAATAGAGGCTGAGATGATGGAAAGTTAGTAGGCTAGCTATGGAAGAATAACACTAACATTCCGTGATATTCGAAATTTTAACTTTGCATCAGGATGGCGGACCCACATAGATTGATATGGGGCTGAAGCCTGCACCCACCCTTGAAAGTAGTTAAATTTTAATGGAGCCCCGTAGTATTTTTTTACATATTCTCCCTTCTCCCAATATTTTTTTTATATAAAACTCTCCAAAAAAAATTTTCCTAGGTCCACCCTTGGAGATGCCCATCTTAAAGCTCCACATAACATAAAGGCCCAAAATATGCCCAGAATTTCTATGTGGCACTTTTCCTCTCCTGCATCTCTAATGTCATCCTGGGCTCCCAAGTCACAGCGAACAAAAGATCGTTCCGTACATTCTTTCTTTATATTCTAAACAAAAAATTGAAATATTTATTTCTTAATTATTTACGTAGGGTCTGCACATAATTTTGTATTGTTAATTTTTCATCTATTTTTATATAATTTTGAATATTTATTCAGTTATTTTAACATTATATTGAATCGATAAATCATATATTTTGGGAATTCCCAAATCAAAGACCTCTCACACCTGTCACTATTACTTTTAGTGACACTTAGTGGTGGGAGAAGGGAGCGTTGCTTAAAGTACCAATAGTGGCGAACAAAAGATCATTCCATGCATTCTTTCTTTATAATCTACGCAAAACATTGAAGTATTTATTTCTTAATTATTTACGTAGGATCTGTACATAAATTTGTACTCTCTATTTTTCATCTATTTTTATATAATTCTGAATATTTATTCAAAATTTTTAACATAATATTGAATCGAGAAATCATATATTTTGGGACTCCCCAAATCAGAGACCTCTCACACCAATATGGGCTCCAAAATACCTGCCTCTACTAATGTAACGTAGCTTGTACTTGGTTCACTTCAGAGTTAATTGCTGACTGATTACAGCTCAATGTTAAAGTGGCAACATGTATTTCTCCACTTACCCAGTAAGCATCTTTGATGTTGTAATTGCCTCTTCGTATTCAGGAATGCTTACAGTATGGTGCTGCACAAATATGGAGAGAAGCTTTACTCTTGATTTGTTGCTACTGTGACATGACATCTAAAAGAAATATCAACATGTGTAGAATCTCAGGGACGTTTGTTTTCGAGGAGCTCAAGAGGAAATGGGGAGATCACAAGAAGACATTGCAGATGATCTGAAATATATTGATGCGCATGGATAGAAACTTTGTCCCAATTTCACAGAAGACACCACTTAATAAGCTTGGACTGAATCTCTGGAGGGACAATATTATCCATTGTAGTAAAATCCAGAGGAGATTTGTGATGTTCTAAGTCTCACATCGACTATAGAGAAGAAAGTAACTGAGTTTATATATAGAGCTTGCACCCTTACTTTGCATAAGGCTTTTTGGTGAGTTAAGGGTCACCATAAGCAAAACCGTGAGGCCCATGGGCCTTAGCAGACAATATCTTGTATGCATATAAGGTGAGAGCGGGGTGGATTATGACGTTCTTGAGTCCTACATTGACTATAGAGAGAAAAGTAGCTGGACTTACATATAGAGCTTGCACACTTACTATTGTGAACATGCGGAAGCACAAGGCGAGATGCCTACGTCCACATCCAAAAGAGAACTCTACCATTTTACTGCACTCTTCTATTTAGGTTTAAAGTTACATGTTACATCATATATATATAGCTCTCTCTTTCTTAACCCCTAAGAAAGCTCAGTACAAAGACTAAAATACCTCTAACCTAAAGCCCGGTCCAAGACTAACCCTATGGATCAAGCCGGTGAACTCGAAATACAAGACATAAACTTAACAATCTCCACCTTGACTTGGATTTCATAGAACTCGAGCCACCAGAAGAATAACCGGCAATGTCTTTAACACCACGTACCCCGCTGAAAGGTATGTCCCTGTGCCCACTGTCACTGGGCACAGTCTTTACTCCTCAATGATGAGTGACACGGATCAAGTACAAGCAAGACTTGAACTTGTCCTCAACTAGTGTCATCATGAATGCCCCAAATTGATTGTACCATTGTCCAGAAGCTTGCTTCGACCAGTACAATGACTTCTCTGAATTGCATACATGATCAGGAATTTGAAACTTCACTCCACCTACATGGGAAGTTCCTTCCTTATCCTTATAGACCCACTTGCATCCAATGGCCTGATTACCATCATTAAGAGACTCCATCTCTTTATCTATGATTGCTACCTATTGACCACTTTTCTGCTCTTTCACTTACTCCGAATACATGGATGGCTCAACTATTAATGCATATGCAACCACATCATGTCACCACCATATCCTCGAAGCAGTATCTGATTAGTAGCTTCCTCACTCTCAACAGTCTACCTGTATACTGCTCAGTCTGACTATCCTCAGTATCCCGAAAGGAGATGGATGCACTGTCCTTTCAAACTAGGATGTCTTACTCCACCTTAACGGTGCCACTGCTACTACCTACTTCTGTATTCTCCACCTGTTTCCTCGTATCAAACAAAGCATCCTCATAAAATGTAACATCATTGCTGATGATAAATTTGGGTAAATCTCGATCGGTACACCACAACCTGTATCCCTTCAACCCATAAGCATATCCAACCAAAATACACTTCACAACCTTTAGTTCTAACTTATTCATTTTCACATGAGCACAGGCTGGATAACAAAAAACCCTCAAGTTAGAATAATCAGCTAGATTACCTGACCACATTTCTTCTAGTCTTTTCCAACTAATCCCTGAATGTGGAGACCTATTAACCAAGTAGCATGCAAACTATATCAGCCCAAAAGCCTATGGACAATCCTGCAATAAACAACATACAACAAACTCTTTCCAAGATTGTTCTGTTAATCCTATCCACAACTCCATTTTACTGTGGAGTTCCTGTGGTGGTGTAATGCCGAATTATGCCTTTATTTTTGCAATAATTCTCAAACTCATTGGATCTATACTCCTTGCCATTATTTGTCCTCAACTTTCTCACCTTCTTACTGGTCTGTTTCTCAACCATTGCCTTTCATCGTTTGAGTGTTTCAAAGGTCTGATCCTTCGTCTTCAGTGTATAAACCCAGGCTTTCCTTAAAGAATCATCTATGAAAGTCAACATAAATTAGGACCTACCTTTGGAATAAACCTTAGAAGGACCCACACATCTAAATGCACGTAATCCAGGATACCTTTCGTGCAACGAATACCCATTTTGAAATTAACCCTACGGTATTTACCGAATATGCATTTCTCACAAAAATTCAACTTGCCTGTCTTGGTGCCACATAACGAATTCTGCTTCTTCAACATTGTCAAGCCTTTTTCACTAATGTGACCCATACACAAGTGCCATAAACGCATTGAAACAAATTCATAGTTATCTGATAAAGACACTGCAGCTCCACCTGAAATAATATTTCTAAAAAGAACATACAAGTTTCCAACTCTATTGCCTCTCATAAAAACCAGAGCACCCTCACAACCTTTATGACTCCACCTTTAGCTGAGAACTTACAACCGTCGGAGTCTAAGCCACCCAAAGAAATAAAATTCTTTTTTAGATCAGGGACATGCCGAACCCCTGCCAATGTTCTGACGATTCTATCGTATTCTGATTATTCCAATCCCAACCGTCTTACATACATCATCGTTGCCCATCAAGACACTACCATTGTTGATCTTCCGATAAGTGATAAACTAGTCCCTATTGCGACACAGATGGTAAGAATATCCAGAATCAAGAATCCATTCATCTAGACAATTAATACCTTTTGATATCAAAGAAAATGCACTATCGACAACAAAACCTGATCTTCCCTCTACAACATTGACCGAATCATCAGAGGATGAATCTTCTATTTCTTTCCCTTTCCTTTACCTGTCAAGATAGTTCTTTCGAATGTGCCCTTTCTTATGGCAATAATAACATTCAATGTTCTTCATGTTGGATTTAAACTTCGATCTATGTTTGCCCTTGTTACTGGAGTCATTTGTTTTTTCTGTTGCAACCAAACCCTCACCCGAGTTATCATTGTTTTCAAGCATAACATTTTTTTTCAACTCCTTAAAGTTCAAGGCCACCTCTACATCTTCTTTTGAAAGAATATCTCTACCATACATCATGGTATCAACAAAACACTCATATGAGGGTGGTAAAGAACATAACAGCATAATGGCTTGGTCTTTATCACCAATTGAAATATCAATATTTTTCATATCTATGATAGTTTTATCAAATGCATCAAGATAGGTATCAAAGGACATATCTTCCTGCATCTGAAAAAAGAACAATCATTTCTTCATATACAAACGGTTCGTCAAAGACTTGGTCATGCACAAATTCTTTAATCTTAGCCACAACCCAGTAGTGGTTTTCTTTTGAATAACCTTTCGCAACACTTCATCATCAAACATAACAAAATCACTCCATATGCCTTTTCTAACATATCCTCCTTTTCGTCTTATGACATCATCGCAGGAAGGGCATTCTTTCCCTTCAATGCTTACTGCAGCCCCTTTTGAACTAACAAAGCATTCATCTTCATACACCACAAGCTGAAATCATTCCTTGCATTGTATTTTTCAACTTCAAATTTTGCTTTCATTTCTGTAAAATTTCTGCACCACACTATAGATCCCGTCACCACAAGTACACTGAAAGAAACGGATTTGAAATCCCAGTTCGGATGGCTTTAATATTGCAAAAACAAGTTTCTGCACTTCGATAGTCAAATCTCCTCGTTAACCGTCAAACAACCAATGTCCCTCTTCCACTATATAGATCTGCTCAAAACAAGTCTATGAGCGCAAATGGATTTCCGATCGGACACCGGATGATCAAGATATCGTAGAAAAAAGTTTCTGCTGTCAATTCATGGTCAAACTGCTTTGACAGTACCTGCTAACATCAACTTGCACTTGCTAGCGGGCTCGGATCTACACATGGATGAGGTTGCCCCGACCCGACCTGACCTGGAGCTTATGCTACTGATGCTGGGCTCTGATTCTATAGCACACGGTTCAGGTTTGACCCAACTTGAACCGACCTAAAACTGTTGTTGGGCTTACCACTAATAGGTTAGGTTCAACCTGACCTGACTAAGACCTAGACCTAACCTGGATTAGAACCCAAATCACAACTGCCTTCTCCTTCTTCCTGTTTGTCTGCAATGGGGCGATGAAGCCCTAGTAGGTTTCTTCTTCAGGATGGTGACGACAAGCCAGGGGGCATCAACAAAGGGTTTTGATAAGCAGCGACAGTGGGCTTCCTATTCGACGATGGCAGCAATGACAACTGCAACGGCATCCGGCGAGGCGACTGCTCTGGTGAGACGACAGTAGCAACCGGCGTGCCCCCAAGACCTGCAAGATCCAAGATTCCGGATCCCCTTTTGGTCTTCTTCGTCAGCAAGCAAACAATCTGAAACCAAAAAGATCTTTTCTGTTCAAATCCAAACACAACAAGCACTGTGGATTTTTTTTCTTTAAATCTCTCCTTTAATTTCTGTAAACAAAAAACACACGAACCAGTGACTGACGTGACTGTGATGCCCGACCCACCGAGATAAGAACAAATCCGACCTCCTTCTCTGTTTCGTGAAACAGAGATCAATCTCAATGAGATTTTCGTAGATCGTAAGGCACACAACCTAGGCTCTGATACCACTTGTTGTGACTGTGTGGAAGTACGTAACCTGCGATCAACAATCAAAGCCACACACAAGAAAAGACAAGCACACAAGAGCACACAAGAGCGATTTTTATGATTCGGCAAAATGCCTACGTCCACAGCCAAAAGAGAATTCTACTCTTTTACTATACTCTTCTACTTATGCTTAAGGTTACAAGTTACATCATATATATAACTCTCTCTTTCTTAGCCCCTAAGAAAGCCCAGAACAAAGACCAAAATATTCCGACCCAAAACCCGATCCAAGAATAACCCTATGGACTAATCTAGTGAACTTGTAATACAAGACATAAACCTAACAATTACCTTGCATGAGGTCATTTAGTGGGTTGAGGCCCACCAGAAGTAATACCATGAGGCCCATAGGCCTTAGTGGACAATGTCATATATGCGTATAAGGTGAGACGTTACAAGGTTGCTCAATACATCGATAAACCTTATGAATAAAGAGCGAACATGCGAATTAATAAATTGAGGCTTGATAAGAGATATAGTTAAGATGCTTATGGATCTAGGTCCTTCTGCTTACTAAGAAGACTTTGAGAAGCCTTTTTTGGATGACTCAGCCAATTTTTACAGAGCCAAGTCGCATTAGTTCGTCGAACATTGTGATTACGGCAAGTACTTGAAGAAAGTTGAGAGGCGGCTAAATGAAGAAATGGCGAGAGTTGCACAAAAGTGAAGCAAAGATAACACAAGTGTGGTGGAGAAGGAGATGATTGTTGTTGTGCGCATGTGTGCGTAAGCAACCAAGATCAACAATTAACCACACAAGAATATAAGAGATTTACATGGTTCGACAAAGATGCCACGTCCACGGAAAACTAATTTCCACTAGGTTCTCCTTCAATAAACTATAGCCTTGGAATTTTAGCCTCTTTCCATGGTTACAGATTACATCATATATATAATCATCGTTTCCTTATCCCCCAAGAACTCTATCTTAGAAAAAAGAAAAGTCCTAATCCTATTAAGAAATTACTGTTTAATCAAACAGAAAATTCCTAATATAATTAGGAAAAACACCCAAAATACTAAACCCACTTGGTCTGGACCCATTAAGCCAACAATTGTGAACCATATGCAAAGGTTAGTCCACACGGAGAACTCTGGAATTGTTGAGTATGCTTATTAACGACTGATATGACCACTTGGGACATATTTGCTCTTTGCTTCGCCGAGTCCCAGATGGACTCTCAATGATAAGAGACGTGATGTCTCCTCATCTTCAAGAAACTAGGAAGTACTTGGTTTCCGATCCTGAGAAACTAATGGATCACGTGGACTTTGTTCAACGCCTTCACGCTGAGAAGGATAAAAATGATTAAGATCATCAGCAAATCAATGATTAAGGCTTTTCACAACGATTTAAATGCATAGTTTGAATTCTTCATTAGTTAAAATACAAAAATCTCCAGAGTTCATTTCCTTTTTTGTTGATGGTACACTCCAAAAGGGTTCTAAAGAGTTCAGCGAAGAGGTTGTGTATATTGTGCTCGACAAAGTGATGATGCTATTCCATCTCCTCATGTAAGAAATGGATTTCTTTGAGAAATATTATAAGCAGCATCTTGCAAAGCGATTACTGTCTAAAAAAGTTGTTTCAAATGATGGGGGGAGGACTCTTAACACTATGCTCAAAACAGAATGCGGTTACTAAACTGGAAGGCATGTTTACGGACATGAAGACTTCTCAAAGACACAATGCGGGGTTTCTATGCAAGTCAGTTTGCTGAGGCTGTGGCCTAGTTTAGCAGTCCGAATTCTCACGTTGGGATCCTGACCAACTCAACCTTGTACCTCATCTAACCTGCCAGCTGAAATTGTTAGCTTGTGTGAGAGAATCAGAACATATTGTCTGAGTACTCATACAGGGCGAACGTTGTCGTGGCAGACGAATATGGGCACAGTTGATTTGAAAGCATCGTTTGAAAAGGGTCAGATACATGAGCTGAACTTATCAACATAATAGATGTGCATTCTCATGCTGTTTAATTTGGCACATCGCTTGAGCTACAAATAGATTAAACAAGCAACTGGAATATCGGCCTTTGATTTGAAAAGATGCCTGCAGTCACTTGCCTGTGTCAAGGATCCTTTGATTTGAAAGGATCCCATGAGCAAGGACATTGGCGAGGACGATGCTTTCTTCTTCAACGACAAGTACACAAGAAAGTTGTACGAGGTTAATAAATAGGGAAGGGTAGTTGTGCTGTGCAGAAGAGTAGGAGTCGAACAAACAGGAGACACGCCAGAGAGTTGAAGAAGACAGAAAACACCTGAGGCTACTCTACCATTGTGAGGATTACGAAATCTATGTGGATCCTTTATCACAACAAGATTGAAGCTGAAGTCATGAAGCAGCTGCAGTCACCATTTTATACCGAACCCTGCTGTGATTCAAAAAATGGATCGAGTCTCACATTGAGCGGGAATTTTTAGAGAGGGACAAAGTAGATAGGAAATTGTACAGATACCTTGCCTGAAACATTATACTCTCGTCTCTGCCGCTTTAAGGCTTGTACCAAATATTCAAGTTGATGAGAAAAAATGCCCTTGGGTTTCTTTTAGCACTGTCATGGTTTCCCGAGTCAGATGTTGATTCCAATACTCTTCTGATATCTTTGCTTGGAGGGGTGGAGACTGGAGATAACTGTCTACACATCCCGCCAGACCTAGGCAGGAATCAGAATTTTCAATTGTTTTTTATTTTTTTATAATGTCAAATTATATTAAAGAAAACACCGGATTACGAACAACACCACCATAAAAAAAGGGGCTAATCATATAAAAGCATTATTACACGAAGGAGAAAACAGAAGAAACACAAATTTTTTTGCTGAAAAGCTACACCCCCACCCCGTAAACCAGCCAATACCTTTCAGCCTACCCGTAAGTGTCCCATCCACATTGAGCTTTACTGGACCTTAAGTGGGGAAATCCAAAACAACACCTTTTCACCCTCTCAAATCCCACAAGACAATGCAGCCTCCCAATTATAAATTTCTGTTTGGAGGATAGTGTTCAGATACATAAAACATACAATTGATAGACATCTCTCGACCCTTAAAAGAGACAAATAACCCTTTTTTGGAAGAATAAAACTCAAAATCTTTCTAATTAAGAGTTATTAACAGTTGGTGTCCTGTGCTGTCGCAATTCTATGGTGATTCTCTTTAAATCAGTGTGATTTTTGGGCACGTCTTGCTCACAATGGGGATCTCTGGGACATTTCTTGGTCTTCCTCAACAGAATTCCAGAATTTTGTAGACGGTCTTAAATAAGAAGCTGGCGGTGGGCCTGACAAGGCTGCCAGTTTAAGTGGAAACAAGAAATATGATGATGGAGCCCACCGTTTCAAAATCAAATCTTTTGCCCCCACGGCTCCACCTCACCTCAAGAAACGCAAAAAATCACTCATAGTTATCATTTATGATAGATCTTAATGATGATCCTCTGAAGTCTCATGCTAGAGAGAAGTGAATGAATCTGGCACGTTTTAATGGTCACTTATTATTCCATATCGAAAAATTTTTTTATTTATCTCTTTATTTTTTGTCATTATCTTCTGATGTATATATCTTCCCCTTGGTGTATTTATGATAGATCTTATGATGATCCTCATATGCCAGAGAGAAGTGAACGAATCTGGCACGTTTCAATGGTCACTTATCATTCCATATCGAAAAAGATTTTTTTTTTCTTCTTTATATTTTGTAATAATCTTTTGATGAGAGTGGGAGGGAGAGAGAAAAGTGGGACACGAATCAGGTATTTTGGACAGGAGATTTTGCACATCAAGATCTGAAAAAACTAGCCACTCTATCAGATTATAAATACATACAAAATCGGTATTGCATTTGTCGGACTATCTTTTACAGCCGCTATCCATCACAGACAGGAGGAAAAATGGAGTCCATTGCCATTCCAATCCTCGTTGTGGCCCTCTTCAACTTCTCTTTTGGTAAGACAGCGCTTTCAGACTTCCTGGTGCTAACAAATTTTCTAGGAATCAAAATTTTTTAATTATGGGAATTCTAAATTTTTGGATTTCTACTCACAGGCCTTTTTTTCTGTCCGGTAAAGCAATACTTTGATTCGATGTATGTGCTGTTGCAATGCCAGCCTTTGAGAATAGTAGAAAAATGGAATTTCCCTTTTCCAGTACCTGGAATTTAAGGCCGATTCACTTTAACTCTTCCAGTGAACAAGTTGTAATTGAGAGATGGACATACTTGGATCTCATGCACATGGGGTTGCCTTGGTGGGATGAGATGTTTCTTATTTTTTTATTTTCATTTGCCATTGTAAAGTGAAAGGAATGCAGGATTCTTCTGTCACAAATTCTGCGCACAAACAAGTCCTAGCGTATAAGGTTTTATTCTCCCACTGAAGGAGGGAAATGGCGCTCTCTGTCGGATTATTGCTTCTACCTTGAAAATCCTATTAGTTGTAGCAATCCATTCCATCTATGGCTTATTGACCTGACTTGCCAGCCCAAGGTAAGACATGGTAATTTAGGGTTCAGAATGATGATATTCTATCTTTTTGGGCGAAAGCAGTTAGAGAATTAATGGTTG
This sequence comes from Sextonia rubra, assembly GCA_037013555.1. Lineage (NCBI taxonomy): Eukaryota > Viridiplantae > Streptophyta > Magnoliopsida > Laurales > Lauraceae > Sextonia > Sextonia rubra. The sequence continues at coordinate 34,088,789 of JASUAD010000028.1, forward strand.
GGTTCGGTCGAATGAAAATTTTCTGTTCAATCCACCAACCTAACCTAGCCCAACTATCTAGATAATGGCCCGCCTAAATCAACCCAAACCTGACTTGTAAATTGAGGTTGAACGTTTGAACTTCCAAGTTGGGTTCAGCTTGACATTTTCAATCTGATTTATAATTGCGAGAGGTTCGGGTTGAGCTATACACATTAGGTCAGTGTGCTTGTTCAAAAGCGTGGAGTCAACATCAAACTCAACTCATTTTATCAATAGAATTAGAAATGTGTGCCGGGGCTTGGACGTCGACCTAACTATTGAGAAAAGCGGCACAACGGAAACTACCCGCGATCAATGGATCAATCACGATCTACGCAAGCAATCACACACATGAATACATCAATTTTACGTGGTTCGGCAATCTTGCCTATGTCAACGGGAGGAGAGAACTCATCTACTATGATCCATCTCGATCCCCTCAAGATCTAGGGTTACAGTACATTAATATATATAGTTTTTGCTTTCTTGGCCATAAAGAAAACCCATACATAATAACTAAATTACCCCTAACCCTGAGCCTCGGTTCTGGCCAAACGAGACAACCGATCCGACTAAACCGGAATACAAGACAAAACCCAACAATCTCCACCTTGGCTTGGATTCCGCAAATCCACAGAGCCATCTTGAGATGCCCGGTAATGTATTGACGCACCTTGCTGAATGGTACATCACTACACCGATGGCTTAGTCTTCTCTCTTCAACACTCTAATGTGTTGAACCAACACTTCACATACCTTGCTGAAAGGTACGCCTCCGCACACGCTACGACCTAGCATGACCACAGTTGCCTCCTTTGACCTCAACATCACCGTCTTGAACTCTGAAGTGCTCTCCATTTGTTGCCACATGCATGCATTCTTACAACACAATGAACCTAATTTCCATCCATCAAGACAAAACTGAAGACCTCCCCGAATCTGGATCTCACTGGTACCTTGTGAATCATTCTTTCTGTCTCCATCCCGGTGTTCTTTCCGTCAAACCTGCAACTCTCCTGTTCTAGCCTGTTCTAGTGGGTTAGGCACAGTACATGCGGGTTAGGTATGACCCGATGCTTAAACCGGCTTACTCTGACCTCAACAAGACTACCTTTTCTGAGAAAATCATCTACGTTCAAGTCTTCCTGGATTTTCGCTGGATGATATCATCGAAGACCCATCTCCATTTTTCGATGATCCGTCGCATCTAACTCCACGTAAACCACAAATTTCCTCCCCTATTATTTCATGTCTCCTTCACTGCTCCACCTGAAAAAGCATCTTCTATCAACCTGTAGAGATTTCTGCCCATCTCAACCTCCATAATGACCAATGTTCCATTTCCACCTTCATAACTCTACCTGCTACAATGAACTTAAAGCCTTTGAAGTCTAAGGCACACAAAAAAATCCAATTTCTTCGTAAACCCGAAACACATATCACATCCGTTAAGGTTTGAATAACATCATCATACATCTAGATCTCTACCGTTCTTATCTCAAATGCTCATCAGTTGTATTCTCCCCCATAAGAATAAATCCATCAACTATGATAGTTATTTGCATCAAATCAATCTTTACGCGAACATATGATAGAAAGAATCTGAATCCCAATTCAATGAATCATCAACTTGATCCATACCTGTAGTGACCAAAACTGATTCCTTGCAATGGAAACTACGCGCGATCAACGGATCAATCACGATCTACGCAAGCAATCACACCGTCAAGCAATCACACACATGAACACAACAATTTTATGTGGTTCAGCAATCTTGCCTATTTCCAGAAGAGGAAAGAACACATCTACTATGATCCATCTCGATCCCCTCAGGATCTAGGATTACAGTACATCAATATATATAGTTTCCGCTTTCTTGGCTACCAAGAAAACCCATACATAATGACTAAAATACCCCTAATCCGAAGCCTCGGCTCTAGCTAAACGAGACGACCGATCCGGCTAAACCGGAATAAGACAAAACCCAACACCCCTATTCCGGAGCCTCGGCTCTAGCTAAACGAGACGACCGATCCGGCTAAACCGGAATACAAGACAAAACCCAACACTAACTCCTAAGTCACTAAACTGAGTTTCAGTTGGGTTGGAGGGTTTAGTTGGGTCAGATTTCATCATCCCTAATTAGCCCATCAAACCAATATAACACCCTAGAACAAAAAAATTGTAGAATCAAAAAAATCAAAACTAAACCTTTTCAAATGCAGGCCCTTTGTATCTCTGTGCCATTTTTCCAAATATAGTTCCACCAAAAAGACAATAAGAACTAATAAAGGTTTGGGGGTTCATAGTACAGGAACTTTTGGATAATTACGCCCAGGGATTTGTTGTTTGAAAGCGAAAAAGTAACAAATAAAAAATAAAAATATCAGTAGTCGACTCACCCATTTAAAAAAAAAATTTTCAAAAATGCCTAAACTATCCCCACACTCTTCTCGCCCCACTCACCTTCCCCACCTCCCCCTCCAACGACTGTTGACAGCTCCGGTGCAGGGAGCCAGTGGATCTCCCTGCCCCTCTTCCTCTCCTCCTCCTACCCCTTTTCCTCGTTCCCTCCCTCTTGAAGCAACAGGGGAAGAAGATTAGCCAACGGGCTAATCTCCAAGCCAAAAGGCTTAGGGATAAATTGTCTAGGTGCCTCACCAAAGACAAATAAACTCTCTCAACTGAGAACCAATTCCTAAAGCTTTATTCAATATGAAAGTCTATGTGTATATCCCATGAAGAGATTACATTCTTATTTATAACTAAGACATCATCTAAGAAAGGAAATAACTAATTCTAAACAAATAAGAAGTCCTAAATCAAATACAACTGGACTTGCCAAATTTTAATAAAGCAACTAAACAACTACTAATAATATAATCTATTCTAATCTATTAGGCTGTATTGATCTTGGGTCCAATGGCCTGGTCAATCATGGATCTGGCCTGCATCAGTTCTCCCCTGCTTGGAGGAAAACTCGTCATCGAGTTCTGTAAATATCCACCTGGGTCGAAAGTCACTCGAACAAACTTTTGTCTCGTCTTCAGATCCATATTTTCATGACATGACTTGAAAGTTTGTTGCAGTCTCTTCCTCCATGTAATAGTAGATCGGAATGTATTCGACTGTTGGTCTTTGCATGGAGCTTGGATGTGTGAACAAACCAATAGATGCTGCAAGTGTTGGCAGTCAGATATCCATATGTGATCTCTGAAGATGAAGTCAATGTCAGGCAATTTTACAACTTGAACTACTTGTGAGATAATTGGAACAATGAATTTCACTGTTGGCATCCTAATTGGATTTTCTGGAAAAGGCAGAACAATCAATTCTCTTAGATGTTCAATGTCAGCTTGATGTACCTTTTGCTTCTCACTTGAAGTTGCAATAAGATCTTCCTTTCCATGAATGGGCTTTTCAACATCATCGTTGGAATTGGTTTCTTTCCTTTGTTCATCTTGTGACTCTTCAATTGATGGTGATGAGGTAGATGAAGATGTTGTTGATTGTAATGGAACAAGGTCAACATATTGTCCTTTCCAATAGAAAGAATAAATATTTTTCTCTTTGTCATATTGCACTTTCCGATTAAGAAGCCATAGTTGTCCCAAAAGAATATGAGTGATATTCATGGGAATTACATCACACCAAATTTTATCTGCATATACACCAATCTTGAAAGATACTAAACATCTGTTAGTTACAGTAATGACAGAAGCATTAGACCATGTAACTTCGTAAGGCATTGGAAGAATCTCTGTAGGCTAATTGAGTTTGTCAATAACATATTGTGCCACAAAATTGATAGTACTGTCATGATCAATAACTAGATTAGTTAATCGATCTTCACACCTTACTCGCGTCCGAAATATCATAGTCTGTTTCCACTCTTTGCCTTCCTGGTCATTGGTGGTGAGAAGTCTACGAATGACAAGGGTGTGAGTATCTTCTCCTTCAAATTTTGTTTCCATTAGATGATCTCTCGTCCATCTCAGAGAATGTTCTTTCCTAAGCTTAACTTGTTAGAGGTGGGACCATTGAAGCATGTGCTCAATCTGAATTGCTTCCTTGTATGCTTCATGAACACTGTGACATGATTTCATCTTCTCAAGAATGTCTAGCTTCAAACTTCTGATAAAGCGAGTTAAATCATGCAGCTCATTTTGTTCTAAGCCACAAACTTGATGCAATCTCGAAAATTGATTTAAATATTCATAAACTGTCGAATTTGCCCGTCTGAGATTGAGTAACTGCTCAAAATAGACCTTATTTGCAAAATACCAATCTCCATATTTATACTCATATAACATGCTTTGAACTTCATCAGATGGTCCAAAGATTTGCATTTGACTTTACTGTAAGAAATTCAAAAATCTTCTGAATGCTCAAAATTAACTAACCTAATGGCTTGATCTTATTGACAAAAGACGCAAGTGAAGATGGATCGTGAATCAGACTAAAATATCATCATTTTGAGAAGCACCTGGATTATTTTTGCTGGGCCCACTTATATATATATTGTACTGCTGTGGATCTGAACTTGGGTCAGGTTAGACCCAGACTGGACCCAATAGTGATTAGGTCACCGATGAGACTCGGGTCAACAGTGTTGGCCCAAATTGTTTTGCGGCCCAACTGCTTAAAGCTCTTCTCTCTTGCTACAGTATGGACAGGAAAGAGAGAAAAAGAAAAGCATGCTTTTCTGCTGTTACAAAAACGAAAGAAAAGAAAGGAAGGAGTGGATGATGCTCATCTGGGTGAACTGGAGGCTCTCGTCGACGGTAACGCTGCAGGGAGGGACGACGCTTCTGGGAGGTGTATCGGTGGCTGCAGCAACAACCGGAGGTGGTGCCGTGCTGCTGCGACGCTGCAGTGGTTCTGCGACGCTGCTGTTGGCTATTTGGTGCCTTCGTCTCTGGTGAAAGGTACCAGATCTCTCTTTATTTCCCCCTCTTCTGTTACTTCTCTTCTTCTCTGTTCTCTGTCTTTCGCGTTTTTTTTTTCTTTTTTTTTTCTCGCTGGGTTTGGCGCTGCGACGGAGGGGGTTTGGCCGATAGTGGGGATTTTGGGTTTCCGGTGAGGGACAAAGGGGTATGGGGATCCATGGGGATCCAGCGAGGAGATGGGTCGAAGAAGGTTCCCACCGACTGTTGGGTCGCGGGGGGGGGGGGGGGGGGGGGGGGGGGGGGGGGGCAGCGGTTGGGTTGCCAGTGAGAGATGGAGGGGTGTCGGGTTTCGGGAAAGTGTTCGGTGGTGATGGGGAAGAGGGCTAGGGTTTTCAGTATTGCTGTGGGGGGCAGAAAGTGTTGCGGAGTTCTGGATTAGGGACTCTGGGTTGCTGGTTTAGGAAGTGGGCTTTAGATTTGGGGATATGGGTTTGGGGATGGATGACTGTGATCGAAGGGGTGTGTTCGGTTAGGTCGGTGGAGAGCTTTCCGGTGGGCTGCGGGGTTGGATCGGGTCGGGGATGAATCAGGTGGGGGCCGGAAAGCGGACTGAGTCCAGATTGGGTACGGTGGGGGTTTCAGTGGAATGGGGAAAGAATGGGGATTGCGGATGGGAGAAGGGTGGAATCAAGATGATGATGAGGATGGGAAGATGGGTTCGGTGAGGATTTGGGTTTTTTTTTTTTTTTATCGGGGAGGAAGAAGTGTCAGAAAGGGGTTCTGTGAAAGGGTTGAGTTTGAGTAGTCGTTAGGGTTTGCTGTGGGTTGTGCTTGTGGGAAGGTGAGGGAGATGGTGTGATGGGTACTGACGACAGAGGAAGAGGATAAACGAAGACTGAACCAAACGAACGGTTACCTCGAATCGGCGATCAGACGGTGGTCCGAGATTGGATCTTCGTCTCTGATACCAATTGAAGCAGCAGGGAAAGAAGATTAGCCAACGGGCTAATCTCCAAGCCAAAAGGCTTAGGGATAAATTGTCTAGGTGCCTCACCAAAGACAAATAAACTCTCTCAACTGAGAACCAATTCCCAAAGCTTTATTCAATATGAAAGTCTATGTGTATATCCCATGAAGATATTACATTCTTATTTATAACTAAGACATCATCTAAGAAAGGAAATAACTAATTCTAAACAAATAAGAAGTCCTAAATCAAATACAACTGGACTTGCCAAATTTTAATAAAGCAACTAAACAACTACTAATAATATAATCTATTCTAATCTATTAGGCTGTATTGATCTTGGGTCCAATGGCCTGGTCAATCATGGATCTGGCCTGCATCACCTCTCCTCTCACCTTCCTCTCTCCTCTCCTCTCCCTATTTTAGATTTCCACTATGTTCGGCCCTACAAGGCCAAACATTACAATACTGTTCAGCTTGGCAGGGCCAAACGAAAAGAGGACTATCTGGCTAGTCTTGGCCAAAAGAAAGAGGGATGGAGAAATGGCCACCGCCACCGATCATGCCTGAGAAGGGGAGGAGGGGAAGGCAAGTAGGGGAGAGAAAGGGGAAATTTGAGTCATTTACATAAAAAAAAGGGGCAAGTGTACTAAAACCCTTTTGGAGTTCAAATAGCTAGTCTCTTACGTCAACTGACAGGTCAAGACTTACACGAGAGCTTCTAAATAAACAAAATAAATTTCTCAATTGGCACACCATTTTAAAAAATAATAAAAAATTTTCCAAAATACCCCCACCTCCTCTCTCCCCTTCTCACCTCTCCCTCCAACCAAAGACAAGCTTTGACAGCAAAGGGATTCTCTCTCTCTCTCTCTCTCTCTCTCTCTCTCTCTCTCTCTCTCTCTCGCACAAGCAAGAGGAAGAGGAAGAGAAGAGGGAGAGGGAGCAGGAGAGTACCCCTCCGCTTCCAGAGCTTGTCGCCGGCTAGAGGCCAAAGTGGGGAAGTGGAGGAGAAGGGAGATATGTGGGGAGAAAAGTGGGCGGGGGTATTTTGAAAAAATTTTAATTGTTTCTTTTTTTAAAATAGTGTGTTAACTCAGAAATTTTTGTCATTTATTTAGAAGCTCCCCTATTACATTCTTCTTGGTATCTGGTTCAGTTTCTGAATGATGCTTCCCCAGTCTCACCACTGCTTATCAATAAAATTCAAGATCAGAAATATTCCTGAGCTTACCCGTGTTTGCAATTGGTAGGTGACGGGTTACAGCGCAAGCATGCAGTGCTACAACAGATGCAGAACAGGGAATATGCTTTGATCTTCATAACATGGAACATGGGTGCAAACCAACGCCCTGCCATGATGTATGTGTTACAAAGTACCCAACTCTGGATGATTCCTGCTGTTTTGATGCTAACACCTGCAGATGCATTTACATCTGCTGATGAAGACAAATGGACTTTGGCCTTCGGCATCTGGGTCAAATTTTCATGTTTGGATACAATGATCGAACAAATAATGACGATGCCAGTGATGATAATGATAGCTACTAATACTATGTCTCGTAATACTCTACTTGGTTGTAATTTGGAAACATAGAAGCATATATTGCGATATTAAAAAAAATTCAGGACACATTTGAATGGCCACCATAATACCATATGACATCCATTACACAGTTCACACCAGAGATAGAACTAAGTTCTTTGCACCACTGTGTCAGGTTGGCATTTGTTTGTAAATCTGGGCCTTACATGCCAGCAAAAGCCTAGCACATCTTATGGCTTCCTGGCCATGGATATATCATATCACTCATTAATTGAAAGCAATATGAAATATTAAGCTGCAAGAGAGGTGAGGACAGGGTCTGCACCAAACCCTGATTATCCTTACTGCAAGCACAATAATTCAAAAGACAATAGAACCATACGTGGACTCACTTTCTTGTTCTCTATTTAAATAGAGATGAATATATCTGAATCAACAAACATACGTTTGAGAAACTAGAGCTGCACTGTTTTGATCAGAAAGTCTCTTGAGTTTTTATTTTTCACCTTTTAAATCTGGGATCAAAGGTGAAACTAGACCTCAAGAAACTCAAAGCTCACTTACATAGTTGAAACCAAGGGCACATATAGGTCTAGAAGCCTAACTTCTTTGTGCTGACAGATCTGGTATGAGAATACGGTCATGTAGCTCAGCAAATGTCTTCACATCCAAACCCCACAGCCTGCAATAGAGATAAATGAGTAATCAAGTCATGATCCATTGTATTTTAAAACAGATATCCCAATTTCCAATCCAAAATATCAAGAAAACCCATTCCAAGAAATTAAGGGAAAAAATGGAAAAGAAGCCACAACACCATCTCTAATAGCAAGAAGATCTTGTTCAATATATGCAAAATCTTTTTCTTCTACATCTCAATCTTCTAATCCCACAAAATGTACGTAAAAAAGAGACCCTCTTCATGTATACATCTTGTCACTGCTTAAGATTAGGTCGCGATTGCATGACATTCGTAACTCGTGCAATTGCGACTTATGGGCTATGGACAATTTCGTCCCAAAAAAGGCACAACCTCTCTGCTGACATATTTAAAGTTTTAGGGTGACTGGTGTTGAATGAGACTTTTTGAGGTTTTTCCCGCAAATGTACCTTATATATATATATATAGGACTGATCCAAGATCAGTGTGAGCACCTCACTGTGGGGCCCACTTGGGACTGAGACCATGGGACTAAGACCAGGAGCGATCGAAAGAACTCCCTAGGCCCTTCCTCTCTGCAAAAAAAATAGCCCCATAACCCATCTGCATCATCTCCACCTGGGGCGTAGCCCCAGATCTCCAATCGAACGTAGAACAATCTCTTGAAAGATTATTCGAATCCAAAGATGGATTCCTGCCTTAAGGCACACCAACACTCACAACAAGCACAAAGACAGAGTAAACTCTGAAAATTTTAATTGAATTAAGCATACCTATTACAATGAAGGGCTCCTTCTTATATACGAAGGGTTATTACTAAACTAGAAAAGAGTAATCCTAAACGATCATGGCTTACTAAGTTAAATTAAGTAAGTCCTAATCTCAACCAACATAAAATAGAAAATCAATAATTAATTAAAACCACCTAACTAAAGATAGGGATCCTTGAGGAGATCAAGGATCAAGCGGGGCCCACGAAAGTGGTCCATCAATGTTGGACCGGATCTTGAATCTAGCCTGCATCAGCTCTCCCCGGCGTAGGAAACCTTGACTCTAATGAGTTTGTCAACTTAAGAAATGCCAAGAAGAATTCAACCGAAAGTTGAGGAAAAGGTCCTCCTAGGTCGAAAATCAATCGCACAAACTTTCAATGTATCTTTTGACCTTCATTTTCTCTACACACCGTAGAAGCTTGATACGTCTATTTCCTCCATATAGAAGATGTCTATATTTAACTTGGATGTATAATCTTACCATTAAATGCCTTGATTGTAGCTATGCAAACAGGTCACAATCCTCAGATATCTATCTGTGATCCCCAAACATGAAATCAATGTGGGGAACTTCGACAAGTTGATCTTCTTTCAGAACCACTAGAGAAATTGATTTGATTTCTAATAACTCAATAGAAATTTCTGGAAGCAGCATATCCACTAGATGATCAATCTCTTGTCTACATTGCTCAAAGTCTTCAATTTGCACTTGTTTTTGTTCTTCCTTTGCCTTTGGTGGCTCTTGAGTTAAACTACCTTGATCAGATTCCACTTGCTCTAAATTTTTCATGAGATCAACTTTGGCTTACCCTTGCTCAGCTGTTGCACCCTTAATGTCAGCTGTCATAGCTGGCATCTCTTTCGGTGTAATCATGATGTCATGGTTTTGAATTTCTTCTTTTTGCTCTACGATTGATTCATCTATTGTAGATGATGATTTAGATGAAGACCAAGTTGTTGATAGCAATGGAGCGAGTCTAATCCATTTTCTTTCCCACGGAAAAGTATATGTATTCATCTCTTTATCATGGACTGATTTTCGGTAAAAAAATCCATAGTCGTCCAAAAATAATGAGCAATATTCATATAGATCACATCACACTAGATTTTGTCTTCATAATTACCAACCTTGAACGATACCAAGCATCTGTGAGTTATGAAAATGACATGACCATTAGACCATGTTACTTTGTAGGGCTTATGAAGCTTCACAGTTGGCTGTTGAAGCTTGTCAATAACCTCTTGTGCAACAAAATTCATTGCACTACCATTTTCAATAGTCAAATTGACGGCTCTGTCTTTGGCTCTCACCCGCGTGTGAAATTTCTTTGCATGTCTCCATTTTTCTTCTTCCTTCTCATTTGTGTTGAGGAGGCAACGAATGACAATCGTAGGATTATTTTCTCTAGCAAAAAGTCTGTCCACGACATGTGCTCTTTGTTTTGTTGAGATGTGCATTGTCGCATGCAAGACCGTCGAAGCATATGTTCAACACGAAAGGCTTCTAAGTATGCTTCTTGACTAGTATCGCAACAATTCATATTCTCCAAGATGTCTGGTCTTAAGCCTCTGATATAACGACCCAAAATGTGTTTTAGTTCCCTCCAGTTCGCAGATATCTTGCAACTCTTGAAATTGAAGGGTATATTCATCAACCGTTAATTCTTCCTACTTCAAATTCAAAAACCACTCAAAGTAGAATTCATTCTCAAAATACCAATCTCCATATTGTATTAATACATAATTCCTTGAATTTCAATCAAGTGTCCAAAATTTCTCATGATGATTTGGATGGAAGGAGAACAAATTTAATCCCTTTTGAAAAATAAACTGACCTGCTGTGTGGACATTGATAAGTGAAATAAATTGGAGCAGACGGTTCGTTGATTAGATATTAGATGGCCCAAATATCCCTCCACAAAGATCAATGGCTCAAATGGAATAGGCTGAATTGAATGGATTGTGGCAACTTTTTTTTATTTTTTTATTTTTTGAAAATCTGATGGATTTTGGGTCGGGTTGGACCTAATAGTGGACCTGTAAGACCCTAACCCGGTAATTAGGGTTATTTTGCCTAATTATTTGTATTTTACCTTAATTACTACTAATTTAATCTTAAACGAGGGTTTCTATGCTAATTGGGTTAGTTTGGTAGGAAGGTTTATTTTAAATGTGCTTAGGTAGATTAGATGGGCCCCACATGTAGTCCATTATCATGCATCATCTCATCATTATCATGTCATTACATTAATCTACATGAGGACCCCACTAAGCCTAAGTTATTCTTCTAAAGAAAACCCTTGTGATGCTTTTAAAATATTCTTAAGAAAGTAGACTTGCTTGCAAAAGCTGGGTAAAAACCTAAGTTATCTCCTTTTAAAAGAGAGACCTCTCTTACCCATTAGGCAAAAACCCTAGCCCCATCTCTTGCCTCCATCTCCCACCTCCTTGCTTCCTCTTCCACCATTAGAGAGGGGGAGAGAGCTTGCCTTCCATCATTAGAGAGAAAGAAACACCCTCATCTCCTCCTTTATCATCTTCTTCTCCATCATCTTCTACATCACCCATCTCACCATTTCCAAGCTTTGTAGTTGGAAAGTCTTATTTCTCATCTCCACAACTCCTTAAAGTAAAAACAATCTTCCGCTCTTTCTATTTCAAGTTCATTTGAGGGAAAGGAAGGCAAATCCGTGATGGAGCATATATCTCATCATCCTCATATTTTCTTATTTCATTTTCATGGTTAGGATTTGCTTTGGCTTAGAGATTTGGGGGTTTTACTTCTTAAGGCTTGGATTAAGGAGAAGCACCGATTGAGGCAAGTATAAGTGAGGGTAAGTGGTGTGCATGTTCTAAATCTCAAGTTCTTAAGTAAAATGTATGTTTAAATGATGATTTTTAGCTCATTTATGATCCTAAGAAATGAAAATGGAGGTGATATACATACTAATATTACTAATATTGGAATGGGAAATAACAGTTTTTATGTGGGTGAAGATTGGAATGATATGAGGAGTTTGGCTTCAAAAGAGGTCTGCAAAATGAACCCAGCCAGGCCTGAATAACCAGGCCTGCTGCCCATTTAACCAGGCAGGCCCAGTCGAGCCCAGGCCTGAATAACCAGGCCTGCTACCCATTTAGCTAGGCAGGCCCAGTCCAGCCCAGGTCTTACCCATCAGACCTGCTGTCCATTTGATATGGCAGCTGGTTGAGCCGAGTACATGTTGATAACTGTAAGCATTCATCTTACTAGTGCCCATTGTATTTTAGAATGGGCATTCCTTTGGTGAGTATTTTGGAATGGGCATTTCCTTGGTGAGTTAAAGCATTTAATAATGGGTACACAAGAGAATGTCAAGCCTCATTAACCCACTATATTATGAGTGGATGGAAAAACAATGATCAACAGGCTATAGTAAGAGCACACCTCAAAAATTCCTAGGACAATGTAGTGCCTTCACCCATGGAACCCTACATCTAATTATCATGCGACTAATAAAAAAAAATAGATTAATTAGATGATCCATTTAGTTTTGATGCCATGCCTTCGTGTATGGGTACAAGGGGAGCCGGTGTCTGTCCTTATACACAATGCAATGTCAATGACAGTAGTACATGATGTCGGGACCTCTGTAGTCACACCGAATCGGAAGGCTAAGGACGCAGATAGCGCATGTTAGGATTTACTAGTAAACACCCTTGAACTAAATATTTTGAAAACCGTGCATATTATCTTAATTGCTTAATAATCTTCATATTATCTTATCAGTTGCATTTCCTTATGTTTCTCTACATTGCTACTCCATTGTTATCTCTTATTTACTGCAACCCGATCTTGAGTACCACATATTTTACCATAAAAGCGTGACAAGTATAAAATTATGGAAATAATGAGCGTAATTATCATCTTTGATTCTCTGAGTCCGGCACCACTGAGCTTCGGCTCTTATGAGGCTTTCAAGCCAAATATGAGTTTAGCATGATATCCACTATTTCCCCTACTGCAGTAGAATGAATGTTGGAGTGAGTCGACACACTCCCCGGGAACTCAGATTAGCTACCTGATTCCCTTACATGTCCGCCAATATTGAATGGTCTCTACGAAGAGAATTTAGTGATGTGGGTTGTGTAACACCCCATCCCACATCGCTTATGAATGAAATATGAGTCTGGTATATAATGAACTATGTAAGTTACTATTAGTAATTTGAGCTTAAGCATTTTGGGCCACGTGACAGGCTCACCAAGTTATTGGGCTAGTGAGCTACTCAGGTCGTTACAGGTATGTATTCTAATAACATGCTTAAATTTCAGTAAATTATCTTTAATGGTTATACCTTTAAATGCTAATGATCATTGCACATACGACTCTAACGTTCGTTTATATTTGCTAAACATGTCGTTTATGGTAACACTATTGACATTGTAGGACCCCACGAGGACACGTTTCTTGAGCCGTAATTGGAGGATACCACGAAGGTACCTCTAGTAGGTGATATTCTTAACTCAAAGGACATCTTCAATTAGTGTCTCAGAGTGCGACATGGAGTTTCTTTAGTTTAGGATTTTTGACTAAGTGATCCTGCACAAGGATGAAAATAGCGGCAGGCATAGCAGCCCGCCGTCTAAACGCTATAGAATAGTAGCAGGCGCTATGTAGCGGCGTAGCGTGTGATTTGAAATAATCATCAAAAAATTCTGAAAAGAATTTAGAAAATCCTAAATATTAAAAAATGATAGAATATATGATTTTCTTGCAAAAGTAATTAAGATAAAAGGGTGTAGCGGTCCCCTCATTGCATGAGGTACTGTATCGCTATATTAATAGAAAATAATTGGAGGATACCGAGAAGGTACCTCTAGTAGGTGACATTCTTAACTCGAAGCACATCTTCAATTAGTGTCTCAGAGTGTGACATGGAGTTTCTTTGGTTTAGGATTCTTGACCAAGTGGTCCTGCACAAGGATGAAAATAGCAATAGCGGCAGGCGTAGCAGCCTGCCATCTAAACGTTACGTAGCGGTAGCAGCCGCTATGTAGCGGCGTAGCGGTGTGTCCTATATCGCTATATTAATAGAAAATATGAGTAATGATCATTTTTTTTTTACATGTATTCATGTTATTATGTTAACTTAACTAATGAAAGGCTTATTAAAAAAATTGTGATGAAGTAATATCAACAAAATAAACACTGTATTGAACTTAAAGCCAAGACTCAAGATTTAAAAGTTGGAACTTAGGAGTGCAATAGTAAACACTAAACAGTGAACAGTCAATACAACAAATGTTGAATGACATAATAATTAATAGCTCCATAAAAACACTCCACTTGAGAGGAACTCTCTGCATCAAGTCCAATTTAGCGATATCCTACGTGCTTTGGTGTTCTTTTAAGGATAGAAGGGGGATCCTATGTGTTTTGGTGTTCTTTCAAATATAGAAGAAAGATAGAAAAGTTGAGTAAAAAGAAAAGTTGAGTAAAAATGTCATTTGAAGAGAAAAAGTAAAAAAATAAGCTTTAATATGTATTTCAAGTTTTTTTTTAAAAGCAGTCATCATTCACAGTCTGTAGCTGCTCCGTAGCGGTCGTAGCGATCCCGTAGCGGTCGTAGCGGATTGTAGCGATCCGGCCACTACGGAAGATAGCGGCGCTATCTTCAATTTAGCGTAGCGGTCGCGGCCGCTACGCCCAATATAGCGGCCGCTATTTTCATCTATGGTCCTGCATCCATTTCATGCACTTATCATTGATACTATTGACTTATTTTGGCATGTATTCTGGTCATAAGGCTGTTGATATTTTTACACTTTTGACACTAATGTTTCTCACTTGCCCCTGAGCCCCACGGGCATTTATCTGTATATGCATGCATTTTTAAAAGACTTTAGTTTAAATAGATGTTTATATGAATTGATTAGCAGGTGATTATTGATGTCACTCCACTATACCGGGCTATGGGAATGTATGTTGTATGTTGTTCCGCACCGCATTGAATATTATCCGTGCTCAAAAATCTTCCTCGCATGTGAAATCTATGTTTTCTTCCCTTGTGGTAATTCAATGTGCAATTGCTTAACGCGAATTGCCACGGGATACGTCTGCCACATCACGGGCCAGGCATTTTTACCCTAATCTTGGGCTTGAGGTGTAACAAGACCCAAACAGTGGTCTGGTTCACTCGGGTCGAGTAGAACTTGCTGCAGGCCCTAAACAATAAGTAGTCTCACTTGGGTCCGACAGACCTAAATACAGGCCCACACTGAAGAGGGCCCAAATTCGAGCACATGTGAAAAGCTCTCTTTTCCCTTGGCTTTCGTGCCAAAAGGAAGTAAAGAAAGAAAAAGTCTTACTTGCTGTTTAAATTCTACAAAGGAGGAAGAGGATGATGGCTCAACACAGGAGTTGTCTTCGAATGAAGAATGAAGGGCTGCTAGCGGTGGAGCTTCCAAGGACGCAAAAGCAGTTGCGACGATGCTGTGGAAGATCCAAGGGCCGGCGGTGGTGGTGCGAGGAGCATTGGCTATAGTAGGTGACCTCACCAGTGCAAGGTATCCTTCTATCCCTTGGCTCCTCTCTTTCTTCTACTTCTTTTCCTCTCTCTCTCTCTCTCTCTCTCTCTATGGATCTAGGGCTCTGAGACACAATCGAAGGGCACGGGGGACTCAATCTGGGGAGAGGATGGAACTTTTTTTGTGGCTTTTGGGTTGGGCAAAGGAAATCTGGAGAATAAGGAAATTTGGGTTAGGATTTTAAAGCAGCGTGGAAGTTGGGGATGGGTATTTGGGGCTTTTGGGTTTAATTGATGGTTTCTATAGGTTGGCTTTTATTGGGGAGGATTGGTTGGGGCTGACTGCTTCGGCAAGGTGGATTTAGGGGTTCGATGATGTTATGGGATGAAGGTTGGGGTCGGCAGAGGATGGTCATAGGGTGTTGGAGGTTGTGGGATTGGTTACGGCAGTAGAGGATGGCAATTGGGGTTTGGATGGGGTTCATTTGGGCTTGGCCTTCAGGAAGTGATGGCGGACAGGTTGGTTTGGTGAGAGGGTGTTCGGGGGATTAGAAGAAACAGAGGGTGGTCGAGGGGTCTTTGGATGGTTTCGGGATTAAGGGGTTTGCATGGGTTTAGGGTTTCGGTATGTTTTTTTTTTTTTTTGAAAAGGGGTTGGTGGGTTGAGGATCGTGGCAGAGAGGAGTGGGTTTTGGTGTAAGGGGTTTCAGTGATTTTGGGTTCTCTGTGGCAAGGATAGGTGACAGAGATGGGTTTGAGGCTGCTGGGGTGAATGGTGAACAATGGGTAGAAAGATGAATTCCAAGAAAGATGATGTTTCCCCGGCAACCGGATTTGGGCTCTGATACCAAACTGGCGTAGCCCCGGATCTCCAAAGCGTAGAACAATCTCCCGAATGATTGTTCGAATCCAAAGATGGATTCCTACCCTAAGGCACACCAATACTCACAACAAGCACAAAGATAGAGAAAACTTTAATAATTTTAATTGAATTAAGCATGTCTATTACAAAGAAGGGCTCCTTCTTACAAAGGAAGGGCTATTGCTCAACTAGGAAAGAGTAATCCTAAACAATCATGGCTTACTAAGTTAAATTAAATCCTAATCTCAACCAACATCAAATAAGAAATTAATAATTAATTAAAACTATTTAACTAAGGATAGGAATCCTTGAGGAGATCAAGGATCAAATGGGGCCCATCAAAGTGGCCCATCAATGCTGGGCCGGATCTTGGATCTGGCCTACATCAATCTAGGCCCCACAATTTTAACAATGCAAAGTTCATTCAAATTGGTGTGCAGTCAATCCAATGGTCTAGTCTGTTCAGATCGGGTCAAAAACTGGTGGATATGCGCAATTCAGGGGGCCCCTGTGTGTGCGGTCCATTTCGAAAAAGAAAAGCACAAATCTACATGAGACATACAAAGTCAGAGAAATTATTTACTCACCAGCAATCAATCCCAGCAGCATTAGCCCCCATTTTATCAGCCTTTACATCATCCCCAACATGTATTGCTTTCTCAGATTCCACACCAATTTGATCTCCAAAATGCAAAAAATCTTTCAATTGATGTATAGCATAATAAGAAAGAGTAGATGAAATACTGAACCATAAAGGATTAGATGAGATGTATAGACAAAAATGAACTGATTGTGAAAGTCATAATATCCATATATTTTTACATAGTATATAGGGCTATGTTCTGCTACCTCTTACAAATTGCATGAGGTAAAACTTTTAAGGCTTCTGGTTTGAATGCATGCTAATATGGGGGGACAATGTGATGGAAAGATCTCATTATGGATGTCATATTTGGAAAAGATCATCTCAATTAGATCATTATAATTGTTGATTTAGGGGACTTAAATGGTTTCTTAAGTGAGTATAATTCAGACGAGTGTCAACTTAGAGTGAGTGCTAAGTCATGAGCGGCTAGTGAGGGAGGGGGTTGGATTTGTCATAGGAGTGGTTGGTCCCATGTGATGGTAAAAAAGTTACCTCTCATGCAATCCATGAAAGGTATCTCTTAACAAAACAAAACCTATATCTGTGTGTGAGGAATTCTCAAAAACTTCATTCCATACGTATCATGCATCATAACGAGCCCCACTGGGAGGGGCGTTTTTCCGCAAAAAACTCCCTCCCAATTTTCTAGCGATCTTCTTTAATGTGTCTGTGTTATGCCCATTGAAATTTTATCTAACATGCTACAGAGAATAAGTTAAACCCTCTGTGTGCATGCACAGTTTTTAGAGTGAACAGCTCTTAGTGAGGCCCACCTGATCACCCGCCCATCCTAGTGCACCACAAAACGGGGACACTCCTGCTAGTGACTGGATACCGAGTTTGCACCCAGGCGAATGGAAACCAACTGCCAAATCCCCCCCCCCCCCACCATGCCCAAAAAAAAAAACTTGCATTTTTTGTTTCTCTATTCACCTATTTACTGGTACTGCTTAAACTTATTTTCTGTAACAAGGCAGATAAAATTTCAATTGGAACACAGCCAAAACGAGCCTGGAAGAATTATAGAACATGGATATATTATCAAGTGCAAAAATTGCCATAGAGAAAAAGGTATAAGGAAATTATTTATTCCATACACCTTCAATTGACCAAATTACCTAAAGCAGCTTTGAAGATCTCCACAGCTGGCTTTTCATATCCAACCTCTGCAGATATGATAATGGCATCAAACCTAAGAGAACAGAAAGTAAAATCATCTCCATCATGAAATATAGAACTGAATATGAAAAATTAGATCTGAAAATGCATAAATTGTAACCATACGCCCAAGCCCAAGCACAAGGCCCAACTAACAAGCCCAACTGTATATTAAATGGGGATTGACCCAGTCATACTTAGGATCATCCAATTAGTTGTAATGAAATGTACATTCCTTTTCTATTCCTTTAGACTATGATACCCTGATACCTCATTTGACCTAAGGCATCCGTACCAATACGGTCCGATATGGATGCGGGAATAGGATACGGCAAGATATGTCTAGGATATAGCGCACAATTTTAGAATACGGCTGTTTCGTATTTTAAGAAAGAAAAAAGCAAAATTGAAGAAATTCATCCAAAATTGAGCTAAGCAACAAATCTTGTCTGAAATATTTGGTTATAACTTAAAAATAGAACTTTCATTTTTACATTCAACCCCCTTTGTTTTATTTTAAGATTGCAAAACTCAAAACCCACTATATATTTGATGGTTGTTTTCCCCTTTTCACTCTCACATTTAAAGTTCTACCATTTTATTTATATTTTTTAATTAGATGGGAAAGTGGCCTTTCTTGTCATGTCATTTAATGTCCTTCTTTTCTCAATTTAAATTATATTTGCCTCTCCTTGAAAAATTGAAACTTCTCTCCCTCCCTCGATTTTAATTTTGATAGTTATAATTTTTTTGAATTATAAGTTTGACCATTTCATCCCACTTTATACTAAAATTTCTAGGGACCCAATTCTAGTAGTTAGTCACGTATAATGCATCACATACCACTAAAACGCGATATCCGTCCCCCTATCCATGTCGTATCCTGTGTTCGTATCATATTTTAAGTAACATCGTACCTGTATCCGTGTCCTAGATTTCTGAAATTGCCGTATCGAATCTCCATTCTCCGTCCCGGTGTCCGTATCTGGACATCATAGCTTCTGGATGATTTGTATAGATTGCAATTGATCCATGATTAAGGTGATTAGAGCCTCAACTTTCGTTACTAGATGTCTATATATATGAGAACGATGGATCACAAATTCACAATGACTATCCGAGTTTTGCACAAGGCAATTCTCTCTCTCCTTATTGTGATATGGTATCAAAGATACAGGTTTGATACCTAACTTCAAGAAATTGTGCCTCATAGCTTCTGTTTGGAAAATATAGATCACAGATCTATATATCTAAAGGAGGAAGTGTGATAAGCTTCCTCTTACAAGGAAAACGACTCCCCGACACTAGTCTGATCAAAGGTGGCCCACCTTTGATCATCACGGCAGAGCCCAGAGACATACCAACTTGGTCCACTACTGCATCTAAGATTTATGGTGAACTTTTTAGAATTTTTCCAGGCTCAGAAGTAGGTTTTTCATCACGATTTGTGTTTTCCCAGATTTTAAGACATATGTGATCTTCCTGTACAAATAGAACAAAATGGAGAAATAGAATTCATATAGACGACCCCAACATAGTTGGGATAAGGCTTTGATGATGATGATGATGATGATGATGTGATCTTCCTGTACAAAATCCTGACACACATCTAATCAAAATCAAATTTGATATCTGGGTTCGAAATTTGCATGCACTACTTACTACGCAATCTGATTGCTGATCAGATCTCTTTTTGGGGCCTAAATCAGCCATCTACAGCCAGTTTTTAGGTCCCCAGGGAGGTTTTTCTCTGAATTTTTAGAATCACGTCGCTATAATTGTTCACTATTCAAAGTTTCCGTTGCTGTTTGAATTGCATCTTTGCTTGCATAGCATAATGATTGGTATCATCCTCTTATTTGTGCTCTGCATCTATTGATTTCCTTCTAAAATGGACAAAACGAGATTAGCATCATTAAATTTAATGGAAAAAATTATACGTCATGGGCATTTCAACTTCAAATTTACCTTATTGGTAAAGAGTTGTGGGACATATTGATGGCTTTGATCCTAAACCTAAAACTGATGACAGATGATGCAATATGGGCCTCACAAGTGGTCCCTCTTCAAGTTAGATTAGGATTATATTATTTTTATTAGTAAATTTCTAATTATATTGTTAATAGGGAAGTTTCTATTCATAGCTTAGGGTTTACTTAGGCATTAAGTCTGCTTTTATTATACATATGACATTGTAGAGAAGAAATTCTCAAACTTTGATTGATTAATAGATTTGTGGATTTTATCTTAGAGGTGCATCCTCGTGTGTAAAGTCTTCTCGACGTTTTGAAGTGTCCTCAAATACGTGCTTCAGCACCCCTACGCAAGCCCTAACCCTAGGGCCTGCATTAGTTTGGTATCAAAGCCAAATGATCCTTGCAGTTATCCAGCATGTTACCCTCTATCACTATCCCCACATTCCGATTACCATCTTCATCCCCAAGAAAACCCTGCCGTGCCATTCAATCGACCCATCAAAACCATCAACTTCCCACTACCAATCTCAGACATTCCGTTCAGTCAATTCAGAAACCCCAGTCCTAAACCCCTACCCACCTGCACAACCCATCCCCATCCCACCTTCATCACTGCCGAACCACTTAAACCTAAAACTCAATTTCAGTTGACACCCCAAATCCTTCGGCCAATCCCAACTACCCACACACACCCCCAATCCTTCAACCACCCAAAACCCAGGCCCCATCCCCATCTTCGGCCAACCCAATATTCCCGAACTACCTATACCTAGTTGACATCCCAAATCCTTCGACCAATCCCAACTACCCACACACACCCCCAATCAGCAAACACCCCCAATCCTTTAGCCACCCAAACCCCAGCTCCCATCCCCATCTTCGACCAACCCAATATTCCCAAACTACCTATAGCACCACCCGAGACCAACCCTCTCACCCATCTTGCTAGGCCATCTCGTCCATCTCCGACCATCCCCAGCCAACCATAATCCCAAACTGAAACCCTCTGTCCACATCCCTCTTCCCTGACACCACCATCTCCCCACCCCATCGCAAAAATAAATAAATAAAACAAAAGAGAAAGAGAGAGAGAGAGAGAGAGAGAGAGAGAGAGAGAGAAAGAGAGAGAGAGGAGGGAAGAGCGCACCTGTTCTCGCCAAGCCACCGCCGCACCACTGCCTACCGTGTTCCACCACCGATGTTGTCATCGGATCGTTGTTGTCCATCTCTTCATCCCCCTCTTTGTGCACTGTTGCAGCCGTCGTCCACATCCTTCCATCATCGTTCGCTTCCAATCCCTTGCCCAATCCCTTGCTTGAAGACACTGCACCACTTGTGAACGAAACAAGAGAAGAAAAAAAAATCCAGCCCTTTTGTTTACTCTCTGCACACAAAGCTCGAGCCAGTGCCTTTGTTTAGACTTCACCACCACGTGTTGAATCAAAACTGAGGTTTTCTAACTAAAGCCTGTTCGATTAAGCCCCAAGTCCGCTTCTGGATAACCATCTCATCAGCAGATCCTCTCTGTACGTCAATTAAAATTTTAAAATTGCAATAAAAAAATGCCTCCTAAGAAGCAAGTTGAGGTGGAATCTTCATCTTTTTCAATTAAAATTTTGGTTGGTGTCATTAGAGAATTATCTACAAACTTTGATGGCATGCAAACCACCCTGCAACAATTGGACACTAGAGTGACAACTTTAGAAACTAATCCGTGTGTAAATCACAATTATGATGATGATACAAATATTCGAAATCAACGAAATCCACCAATCAATAATCCTGATTGAGATTTAGGGATTAAACTCGTGATTCCCGAATATAATGAAAAATTACAGCCCACTGAATTCATGGATTGGTTAGTATATGGAGAATATTTTTGCACACAAACCAATAACTAAGCACCATAAAGTCACACTGATTGCCACTAGATTCCGTAATTATGTTGCTACTTAGTGTGCTGAACTACAAAGAAAAAGGAGGAATCAAAACATGGACCTTGTTGAAACATAGATATATTATTTTTATTAGTAGATTTCTAATTATATTGTTATTAGGGAAGTTTTGATTCATAGCTTAGGGTTTGCTTAGGCATTAAGTTTGCTTTAATTATATATATGGCATTGTAGAGAAAAATTCTTAGACTTTGATTGATTAATAGATTTGTGGATTTTATCCTGGAGGTGCATCCTCATGTGTAAAGTCTTCTTGATGTTTCGAAGTGTCCTCGGACACGTGCTTCGGCACCACTACGCAAGCTCTAACCCTAGGGCCTGCATCAATAAGGCTATCACAAAATGAGAAATAAAGGAAGCTCAGACCATAACTTGGATACTAGGATCTATAGATCCTCGCTTCATCTTGAATCTTCAACCTTACGAGGCTGCCAAGGACATGTGGGACTACTTGAAAACAATCTACCGGTGAGAAAACTCGACAAGATGGTTTCACTTGGAACATGAAGTCATGAACTATCACAATTCACTAAAGGAAATTTATCCATTTAGGATTATTACTCTCACTTTGTTCATCTATGGATAGATTATATAGAGATCATTTATTCTAGCACATCACCAGAATCCTTGAATGTCATTCGAGAGATTCATGCCACCAGTCAAAGAGATCAGTTTCTGATGAAATTGCGCCCTGAATTTTTAAAAACATTTGCTCTAATCTGATGAGCAGAGTTCCTTCGCCTTCCATAGAAACATGCCTAAGTGAGCTCCTTCGTGAAGAAGAACGCTTGGCAATTCAAGCCACTGTTGTCCAAAATGCGACTAGAAATATTGTTAATGTTGCATACGTGGCCAAAATTAACACGCAATGGCATAATGTGAAAACGCAAGTCCATGATATGAGCAAGGTTCAGTGCTACTGCTGCCAAAGGATGGCCATATCTCCACTCAATGTACTCATAAGTTTTTCCCTTATTGCAAGCTAACGGGACATATTCTTCCTAAATGCCGAAGGTGTCCACAATCTTAATACCAGAAGGCCAATCTTGTGACCATGGACAACTTATCCTCTGCATCAGATATTGTTGCCAATACAGCTACCCCAGTTTCATCCATTTCATCTTCTCCTCCTCTAACTCCTGAAATGGTAAAATAGATGATTGTCAATGCATTTACAGTGCCTGGTATTTCACGTAAAAACAAAAATTCCACTTGGTATCTCGATTCGAGGGCTTCCAATCATATGCCACACTCTTCCCAAAACTTATCTTCTATTAAAACCTATGATAGAAAGCTCCAAATCAATATCGTAGATGCGGGAAGTATTCCTATCACAGCTGTTGGCTCTATTTCTCACACCATGTCTTTATTTCTCCTCAATTATCTACAAACCTACTATTTGTTGGCCAACTTGTTGATAATGAATGTTATGTGTCTTCTTCTCGTATTGGTTGTGTTGCACAGGATTAAGCGTCAGGGAAGGTTCTAGCGAAGGGGCCTAAGTGCGGTCGTCTCTTTCCACTACAACTATTTGCACCTAATAGGAATAAATGTGCGTCTGCCTTACTTTGCAAATCTCGTTTGAATAATTGTCAATTATAGCATAAAAGACTGGGACATCCAAATTCTAAAACATTGATGTCATTGTTTGATTCTCCGTTATTTGCTACTAATAAAGCCTCTGTTAAAGATATTTCTTTTGATTGTGATAGTTGTAAAATGGCTAAGAGCAAAACTCCTCCTTTTCCTATGCATCATTCTTTAGCATTGAAAAGTTTCGATCTTATTCATAGTAATGTATGGGACATAGCAGTATAGCACCCATCATCTCACATTCTCAATTTAAATATTTTGTTACATTTATTGATGATTATAGTCGTTTTACATGGGTTTATTTTTTTCATTCTAAGTCCGAAGTGTTTGCCACATTAAAAGTTTTCTTACCCTATGTTGAAAACCAATTTAATACTTCCATCAAAACACTTACACACTGATTCAAGAGGAGAGTATTTCTCCAAAGAATTCCAACATTTTTTGCGACAACAAGGAATCCTTTCTCAACGAACATGTCCTTACACTCCTCAACAAAACGGAGTATCAAAAAGGAAAAATTGTTATCTTTTGGATATTGTTCGGTGTCTTCGTTTGGGTTCATCTGTTCCTGCTCGATTTTGGCCAGAAGCATTATCCACCATGGTTCATTTAATCAACAAGTTACCTTCTTCCCGCATTGAGAATCAGACTCCTTACTACCGTCTTTTTCAGAAGCACCTCACGTATTCTCATCTACATACTTTTAGGTGCGTATGTTTAGTTTTTCTTCCCCCATCGAAGCGGACAAAACTATCTGCCCAATCCTCACGATGTGTTTTCTGGGATATGCAAATGGTCAAAAAGATTTTCTTTGTTATGATCCAACGTTAAAACACGTCCAGACCTCTAGGAATGTTGTCTTTTTTAAAGATCAATATTTTTTCCAGCATCATATTGATTCTCATAGTGTTTCTGCCAATGCATTTGTCCCTAATTTTGATAATTCCTGCACAATCTTAGATTTGCAATTTAAACCTAATGTTGTGTATGAGAGACATAGATGACAAAGTGACACTACACCAAAGGCACCTGACACTACAACTTCTAGACTTAATCAAGCATCAACCCCTGTTCAACTCACCATCGTGCCTCTTTGGCATTCTACTCATCTTTCTCGACCTCCTGCCTAGTTTGGTTTCACTCATACTTCCTTGCTAGCTACACGTTTATCTGTTACCATTCCTAACTCATATTCTCAGACAGTAAAATTTGATTGTTGGCAACAAGCTATGCAGGAAGAACTCCATGCTCCCAAAGAAAATCACACCTGGGATGTCGTCTTGTATCCACATACTGTTAAACCAATTGGTTGTAAGTGGATTTATACGATCAAATTAAATCCTGTGGGTCCCTGGCATGCTATAAGGCTTGCTTGGTGACATTTGGGAATCGGCAAGAATACAACAACAACTATGACGAGACTTTTGCTCTAGTCGCCAAAATGACATCTGTACGCACAATTCATGGGATTGCTACTTCTAAGTCTTGGCCTCTTTATCAGATGGTCCATGGAGATCTCAAAGAGGAGGTCTATATGCACCTTCCTGATGGTTATCCACCTTTAAAAATGATGTTGCACGATTAAGATTATCATTATATGGCCTCAAACAAGCACCTAGAGCCTAGTTTGACAAATTTCGTACTACCTTACTTCAATTGAATTATACTCAAAGTCAATATGACCCCTCTATGTTTACTCACATTACAGCACACAACAATACCATAGTTCTGATATAAGTGGATGATATCATAATCACAGGTACACATAGAAACATGATACGGAACCATCTTCCTTACAAGATGCCTTTCATATGAAGGATCTAGGTCCATTTATGAACTTACTCGTATTGGAAGTATAGCAATCAAAGGAGGGAATTTTTCTTCATCAACATAAGTATGTCACAGATCTTGTTGCTCTTGTAAGTCTTCATAACTCAAACCCCGTGGACACACCACCAGAACTGAATGTTAAACTTTAGCAAGATACAAGCAATCTTCTTACTGATGCTACATTCTATCGCCGATTAGTTAGGAGCCTCATCTACTTGACCATCACAAGACCAGATATCCCTTGTGCAGTTAATCTCATCAATCAATTCATGACTGCTCCATGGCATCTTCATTTGACAGTAGTCAAACATATCATTTGATATGTTGCTAGCGCTCCCACATGAGGCTTATATTTTCCGATTGGTACTCCTCTCAATCTTTCTGCATACTCCGGTGCTGACTGGCGACGGCGCAAGATGCCAAGATACTCAACAATCAACAGCAAGATGGTGTGTCGATTTGGGAGAATCATTAATCTCTTGGAAATACAAAAAGCAAGAGAGGGTTTCTAAATCATCCACGGAATCTGAATATCAAGCCATGTCACAAACGTGTTTTAACATTCTTTGGCTTCGGGGTTTTCTCTCAGAAATTGGATTCCCTCAGTCTACAACCACCCTCCTCCATGTAGATGATATGAGCGCAATTCACCTAACTGAAAATTCCATCTTCCATGAGCGTATAAAACATATTAAGGTGTATTGCCATTTCATCCGTGATTAACAGTGGCAAAACTAGGATTTTTGTTTAACGGGTGCGGATGATGGTCCATTGAAAATGTCAAACTTACTAGTTTGGTGTAGTTCTTCACATGTAAATGGCAGTCTGTAACATACGGTATGGTCCTCCCCTTTGCCCCATGCCCCCAACGCACTGCAAATTTATTCTCCATTTATAGGAGGAATCCCCAAGGATAATGAAAGTACATGGTGAGTTTTTATAAGAATCCGCATAGAGAAGCAATCCATCCTGTAATTGCAAATTTTAACGTCCTTTTCTTAGGGGGAATCACCATGCTCAGTTAAAGAACTTACGAGGGTTTTTTTATTTTTTAAATGTCATTGAAGTTCTTTTGCTTCAATAAAAAAGAATGATGCTGGCACTAGGTTTAGGGCTACGTAGGGGTGCCGAAGCACGTATCTAAGGACACTTCAAATCGTCGAGAAGACTTCACACACATGAAGATGCATCTCCCGGGGATAAGACCCAATTCAATTAATCAATCCAAGTCTGAGAATCTCTTCTTTACAATGCCAAATATATAGTAAAAGCAAACTTAATGCCAAAGCAAACCCTAAGCTATTAATAGAAACTTTCCTAATAACAATGTAATTAAAAATCTACTAATAAAAATAATATAATCATAATCTAATTTGAAGAGGGATAGATTGTGAGGCCTAGACTGCATCATCCTCCCTAGGTTGAAAAAAGAGTTCGTCCTTAAACCCGAGTCTGCTTCGGATTGCCTCTGTAAATGTGGTAAACATGAAGAACTTCCTTTGCGACAACTTTCAGGAATTCTTCTTTGGTGGTTGTGGTTTCTCGAGATGAAGAGTAACTTGCTGTCTACCATGCATAAATGTATAGGTGTTGTCTTGCATACCATAAGTTCCACTTTTATTATTCATCCATGGATGGCCCAATAATATATCACCACTATCCATAAGTAGCACATCACACCAAATTGTATATTTGTAAAACTCACCAATGGCAAAAGTAACTTTGCAAGTATACCAAATATGCGCCTGATCACCATTCATTGGCCATTTGACAAAATAAGGGCAGTTATGCTTGTAAATTTTCAACTTGAGGCGATCAACAAGAGCCTAAGAGATGAGATTTTCGCAACTTGCTCCATCAACGACAGCTCTACAATGCTGTCCAAGAACTGTACCCACAGAATGGAAAATATTTTTTTCTCAACCATTTCTTTTCAACAGTGGGTAGAGCCTTGTTGATAACCAAGAGAGCTTCACCATCTTTGTCTCCTTTATACTCTACTGCTTCTTCTGTTTTTTCATTGTCCGGAGGATCATCCCGTGCAATTGGTTCATCATAAACTCCTTCCACTAGATTCACTCATTTGGGACATTCAAAGGAGTAATGTCCTTTTTGTTTACAATGAAAATATGTGACCTTATTATGATCTTCAGGTTTGGAGACAATTTTTTCCAGTGAACCATTGGATTTAGCATTTTGGAAAGATGAATTCTTTTGCGAAGCCCATTTGAATGCAGTAAATTTTTGTGCTTGATGATTTGCAATTCTCTCGGCTTGACAGCATATTAAATGAGTTCATTAGCATTATGAAAATGATAGAATGCCAGGATATGCTGAATGTCTATTCTCAACCCATTGAAAAATCTATCATCTTCATTAAGCCACAGCGAGCTTGCAGAGTAAAATTCCTTAGAATAATCAACAATTGTCTTGGACCTTTGTTTCAAGCTTTAAAAACTAGAACATAAATCTCTTGCATAGTTGACAAGGAGGAATTTTTAATTTAAAATATTCTTTATTTCAGTCCATGTTTCAACAAGGTCCATGTTCCGATTCCTTCGTTTTCTTTGCAATTCAGCCCACCAAGTTACAGTATAATTATGGAATCTAGTAACAATCAGTTACAGTCATTGGCTTGTGTGCAAAAATCTTCTCCACACTCACTAACCAATCCATGAATTCAACGGGCTGCAATTTTCCATCATATTCGAGAATCACGAGCTTAGTCCCTAAATCTCGATTAGGATTGTTGACTGGTGGATCTCATGTATTCCAAATATTTGCACCATCATCACGGTTGTGATTCATGCGCTGGTTATTTTCCAAATTTGTGACTCTAGTGTCTAATTATTGCAGGGTGGTGTGTATGCTATCAACTTTTGCGGATAATTCTCTAATGGCACTAGCCAAATCTTCAAGTGAAGAAGAGGAAGATTCCACCTCAACTTGCTTTTTAGGAGGCATTTTTTTTATGCAAAGTTTAAATCTAACTGACCAGATGTGTAGATCGGCTCTCCACAGACGCGTTGGTGAAGACAGATCAGAAATTGGATCACAGATGAGCCTGATATCACAGAAATAAATTATGCTAGTTCATCGTAGTGTGGACTGCTTCTACTAGTGCAGTGATGACCTTAGCAAAATAATCAAATGGACTCTCTTCTGCAAGTGGGTAAAGATGGGCCCAAATTGTACTCAGGTTGGAGCTAATTTGGATGAAGGCCTGACCCATGGCCTTTGTGTTGAAACAAAATATAGGTCTTGAAAAAGCCCATTTTAGAGAGATTCCAGTTTCGAGAAAAGGAGGGGGTGCGGAACGACAGAGAGAGACCGATGGGGCTCTCGACTCTGGCTGCGATGGCTTCTAGCAAAGTTGATCATGGCATGTGGCGATCTTAACAATGCTGAAGGACGGTGACGATGGGTGGCAGTGGAGCTCGCACGATGCCAGGTACACTTCGCCTTAGATATTCTTCTTCTATCTCCCGTTACTGCATCCTTTTTTTTTCGCTTAATAGAGCAAGGGATGGGTTCATGAAGGTGGAGGATAGGAAGGCGAAGAGGGATTAGGGTCTGCAATGATGCAGTAGGATTGGGTCGAGAACAAGGTTACGAGGGTAAGTCTTAAGAGGCGAGGAATTTGACAGGATGGGGCTTCTGGTTTTTCGGGAGGGGTTGTTGGGGTTCGAGATGATAAGGTGGAGTCGATAAGGGCAGACGGTGGGGGTATGGTTCAGCTAACAATTAGGTTAGGGATGGATGGTGACGGGAGAGGACAGGTATGGCAAAGGGTGTCGAAGATGGATTTATGTTTGGGGGGATAGACACGGGTAACACGCCAGACAACCACGATAGATCGTTACGCTCTCTGATACCAAATTGATGCAGGCACTAGGGTTAGGGCAACGTAGGGGTGCCGAAGCACGTGTCCGAAGATACTTTGAATCGTCGAAAAGACTTCACACACAAGAACACACCTCTTGGGGGATAAGACCCAATTCTATTAATCAATCCAAGTCTGAGAACCTCTTCTCTACAATGCCATATATATAGTAAAAGCAAACTTAATGCCTAAGCAAACCATAAGCTATTAATAGAAACTGCCCTGATAACAATGTAATTAGACATTTACTAGTAAAAATAATATAATCCTAATCTAATTTGAAGAGGGATTGCTTCTAGGGCCTAGACTGTATCAAAGCATCTAGACCAAGTAACACTTTTCATCAGGAGAAACACAAGACAACGTAGTGGTAAGTAAGGGTTTCTCTTCTCCCTCATAGGGATCACCTCAGCACCTCCATTGACTTTAAAAAAAAAAAAGCACCTTTTACAGATTAAAGGTTTTGAAAAAAAAAAGATTATTGAAGGAAAAAAATGATTTTGAAAATCAAATTGATTCGAATCCAAGAAGAAGAAGAGAACTTACAGATGGAAGGAGAGATTGGAAAAATGGAGTGATGATGATAATGCCGGAGATTGCTTGGATTAGGATTCCATTGCCAATTCGCCATGAGAACAGGGTGAAGCAAAAAATGGAAACTACAGGGGACGATGGTTGGAGAGTAAAGAGGCATGTTGGAGAGGGACGAGGGTTGGCCGATTAGTGATATAGGTTTTTCACATGGAGTAGTGGAATTTGAATCAATGGCGACAGGGTCATTTTACTCACATGCATGGGGACATAATGGACTTTTACCTAGGGCAAGGCCCATACAACCCATAGACTTCCAAGGGGGCTGTAAAATTTATGGGGTGCATCCGCCCCCCACGAGACTGTGAGTCCGCCCCTATTGATGAACTTCATCGAGACGTCATATCTCTACCACATATTTCATCAAAATTACAACTAGCGGATATTTTCACCAAGGCTGTTCCTCGGCCTCATCATGAGTTCTTGGTTCACAAATTGTTGCTATTGGACCAGCATCAATTTGAGGGGGGATGTTAATATAAGCCCAAGCCCAAGGCCCAACTAACAAGCCCAACTGTATCTTAAATGGGGATTGACCCAATCATATTTTGGATCATCTAATTAGTTGTAATGAAATGTACATTCCTTTCCTATTCTTCTAGATGATTTGTACAGATTGTAATAGATCAATGATTAAGATAATTAGAGCCTTAACCAATGTTTTTGAAGGTGCGAGGCGCTTCGCGGCGCCAAGGGTATCATGGGGCTTAAGTACAAGACGCAAGACGAGGCGCACATTATAGATAAAAAAAATAGATATTTTGTCATAAATAAATAATTTAAAATTAAACATTGGCAAAGTGAAATTAATTCACAAAAAAGGCAATAAATAGTAGAAAAGATTCTAAAAGTCATAAAAACATCAATCATTCGGTGCAAAAACAACATCAAAAGTCAATACAACTCCAAAGTCCAAAGTCAAACCAATAATACATATGGTCCTAAGGAGAAACCTAATAGGCATCCTCAACATCTATACCAAGTAAATCATAATCTTCTTCTTCATCATTGGATTTATATCCATCCACGTCTTCCTCATCAGTCTCATTTGAACCTGCCTCTTCCTCATCTACCAATTGAAGAACATTTGAAGATTTTGAAGCTCTTGGTGTTGCTCTTGAAGTTGGTATTGCCCTGGTTTTTTGACTACTTTCTCCAACTCCAGAAGCTATAACATCACCCCATGTCAAAAGTATCATCATCAAATACAAACTCATCATCTTCATCTGCTTCTCTATCCATCCTCCCAAGCAACCACTCATTGCTTTCATCAATATCCTTCAAAGAAATGGGATCAAGTATGTCACGCATGTCATATCGACGTTTCAATGCTCTGTTGTAATAAACAAATACCAAATCATTAAGACGTTTTTTATCCAACCTATTTATTTTTTTGCTATGAATTTGCAACAATTAAAAAAGATTATTAAAATTTATATCTATAAATTAAAAACATTTTGAATTCACCGCACTTGAGATAAATACTCACATGCTCAAACACACTCCAATTCCACTCACAACTAGATGAACTCCACGTCAGGCTAAGAACTTTTATTGCAAATTTTTGCAAATTTAGTGTCTTGGAACCATATGCACTCCACCAATCAGCTGTTAATTACAAGTAATTAACATAAATTTTACTAAGTATAGATTAATAATTTTAAAAAACTAATTTTGTAATATAATGGAATAAACTTATGTGATAAAATTGTTTACTTGGTAACCTTGTCTTCCTTTGCCTAATTGCTATAGGTATCCCAAATAAACCTTCAACTTTCGTATAAATAGACAACTCTTGACCAATCTTATCTTGTATATCAATATTTGGGACTAGCTTTCCAATGCAATTATACAACCTAGTCATAACTTCATGATCTTGTTCAACATTTGGATTTGAATAAAATAACTCTGAGTTCAAAAAATACACAGCTGCATGCAAAGGACGATGCAATTGAACATCCCATCTTCGGTCAATAATTTGAAAGATATTATTATATCTTTCTTCATTTCCACCAAAAGCATTTGCAATTACTTCTTTAGCCCTATTCATAGCCTCATAAATGTATCACATGGGAGGCATTTTCTCACCATCAACCAATCTAAGAACGTGAAGAAGAAGACCCGAGACCTTAAGGGCATAGATGACATTACTCCAAAATGAAGGCATTAACATAATTTGTGCAGCCCTTTTACCCAGCTGCTCCTTTGCCCATTTGCTGGTTGCCCATCTCTCTGAAGTGAACATCTTCCTCAAGTTGTTCTTTTGTTGATGAATCCTTGTTAAAGTGGGAAAGGCAGTTGCAAAACCGAGTTTTTGCAGGCTTGATTATATCTTTCAATCGTGTAAATTGCCTCATCATATTTAGCAAAATTGGATGGGTGGTTATAAATGAATCCATGTACCGCAATACCCCTTTCAAATGTTTTCTTGAGAGTTGGTATCTTAAAAATGTCTTCCAACATCAAGTCCAAGCAATGGGCAGCACATGGCGTCCAATACAAGTTTTGATACTTTTGACTCCAAAAACTTTCCTGTTAGAACCAAACCAAGAAAGAGAAAAAAAAGAGT
Source organism: Sextonia rubra (assembly GCA_037013555.1). Classification (NCBI taxonomy): domain Eukaryota; kingdom Viridiplantae; phylum Streptophyta; class Magnoliopsida; order Laurales; family Lauraceae; genus Sextonia; species Sextonia rubra. The sequence continues at coordinate 34,121,218 of JASUAD010000028.1, forward strand.
TTTAGATAATTAATAACTTTCTTTTTCAAGAGAGAAGATTCTTAGTTTCTTACCCCCTAAGACATTAGCTACAACACTGTTAATGACAATCTGGACCACATTAGTTTCTCTAATGCGCTCCACAAACTTGTCTATTAGCTGAAACAGTTTTTCTGCTTCCTTGGAGTAGCTAGACGCGTCAATGGTGTCAAAAGAGCTCACTGGGCCAAACCCAATGGGCCCTGCCAGCAGTTGGGCCCTGTCTGCAGGCCCATTTAGCCGGCCCATTACTTTGAGCCAAATCAGGAGGGATCTCTGGTACAGCAATAACACCCATTGTATATCTGTACCTTTCTATTTTTAGTCTAATTAGAATATTGTACAGCTACAATGATTGTATTATATTCAACAAGTGTATTAATATAAATAGACATGCTGTGGGCATCCCAGGCGAGGATGAAAATAGCGGTTGAGGCGGGCGTAGCAGCCCGTCGCCAAAACGATACGTAGCGGGCGATACATAGCGATAACGGCGATACGTAGCAGCGTAGCGGCGTGATTTAAAAAAGTCTTCAAAAAAATCCAAAAAATTCTAGAAAATCCAGAATATTGAAAAATGATGGAATATGTGTTTGTTTTGCAAAAGTAACTAGTATATGAGTATGTAGTGGTCCCCTCATTGCATGAGGTCCTGTATCGCTGTATCAATAGAAAAGAATATGAATAATCAATGTTTTTCATATGGATTCATGTTGTTTAGTTATGTCAACTTAAATACTAACTTAAGGCTTATAAAAAAAATGTTATAAACAAATTTCATCAAGATTCATTTAAGAATGAAAGATAAACTATGTTCAAACTTTATAGAAAAATAATATACTAATCTACTTAAAGAGCAAACGCTTTGTAATGGAAGAATACCTTGCTGATTAACTCTAATCTAATACCAAAAGGAATGTCTTCCAGGAATCACATTGCTATCAGTGTCATCATCTTCATCATCATTTGTTGTGTTTGTGCCCCTATGATATTGCACATTCTCCCCAAATTGAATTTGATATTGTTGGGCATTGGGATCTTTGGAATGCAAAGAAGAAATCAAAGGAGCTTGGAGGAAGTGGATATCTATATTGAGGTTGACTATCATCATAGTCACCATATGAGTAAGACCCTAAAGCCGGAGATTGTTCTTCTTGTTGCACATGACCATACTAATAATATTATGATGGTTCATGAGGATACGGCCTGTAATCTGAATGTGGAAGTGGAACATTATAAATAGGGTTCCAAGATGCTGTTTGTTCCCCTCCTACATTTCCACTTCTACCCATATTCCCTTGCTCATCTATGTGTGCGGGTGATGACACTCTCCGTCGCCTTTGATAAGCACGTTGTGGAGCCATTCTTGATTGTTCGGGAAACTCCTCTACGGTCTCCACAGGAACGACATTTTCTTCTTCATCATATTGATAAAACTCAGCAGTGCCACCTGTCCCGCTGTCTCCTCTGTCTCCTCCATCTCCTCCAGGGCCTCCACCATGGCTACTGGAAGAGGCAACAGTAGAACTACTATCTTCAAAAGATGACATAATATGAGCTGGTTCCTTCCCTTTAGATGTTGCACTTGCACTTCCACTACTTCTTTCTCCCTGAGGTGGCTGTCCCCCTGACACTCTTACATCTTCAGCAATTAAACGTTGTACTTCTTGCTGAAAGCCCGGATCTGAATCTAACAATGGATCTTCAGTCTCGGCTATCCATGGAAGTAAAGGATCATCGTCTCTGAATATGTGATCCAAATTAATTGGACAATAAGTAGGATCATCCTTTGCCTTTCTCTCTCTATTTCTGTTCCTCAACTTGAGATTGTAATGGCAGTATACCAATTTGCTGAGTTTTCTCATGGTTATCCGATTCCTGGGCTTCGTATGGATCATGGAGAAAGTGCTCCAATACCTTTCACAATTTGATGACGTTGTTATTTGACTAAGGATGCGAATGGCTGCTCTCCTTAGATGTTAAGTACTCTCTCCAAAACTCTCCCACCAATCAGCTGGAATAAAAAAAAATTAGACACCTTTAAATTGTAGAAAGTTCATTTTCTATGTATTGTCAGTTGCATATAAGTATAACTACCAGGTGAACATTTTCCAATCGCTCGCTGTACAAAAGGGTCGACGAAAGTTCCTCTCTTATGTGTATAAGTAGAAATCTACAATACAAAAAATTAGAAATAAATAAGTACACCATATCAATACAATTATCTCAAATATATTTAAAAGATTAAATAAATTTCCTAACTAGTTTACCACTTGTATAGCTTCGATATGATCTTCACTCAAAATTCTTTTCAACACAGTCCTTAATCCTACTCACAATTCTGTATCTATTGCTTCAGTGTGGTGTGGGGCATTGCGATAGTAGAATTCAGGATTTAAAAAATAACCTGCAACATGCAATGGATGGTGCAGCTGATCGTTCCACCGGGCATCAATAATTTTTATGTAATCATCATGATATTGGTAATTTTCTATAATGGCTTGCCTTGCCCGATCAATTGCTTCATAAATGTACCCCATTGTTGGCTTTTCATCAGCATCGATAAGCCGCAACACTTTCACTAAAAGGTTCATATGCCTTTAATATGTTCTCTACTTTGGCCCAAAATTTATTATCCCTCATTAGAATTGGGATGTCAAACTCCGGACCACGTGTTGCTTTGCCCCATTTCGAACGAAGCCACTCTTCTGATGAAAACATCTGAATTAGCTCCGTTCTCCAACGTACTAGGCTTTCCATAGCAATAAAATGGATAGCAAATCTAGTGGATGCCGGACACACTAAGGCATGATTGTTTGTGAATCTCTTTATCAAGCTTAAGAGCCATGAATGGTCGTATATAAACCTTGTAATGCCTCTACATGCCTTGATTGCAGTGGCCACATTCTTCTTCTTTCCAATATCCTCCATTATAAGGTTAATGCAATGTGCTGCACATGGGGTCCAAAATAAATGTGTCCTTTTTTCCATTAAAAGTTGACCAGCCTTCTTAAAATTAGCTCCATTGTCTGTCACAATCTGGACAATATTCTCCTCTCCAACACTTTCTACAACTTTATCCATAAGCCTATAAATATAATCTACTGTCCATTTCTCTTCAGATGCATCAACGGATTTCACAAAGATGGTCCCGGTGACATTATACACCAAAAAGTTAATTAATTGTATTTGGGTGCCCTTGTCCACCCGTCACACAAAATAGTGACTCCATTTTACCCCCACATGGGCCTAAACGTCTCCACCCAAGCCTTTATTTCTGTAAACTCTTCTTCAAGGTACTTGGTGCCCACATCATACACGGATAGCGACGTAATACCCCGCGCAGCTTGAGCCACAACATCAAGAACTGTCTGAAAATAAGGAGAATCAATTGCGGTAGGGAGTATATTCTTATGAATTAGCCATTTTGCTGTAGCTTTGGCTAATCTATCTCTTGCAGCCTTCATAACAGCCTTGACAACATTAGAGATTTTTTGTTGCTTAGCTGCCTCCGATCTATGTGCAAAAGGATCAACAAAACTAACCCCTCTTCCAGTTTGTGTAGGTGTAGCCATCTGAGTAGAAATAATCTCTATGTCATCCCATTGTCGGATGCTAAATGCTCTACGCATTTTACCCGCAATGCCTTTGCCCTTGCTTGTTGCACCAGATGAGCCACCTTCATCATAGTTTCTACGCTGGCTATAGGCTCGACGCTCTGCTTCTTCTTGGCACAACATGAGGGACTCTCGGCGTGCAGCCATCATTTCTGGGTCATCAAACTCATCGTCAGAAGCAGCACTAAGACCTTCATCCCCAAATACATCATGGCGTGCTGCATCAACACCCTGCTGCTTCTTCTCTTTAATTTGTACTTTTCTCTGTTTTGTTTGATTTAATAAATTTTTCATTTGCTCTCTAACTTCTTTGGACACTTCAGGACACCCTGCAACATTGCCTTGCGCATGGGCTAAATGTTGTTTAAATCTTGTAATGCTCCCATGGGTCACTTCGTGATAAAACTTGCACTTAATCTTCAACCGATTGTTTTCAATTACCTCACCATAGCTCCATACAAGATCTATCTCATGCGGCATTTTTCAAGTCACAATACCTAAACAAGATTTAAAAGTAATAGGTTAAAATTTTAAAAAATTTTAAAAACATGAAAAAATTAGAATAACACACATCTACGTGGGTGGGAATTGGGATTAATATATGGGAAATATAGATATAACATTTACGGACCATTTTCAACCCATTTGATTCAGTTTACTTTTATAAAAAGATATTTTTATTAAAAAATACAAAAATTCGAAAATAAAAAATATGAAAAAATTAAAAGAACACAAAAATATGTAGGATTGATCTATGGGAAACATAGATCTAATATTTAGGGACCATTTTCAACCCATTTGATTCAATTTACTTTTATAAAAAAAATATTTTTTAAAAAAATACAAAAATCCGAAAAAAAAATATGAAAAATTTAAAAGAACACAAAAATATGTAGGATTGATCTATGGGAAACATAGATCTAATATTTATGGACTATTTTCAACCCATTTGATTCAGTTTACTTTTATAAAAAAAATATTTTTTAAAAAAATACAAAAATCCGAAAATAAAAAATATGAAAAAATTAGAAGGACACAAAAATACGTGGGATTGATCTATGGGAAGCATAGATCTAACATTTAGGTACCACTTTCAACCCATTTGATTGAGTTTGCTTCTATAAAAAAATATTTTTTTAAAAAAATACAAAAATCCGAAAATAAAAACTGTGAAAAAATTAGAACAAAAAAATATGTGGGATTGATCTATGGGAAGCATAAATCTAACATTTAGGGACCACTTTCAACCCATTTGATTGAGTTTGCTTCTATAAAAAAAATATTTTAAAAAAAATACAAAAATTCGAAAATAAAAAATATGAAAAAATTAGAAGAACACAAAAATATGTGGGATTGATCTATGGGAAACATAGATCTAACATTTAGGGACCACTTTCAACCCATTTTATTGGTTTTCCATTAACAAAATAGATTTCTTTTTTCAAATAATAAAATAATCCGAAAATAAAATTCAAAAAAAAATTAAGAAAGTGATAAAAGGGAGGGGCTTGATCAAAGAGAAACATGGATCTAACAGCAACAACTCATTTTCAAGTGATTCATAGAAGAAAAGAGAGAAATAAGCACAAAGTAGAAAAAAAAAAAAGCTTCAAAACTCACCTTTTTTTAGCTTGATGCTTGAATCTTGAATGCCACCTTAAGCTTTGGATGTTTTTTATGTTTTTGTTGATGATTTTAATGTTTTTCTGAGAGGATTTGAAAAATGGAAGCAAGGAAAGGGGCTTGAAGCAATGAAGAGGGGAGAAGATAAAAGTTAAAAGGGAAAAAGTGGGTTAAAAAATCGGCTGGGGGGTTTCCGATACATTTGTGAGCAGCGATTTTTTCCAAATAGCATAACGCCCATTGGCACTACGCCCGATTTATCGGCCGATACGCCGATATTTATATCCTTGATCCCAAGTAGGTAATTCTCTCTTCAATTCTTCTCTTGCCTTGTTCTGGTCTGTGTTTGAATTGTTCTCATGGTATCAGAGACTATTTCACAGCAGTAGATTGGCAAAGGGGCTGCATCGTAAGTAGGGTCCACAAGTGATCGACAGCAACGACTCTCCAACACAATTAGGTCGCCCATCCCTGAGGAGTCTCCAGTATTTTTTTTGGGATTGTTTTTTTTTTTTTTTTGGGACTTGTCTTCCTTTGGTTTTGGCATCTTCTTTGTTTCGGGATTATTGGACACTAGTTTTCATCGCAACAGTTGATCTTCGGATTTGATTGTCTGATTGACCTAAAATCGCCTACACTTGGTGCACGACTGTGTATTCTTTTGATTGTATTTGGCTGATTTGATTTGTCCTGAGTATCGTATCAAACCGTGAGATTCTAGCACTCGTCTGGTTGCTCACCCAGGCCTGATTTTCTCCTTTTTTTTTTTTTTGCTTTGCTGATTATCTATGGCTGAAAAGATCTCCGGCATCAATGTTATTATGGATGGGACCAATTATCCTTATTGGTCTCACTTGATGATGAATTTTTAAAAAGCCAGAAACTATAGAAATATATTTTAAACAAGAAAACCAGGCCAGATGAAAAAGATATTAACTTTGAAGACTGGGAAACCTCTATAGGAAAAATAAATTCATGGATTTCAAATTCTGTGGTTCCAGCCATTGGGAATCAATTGTCAAAATTCTCCCATCCCAAAGATGCCTGGGACTATCTAGCCCGACTCTATGTGCCGTCTAATTCTGCTCGTCGGTATCAATTAGAATCTGAAATTAAAAATGTTGCACAAGGCTCAAATTCTATACATGAGTTTTATGTTAAGATGACGTCTCTTTGGGATCAACTAGCCTTGATGGAACCACAGTTTAAGGATCCTAATGACTCTGCCACTTTTGAGACATACCGACAAGAAACAAGATTAGTCCAGCTTCTTATGGCTCTAAGGCCAGAATTCAAACATATAAGAGGATTGTTACTACATCAGTCCCCATTGCCACATGTTGATGTTGCCTTGGCAGAACTCCTAGCGGAAGAACAAACCCAGAAAACCTTGGCTAGTCGAAAAACTGTCGATACAAATCAGGTTCTTGTTGCCACCAAAACTTCCATAGCAGCTAAAACAACAGTATCTACTTGCAACTACTGTAAGGAACCTAGACATTGGAAAAGAGATTGTCCTACATTGAAGAAGAAAAATAATCCGAAAGAGGCCAATCGTCGGGTTAAACAAAAACAAGGAAACAATCCAACCTATCAGATGGCTGCATCTACTCCTGTAGATATCTCTGCACAACTTCAAAACATGACTGATGCACGACTGCAACAGTTGCTTCTTACCTCTCTTGGTCCTTCCAATACTGCCTCTGGAGAGCCAACAGTCTCTGCCATGTCCTCTTTCTCAGGTAAACCACAGTCATGGATATTTGATTCAGGTGCGTCCTCACATATGGTCTCTGATTCTTCAATTTTGTGTTCCATTCAATCCTTACCTGTACCTATAAATATTCAGACTGCTAGTGGTTCTGTCATTCCTTATTCATCTGTTGGTTCTGTTAACACTAAGACTATGTACGGGTCCTTATCCCTGTCTAGTGTACTTTGTGTCCCTGGTCTTTCTGTCAACTTGATTTCAATTAGCCAACTTGCGAATATGGGATATCTAATTCTATTCAATTCAAATGGTTGTATGGTGCAGTATCCTCGCACCGGGAAGTAGATTGGGACAGGCCGTAAAGTTGGAGGATTGTATCACTTAGAGACTCTTCATGTGTTCGGCTCGTCACACCTTGCATCTTCTACAACTAATTCTTCCAGTTTGTGGCATTTGCGATTAGGCCATTTATCTAAAAATAAATTTGACATTTTGGTGTCTACCAACTGACTTGGTAAAATTGGTCCAGTTGATTTTTCTAATTGCATTGGATGTAGAGTTTCCAAACAAGCAAATTTACCATTTAATAATAGTGTTTCAATTTCCCTTGCACATTTTAATCTTGTTCATTTTGATTTATGGGGACCAACCGTGCAACTCTCTAAAGGAGGATCACTTTAGTATGCATTATTTGTGGACGATTACACTAGATACACCTAGATATACTTGTTAAAGCATAAATCTGATTTCTTTGACACCTATGTTCGTTTCACCAATATGATTGCAACACAGTTTTCAGCCAAAATTAAGACTCTTCGTTCTGACTCAGGAGGGGAATATAGGTCACATAAGTTCCCAAATGTCCTTGCCTCTCATGGTACATTGGCACAGCTTTCCTATCCAGGTACTCCCCAACAAAATAGAGTGGCTGAGAGAAAACATCGTCACATCATTGAAACGACTAGATCAATGCTGTTCTTCATCTGTGCCAATTTCTTTTTGGGGTGAATGTGCTCTTACTTCCCACTTACCCCATAAATAGAATGCCATCATCAGTCTTATCTGTGTCACACCCTTTGAAAAACCTTTTGGGGTAAAACCCGACTATTCACATCTCAAAGAATTTGGTTGTACTTGTTTCGTCTTACTTCCGTCAAATGAAGGCCACAAGTTGTCTCCAAAATCAGCTATTTGCGTTCTTTTGGGTTATGGACTAGAACAAAAGGGATATCGGTGTTTCGATCCTCAGTCAAACAAGCTTCGTGTTTTTAGAAATGTGACCTTCCTTGAACATGTCCCATATTATTCTTTACCTTGTGCCAAACAAATGCCGCCTCCTCCAACTATCCGTTCTCTTGATCCTTTTCCAAACCTCTTTCCCCAGGAAATGCTGCCGTCCAAGCCCACACCTGAACCTAAACCACTTCTAGTTTACCAGCGACGGCCACCACTTGTCTTTACCTCCTCTAAAAACACTGCTGTTCCTTCTGCTCCTGAAACTTTGGATCCTGCACCAGTTCGACGGTACCCCTTGCGCACTCGCACACCAGTGCAACGGTATGGGTTTGTTTCTACCACTTGTTTCTCCCCACATTACATTGCCTTTCTTTCTAAAGTTCATTCTCATTTTGAGCCTCATTCCTTTCAAGAAAAATCTAAATACCCTGAGTGGAGAACAGCCATGGCAGAAGAACTTACAGCTCTTCAGAGGAATCACACCTGGGATCTTGTTCCCTTGCCTCCAGGACAGAAAACTATTGGATGCAAATGGATATATAAGGTCAAAACTAAAACTGATGGTTCGATTGGAAGGTACAAAGCGCGCATTTTTGCTAAAGGGTACACTCAGGACTATGGAATTGACTACGAAGAGACCTTTGCCCCAGTTGCCAAAATGACTACCGTTAGGACCTTAATCTCTATTGCAGCCGTGAGACAATGGGCATTGCATCAATTGGATGTTAAGAATGCCTTCCTTAACGGTTATCTTCATGAAGACATTTTTATGGTCCCTCCACCTAGACTTTTGCATTCCTCCACACAGGTTTGTCATTTGAAACGGGCATTGTATGGCCTTAAGCAGGCCCCTCGGGCTTGGTTTGAATGGTTTACCAATGCAGTCACCTCTTTTGGGTACAAGTAGAGTATGCATGATAGTGCCTCGTTCACATGTCACGCTAGTAAAGGCTTGGTTATACTTCTTTTATATGTTGATGACATGATTATCACCGGGGACGATCATCTGGGGATTTCCAAGCTCAAACAGTTTCTTCATCAACAATTTGAAATGAAAGATCTGGGTCATCTTCGGTATTTTCTTGGTATTGAAGTAGGGTATTCCAAGAATGGATACGTTTTGTCTCAACTTAAATACTGCTCCGACATCATCCACCATGCAGGACTCACAGATCTCACTACCATTTCTACCCCGTTGGAAGTCAATGCTCAGTTACATAAAACTGATGGTGTTCCATGGGATAATCCTACTCGATATAGAGAAGTAGTAGGCAGCCTTGTCTATCTCACTATTACTCGGCCTGATATTGCCTTTGCTGCTCATATTGTTAGCCAATTCATGGCTAAACCAACGTCCGTTCATTGGGGTGTTGTTTTGTACATAATACGTTATCTTCAAGGAACTCAAAGCTATGCCTTACTCCTCTCTTCTGATAGTTCCCTATCTCTACGTGCCTTCTCCGATTCTGATTGGGCTGGTGATGTTAATGATAGACGCTCCACCACTAGATTCTGTATATTTCTTGGCCATTCCTTAATATCATGGAGAAGCAAGAAACAAACACAGGTGTCAAAGTCTTCCGCTGAAGCCAAATATCGTGCTCTCGCTGATACTACTTCTTAAATCGTCTGGATCAGGTGGCTTTTACAGGATTTGGGTATTCATCTTCAAAACCCCACCCCTTTGTATTGTGACAATCAAAGTGCTCACCAAATCACTCAGAATGAAGTCTTCCATGAACGAACTAAGCATATCGAAATTGACTGTCATCTTGTTCGCCAAAACTATAAGCAGGGCACCCTGTCCCTCCATTCTGTGCCATCTGTTGCTAATGCCGCTGATCTTTTTACTAAAGCTCATCCCTTTGCCCACTTCTCCTCGTTATTGCACAATCTCTTGCGCTTCCATAGGCCGAGCTTGAGGGGGGCTGTCAAAAGAGCTCACTGGGCCAAACCCGATGGGCCCTGCCAGCAGTTGGGCCCTGTCTACAGGCCCACCAGGCCTAGCAAGCCCATTTAGCCGGCCCATTACTTTGAGCCAAATCAGGAGGGATCTCTGGTACAACAATAACACCCATTGTATATCTGTACCTTTCTATGTTTAGTCTAATTAGAATATTGTACAGCTACAGTGATTGTATTATATTTAGCAAGTGTATTAATATTAGAATATTATACAGCTACAATGATTGTATTATATTCAACAAATGTATTAATATAAATAGACATGCTATGGGCATCCCAGGTAGGTAATTCTCTCTTCAGTTCTTCTCTTGCCTTGTTCTGGTCTGTGTTTGAATTGTTCTCAAATGGACTCGACAAACATGGTTCCTTTGGGACAATTCACTAAAAAATTAAACAATGTCCTCCCTTTCTTGTTAGTCCACCCATCAACCATTATAGAACATCCATTCTTTACCTATTCCTCCCGGTGATCCTTCATCAAATTATTTGTATGCACTATCTCTTTTTTAAGAAAAGGAACTCGCATTTCATGGTAAGTTGGTGGTTTCATACCAGGACCATATTGCCCTATATCTTTAATCATTGGTCCAAAACTATCATAATTAACAACATTCAAAGGAATCCCAACATCATATATTCACCTTGCAAATCTTTGACATGCCCGCTCTCTCAATTCTTTTCTATATGGGTCACTTTTATCAATTCTTGTCCGCTTCCTTTGGGCTTTTTTATTTTGCACTACATCACCTAGATTGGGAGTGAAGAATACATCAATGGGCCCTCTTTGCTTTGGCTTTCTAGGTTTGGAGGTTTGAAGGCAGTGGAAAGATTACTAGAAACTTGACTATGATGAGCCAAAGGTCTTTTGCCACATTCATTGACCTCTACAACATCATCTTCATCATCTTCCAATTGATTAGCCAGCTCATCAAAATGGGGCAACATATTCATTTGTTCTTTTTCTGTCTTTTTCTTTGCCATGTATTCTTTAATGTCTTTTCTAACTTCAAGTGGGCATTTTGGATAAGCAGTGACATTCCTATAACCAACTTAGCCAGTTTTTGCTGCCGGTCCCAAGACCGGATGAAGGAGGAGGGTTGCGTTAGGTAAGTTGACAGCTAGTGTAAAACTTTATCAAAACCCAAACATGAATTCTGAGATAATGATATTTCGTGATAAGGCTAGGGCGTTCCCCGCTTTAAGCAACGCATTGCAGCGTCACCCGGCTACTGTAAAAAGTATGCAAGAGCTACCGCATGACTCTGGGCTAGTGCGGTTAAAAAAGTTAGTCCATAAGAAGAAGTGGAGGAATACGAAAATTAGACTTGCTACTTGGAATATAGGAACCTTGACAAGCAAAAGCATGGAGTTAGTTGAGATAATGAAAAAAAGAAAAATTAGTGTGGCTTAGTACAAAAGACAAGGTGGAAAGAGAATAAAGCTAAAGAGCTCACGGATAGATATAAGCTTTTTTATACAAGAAAGAGTAATAGAAGAAATGGAGTGGATATAGTTGTAGATAAGGATTTGAAAGAGAAAATTGTGGGGATAAAGAGGTTAGGTGATAGAATTATAGCAATTAAACTAGTGCTAGAGGAAGACATAATTCATATTATCAGTGCATATGCTCCCCAAGTAGGACTAGAAGAAAGTGTGAAAAGACAATTTTGGGAAGAGATGGATGATTTAATGTGAGAAATCTGAAATAGTGATAAGATTTTCCTTAGAGGGATTTAAACGGGCATATAGGAAGAGATAATAGAGGATATGAGAGAGTGCATAACAGGCAAGGATTTGGAGAAAAGAATGAATTCAGAAACACTATATTGGACTTTGCAGTAGCAGTTGATCTTGTAGTAACAAATACTTACTTTAAAAAGAGAGACGAGCATTTAATTACCTATAAAGGTGGGAGTAATAGGAGTCAGATAGACTTTTTCCTAGTTAGAAAACAGGACCAATTGGCTTATAAAGATTGCAAGGTTACCCCAAGAGAGAGTTTGACTACACAACATAGGCTCGGAGTTTTAAATATTTGCATTAGAAGTAAAAAGAGAGCGGTAGTAAACAAAATGGACCCTAAAAAAAAGTGGAGAGATTTGAAGGGGGAAAGAGCAAATATATTTAAGGACAAAATGATTAAAAAGGAAGAATGAAATATTGAAGAAGAAACTACAGTAATGTGGAATCAAATGGCTAATTGCATTAGGAATGTTGCAAAGGAGGTACTTGGAGAATCAAAAGGAAAGAGACATATTAATAAAGAAACATGGTCGCGGGGTGTAAAGGTTCAGGAAGTTATTCGACGGAAAAGACATTACCACAAAGTTTGGCAAGAGAATAAAAGTATGAAAAAGTTTAAGCTGTATAAGAAGGCAAAAAAAGAAGTTAAGAAAGTAGTATGTAGTGCAAATTTCAAAGCATACGATGACCTCTATAATAGGTTGGGAACAAGAGAAGAAGAAAAAGATATTTTTAAGCTAGCAAAAATAAGAAAAAAGAAAAGTAAGGACTTAGATCATGTCAAATGTATAAAGGATAATGAGGAAAATATTCTGGTGAAGGACAACGATATTTTAAAAAGGTGGAAGGAATATTTTACCAAACTTCTAAATGAAAAACATTTGAGTGATACAAGAGTTAAGGAGGATACTTCATCACTAGAGCAAACTTTTCTCCGTAAAATTAGAGGGGTGGAAGTGAAGGAAGCATTAAAACGAATGAAGAAAGAAAAGGCAACAATAGCAGATGGTATTCCAATAGAAGTATGAAAATGATTAGGAGAGGTTGGGTGAGTTAGTTATGTAAACTATTCAATAAGATACTTGTGATAAAAAAAAATGCTGGATGAATGGAAAAGAAGCATTATAGTACCTATATATAAGAATAAGGGAGATATACAAAATTGTACCAACTATCGAGGGATTAAACTTATGAGTCATACTATGAAGTTATGGGAGAGAATAATGGAGCAAAGACTGAGACGGAAGACCAAGATCTCTGAAAATCAATTTTGGTTTTATGCGAGGGAGATCAACTATGAAAACTATATTTTCACTTAGGCAATTAATGAAAAAATATCAAGCAAAAAAGAATCTACACATGGTCTTTATCAATTTGGAAAAAGCCGAGGTTACAGAGGAAATTAATTTAATGGGTTTTAAAAAAAAGGAATGTCCCCAGAGGTTACATTGAAATTTTTAAGGATATGTATAAAGGAGCAATAACAATGTGAAAACCACACATGGAGCAATAGGTGGATTCCCCGTGACTACAGGTTCACATCAGGGATCAACCTTAAGCCTTCATCTCTTTGCATTAATTATGGATGAGTTAACTATGCATATTCAAAAAAAAGTACCATAGTACATGTTGTTTGTAGATATAGTATTGGTGGATGAATCGAAATGCTGTAAATGCAAAACTTAGGAGATGGCGGGAGGCATTAGAATCTAGATGCTTTAAAATAAGCCGTACAAAGACAAAATATATGGATTGCAACTTCAGTGGACATATACAAAGTGTTGAAACCACTACCAAAATTGAACCCATGAGATACCACGTAGATATTCTTTTCGGTACCTAAGCTCGATGATTAGTAAGGATGGGGAGATTGACGAAGATGTAGAGTATAGGATAAAAGCTGAATGGCTGAAGTGAAGAATAGCTTTTGGAGTACTTTGTGACAGACGAATGCCAACGAAATTGAAGGGCAAATTTTATAGGACAGTGGTTAAATCAGTTATGACATATAGAGAAAAATATTAGCCAATTAAGAAGACGCATATTCATAATATGGATGTAACGGAAATGAGAATGCTTAAGTGGATGTGTAATAAAACTAGGAAAGATAAAATTAGAAATGAGCGCTTTCGACAGCATTTAAGGATAGCACCAATAGGGGATAAGATTTGAGAAACCCGTTTAAGTTGGTTTGGGCATGTTGAACGTAAGCTAGTAATGGCACCGGTGAGAAAAAGTTGGCTATACAGGTGGATGTCCCATCAAGAGATAGGGATAGGCCGAAGAAAACATTAATGGAAGTCACTGATTCAGATTTAAAGAAGTTTAACTTATCGAAGGATTTGGCTCAAAATAAAACGGAATGGAGAAACATAACTCATGTAGTCGACCCCAACATGGTTAGGATAAAGCTCTGATGTTGATGATGATGATGATGATGAGTGATATTCTTATAACCCCCAGCAAGATGTTGCTTGACCCGAAAAACACCTCCATTTGATATTTTGCCACAAAAATTGCATTTGAACCTATTATTATTTTGTGGATTTTCCAAGTGTGCATATTGCCATGCTGAGTCCTTTTTACTACTACCTTCGGTTGACATCTATATAGAATATTCAACTGAAAAAAAAATAAATTAAAAACAGCAAGCATATAAATTAAAAAAGGGATAAACAATTAATCCAACCCAACAGACATTTTTTGATACCGAAAAGGCAATAATCAACATGGCAGTCAGTATGCACAAACAAATGCATTATCAACACCAAACGAATATTCATTCAAAACAGAAATCCAAAGATGAGAAAACAAACAGCAGTAGCAGCAAAAAATCGAACAGCAGCAGCAGTAAAAAAAAAACAAACAAACAAACAGCAGCAAAAAAAAAAAAAAAAACCCTGCAGAAATAGAAACAAAAGCAGCAAAAAACGTGCAAAACAGGAAGAAAAATGCATATAGCAACAGCGAAAAAAACATGAAAAAAAATTAACGTAGTAGAAAAAATACAGCTGTGGAAAAGGAAAAAAAAAAAGAAACAGAAAAGCAGTAGCAGCTAGATAGCAGATAGCAAAAAAAACAAGCAAATAGCAGCAAAAGATGGCAGCAACAGCAGCAGATAGCAGACAGCAAAAAAAAAAAAAAACACAAATAGCAGCAGCAAAAAGGCATGGAAAAAAAAAACAAAACAGAAAAGCAAATAGAAAAAAGCAGCAGCAGCGAAAAAAAAAACTACAGAAAACAAAACAGAGAGCAGCAACAAAATGCAAAAAGGAAAAAGAAGGCCTCACCGGACGTGGGCTACAGAAAAAGAAAACAAAATAGGGAGCAGCAACAAAATAGAAAGTAAATAAATAAATAAACATACCTCGCCAGACGTGGGATGCAGCTTGGACGTGGCCTGCCAGACATGATCCTTCGCCGAACATGATCCTTTGCCAGACATGGGAGCTGCCGCTGCTCCTTTTTTCTTCTTGCGTTTTCTTTTTTCTCCCCTCGTGAGAAACAACGCTCCTCTAGTCCTCCTTTTTTTGTTGCAACAGATTAGGGCATCGGGCCTTTTATCATTTTCAAATTTTACATTTACACCCTTCTTTTTTTTATTCTATTTCAAGACCCTAGCTAACAAAAAAAAAGCTCACGCCTCACTTGCCTCTCGCCTGAACCCTAGGCACACACCTAGTGCACTTAAGCCACCCCTCAGTGAAGTCGCCACAACTCACATGGGGTGAGGCGCAATGCCCAGGCACGCGCTTTTTAAATCACTGGCCTTAACTTTGGTAACTAAATAGACATATATATAGGAAAAGACTACTATGCATGTGTCCTCACATTATGGTGAGGGACAATTCCTTTTTAGACCTAACAAGGTCAAAAAGGTGTCATAACGTGTAAAGGTTTTGTCTTCTTGCACATTAATACTTTCCAAAAGAGGAAGTGTCCCTCACCATAGTGTGAGAGACATGCATAGTAGTTTTGTCCATATATATATATATATATATGTATGAGAATAATGGATCACAATGATCATCCGAGTTTTCCACAAAACTTCTCTTTATTTAAGGCAATTCTCTTTCTCTCCTTATCGTGATATATATAAATGCACGACATTTAGGCAAAGAATAGGAACGAATCTGGATCTGAAATGGGATGTATTGTACCTAACTTAAAATCCCACTATATTAAGACATGGACTTATATTTCTAACAAACAGAAACAGGATAGGCTATATAAATTAGACCACAAATATCATAATTATATGTGTTCATAATATTCCCCACTATTCATGCTGAATTTTCTATTTTATGGACGGCAAAGAAAACCAGCCTGATATGGAGGCTCATTTTTATGCTGATCAGCAGATAGGTTCATGTAATTTATCAAGTAAACACAAGGTCCTCTCCAGTAAACAAGATGAGTTGGGAATTAAGATTAAGTGTTTTCATGGGAATTAAGATTTAAGTATTTTCATGCGCAACATTAATTATCTTTAAATAGGAACTATTTCATTGAAAAAGAGGGGGAAAAAACACTGTTTATGAGCTCAAGTGAAACTTCTATCAAGAAAATTTAGTCACTTATATCAGACATGGCCATCCACTCACACAGACCATAGTATAGGAGAAGCATACTGTTCAGCAATTGCCATTTTTACCAGACACTGAAAGCTTCATGGACATCATTCACATGATAACTGATCTATAAGTAACACTCCCACTTTGTTACCTAATGCATCCGCTACACCATTAGTGTCCCTACTGACATGTATAGAAAGAACAAAACTTGATTAATGAAGCTCTTGAGACCAGGCTCCATGGATCCTCGCCTCCACTTGTTTCCCATGCAATCGCAATTGAAGAACACCTCTCTATAATTAAAAATCCAGAAAAGAACTGATGTGGAGTGGGTAGAGGAGATTAGCCAGAAGCTACTCTTCGAGCCAAAGCTTAGGGATAGATCACATGTCTAGGCTTTAACACCACAAACAATCTTTGGTCTCACACCAAAGACAAACAACCAAAATATAACTCTAAGGAGAAAAAATTTATTAATCAATCAACTGCTGAATGAGAGGGATTACATCTCTTCATAAAGACTCCATACTCTTAACTTTATTTCAGAAAGAAATCTAATTAAGAAAAAACTCTAAACCAGAGAAGATAAAACTTTCTAATAAAATCAAATTTCTATCCCTAAATTTACTTATTCCTCATTCAAATAGAAGGAAAACACAAGAATCCTAGGTTTGAATGACCATGAGATTTTCTGGCTTTCGTGGGCCTTCGTAGGTTAGGCCCAATGCGATTGGTCAACCCATGGATCATGGGTTTGTCCTGCATCATTAACCTTATTCAAAAAACCTCGTTGTTTAAACTACTGGTAGAACCTTTGCTCCATTAGGATCCATAACATCTCAAAAATAATCGAGAAAAAATTTTGGAAAGAAAATATTTTTTTTGACATTAAAAAAACTGTCCCAACAGTACTAATCTCATATTCACCCCTAGTATAATAGCATTAATGGATAGTTGGTTACAATAAACCCTTGAGAAACAATGGTGTAGAAAAGACCTTTGAAGCTCCTTAGACGGCTTGTTGTGGAAAACAATAATAATCATGATACTCATGGGTTTTGTTTGGGAATGGCCCACCTGGAAGCAGGAAATCTGTGTGTATGTATAGAAGATATGGGAGGTGGTTTGAGATCTGAAAGGTTTCCATAAGACCTACCACACAATCAAGGGAGGTATTGTTTCGAGCACCTCAAAGTTGGCCAAATTTCAACTATAGATAAATGGGATGAAAGCCAAATTTTTCATGATCAATTGAAGGACCTACATGCCAATCCGCTGAGAGCCCATTGATTAGGCATCTCCCTCTCTGCAACAACAAGCAAGGGTCGATCCCCGGTTGAGTAGGTGAGGGACTTGGCTAGTGTTCATGTGGGTGAGTGTCAGTATCTACCAGAGGAAAGATTAAAAGAAAAAAAAAAAAACCTACGTGAGTCGGATGAGTGCCATATTTGGCTCAAAACTAATACTTGTGCATGTGTCAACAGGTGGATGGGGAGCAAAGGCAGCCCATTCCAAGCTTAGGAATGGCCTGCCTGTTAATAAAAATTCCACCAATGACGATTTCATAAATTATAGAGAAAGCAAAAGGAAAATGAAAAGGTAAAGATCTTCATTGCTTACAGATGAGCAATGTTGAGGTCCTTCAACAGTTTCCGTAAGCGTGTGTCAAAATTGGAGACAACTGCCAACTTGACTGTACTGGACAATTCAATCAGACAAAAAAAAAAAAAAAAAAAAGAAGGAAGCATTCACACATCAGTCTTCTACCCAATTACAGGTACAGCAAAAGAAGGAAAGCACACAGTGAACATAACCTCCAGCATTTTTCAGATGAGATATTGTCTCATAAGCTCCAATTGGAAGACTCCAAGCAACACCATTTGCAAAGTGCTGACAGAAGCATGACGAAGATATCAGTTGCAAACATTACTAGAGCAGTCAATGAGTCGACAAGTCTATGAAAGTCAAACAATCATGCAGCTCTACACCGGAAGAAATATGGTAGTAACCTTCTACATAGACCATTACAAGTGGTCCCCCACGCTCTGCACGGGATATACAAACCCCTTTGATATCTGCTAAATCAGTTAGGGAGAAAGAGAGGAAGTAGTTTGTGAAAGTGGAACCAATCCTGTTTATTGTAAGGATGCCATGTAGGAGAAAGAAACAACAACAATAGATGAGGATAGAGGGATGGGGGGTAAGAAGGGTTGTGGTTGATCAAAGGCAAACAACATCTAAATAGAGATAGAGATAACAAAGCAGGGGAGTAAATAAATTAGCACGCATAATAGGATATTAAAAATTAAAATTAAAAACAAATAAGCAAGTGCAGGTTAAAAAATCATTAATGATAAATCAACAACGATACAACAAAATTAGTCCCAATGAATTTATACATTAATTACATAGAATATCATTTTGCAACACATTTCAATGTGAGATGTCATTGAAGACTTCCTTTTACACAACATTTGTTGTGCAATCATTTGGCATCCCTTGTTTATCGATTAATAGCATCTTCAAACTTTACGAAGATATAACACGCGATAGAGCTACATATAGCTGGCCATGTGAGAACACAGGATTTGGGAGGTAAACACCCACGTTGTTTAGAGTTTGACCTTGACTCTTATTGATGGTCATTGTGAATGTCAACTTTACCGGGAATTATCTTCATTTCAGTGCGAATAGCCAATCACCAGACATTGGTGTTAGGTCAATACAACTCCTTCAATATGGGACCTTGTGATGACTTTAGCTCCCATTTTTGTTAAACAGGCCCAAGGCCCAAGGCCCAAAGCCCATCAATGTTATATCTCACGTGGAATTGATTTGGTCAATATTGAGACAGCTGGAATTGATTTGGTCAATATTGAGACAGCTTTAGCTTTCCTTTCTTAGAATAACAATTGTTGTAATTAGTTGCTTTCTTAACTTAGATTAGTGATTGATACAATTAGATGGTTTTCCTTTCTTAGAGCCTAGATTATAGGCATGTAAATACCTATATAATGATGTACAATCTCCATAGAAAAATACACAAAAATTATTGCATTCTCAAGAGTATATTCAAACTCTTTTTGTGATCGTGAATTTGTCATGGTATCAGAGCAAGGATCAAGGCAGTCTTGATCTTAGACATCTTCCAAAGCTTTGAGGGAATAGGGATAGAGAGAATAAGTCTCTCTCGTGCAACAAATAGATTCAGGATCTATTTTTAAGAAGTTTCCAGCAACACAGTGCCAACGATACCTTCTTCCTGCGTCAAAGATATTCTGTTAGTGGCCCACTGTTGATCGATCAGATCAATTTCAGAAATCACCCACTCATGGTCGCCTCATATTTCTAAGGATATTAGTGATTTTTCAAGAATTTTTCAAAGACTCAAGGTTAGTATTTTACTCATTCTCAAGATTTACCAGAAATTTATATTGTTTTCATCAGGACCGTCCAGAATATTGGATACTTAGTAGAATCAGTTGAAACTTGGTTCAGTAGAAGCCAAAATCGAGGGATATCATAGATCTGTTGTCTGATATGGGGCCAAGATCCTTAAGTGGGGCCCACGTAGTGGAAAAACAGCCACTGTCCAGTTCGTCTAGGCTGTTTTTAACAGTTTTTTTTGCTGTTTTGTGTTTTCTCTCTCTCTGCTTGGTCAGATTCTAGTTCCTACACACAGGGAAGACATCCTACATAGTTTCTTTTGTTTGTGGCTAGTTCTTTTTCTCTTCAGAACGATTTGATTCCAATTTCGGTTGCAATGGAAAAATTTGAGGTCACGTTGATTAAATTTACGGGAAAGAATTACCCTGCCTGGTCTTTCCAATTTCAAACATACCTCGAAGCCAAGGAATTGTGGGGATTTATTTCTGGCACAGAACCTAAACCCACTGAGGACGAGAAAAAGATCTCTTATTGGCGTACTAAAGATGCCAAAATCAAATCCTGGATTCTGGGATCTGTTGAGCCCCATCTGATAATGAATCTCAAGCCTTACTCTACTTCTAAAGCCATGTGAGGCTATTTGAAGAAAGTATATCATCAAGATAACTCTGCACGTCAATTCCATCTTGAATGTGCAATTGCTGAATATACACAAAGGACTTTGTCAGTAAAAGATTATTATTCTAGATTCCGTACACTGTGGTCAGAATACGATAGTATTAAGTATGCGGATGTGGCTGACAATGTGTTGACAGTAATCCAAGACCTTCAGGCTTCTAGTTAGCGAGATCAATTTTTGATGAAACTGCGTCATGAATATAAAAGTGTCCGCTCTACCCTAAAGAATCGGACGCCCTTACCTTCATTGAATGCCTGCTTGAATGAACTCTTACGAGAGGAACGCCTTACGACCTCGGCTCATATTGCTCAACAAAAGACTAAAACCTATTTAGTAGCGTTCTTGGCCAATAAAACTTCTCACTCCGCCTCAAGACTTGAGCAAAACCCAATGCTACAATTGTCAGAAATTTGGGCATCTTGCATCTCAATGCAAACAGAAAGTCTGTAGTTACTGTAAAAAGTCAGGACACATCATCTCTGAATGTCGCCGCCGTCCACCACGTCCGTCAACATAGTATCAGACTCCACCATATCCAGCTCCGCAGTATCAGAATTCACAGTCTAAGACTCCACACGCATATGTGGCTTCCTCGGTTATGCCTATTCCTACGTCTGCACCCCCACAGCCTGGGCCCTCATAATCTCTCACTCCTGAATTGGTTCACCAAATGATTATCAATGCACTCTCTGCCTTTGGTCTCTCCGGTAAGTCACCTTCATCTTACACTTGGTTCCTTGATTCCGGGGCGTCTAATCATATGACGTATTCCCACACCCATTTCTCCAATATGACAAGTTACAATGGCCATCTTCAAATACAAACTGCTGACGGCGGCCATGTTTCCATTACTGCTATCGGAGATATACCTGGTCCCATCCCATTGAGAAATGTTTACCTCTGTCCTAATTTAACTTCCAATCTATTGTCAGTTGGACAACTTGTTGAAAATAATTGTAACATTTTTTTTTCTTCTTCTGGTTGTGTTGTGCAGGACCAGATATCCGGGAAGGAGATCGCGAAGGGGCCTAAGTGTGGACGCTTGTTTCCGCTGGATCTTTCTCAAATTTCTAGGAATCAATTTGACAATAATGTTTTTTGTTTTTCTCTTAGAGATAACTGCCGGTTATGGCATAATAGACTCGGACATCCTAATTCCAAGGCCTTGTCCCTTATGTTAAATTTTGGTTTATTAAATAAATCTCTTGGTTTATCTTCTTGTGTGCCTTTTGATTGTGCTACTTGTAAAATGGGAAAGAGCAAAACTCTTCCGTTTCCTCATTCCACTTCACACACTTCTCAGTGTTTTGAGTTAGTTCATAGTGATGTATGAGGAATTGCCCCAGCTCTTTCCCACGCTCACTATAAATATTTTGTGACCTTTATTGATGATTTTAGTCGGTTCACATGGGTTTACTTTTTGCATTCAAAATCTGATTTTTTTTAATGTTTTTAAAATATTTCTGGCTTATGTTGAAAATCAATTTTCCACCTGCATTAAAATCTTGAGATCTGATTCAGGCGGGGAATATATGTCCTCTGAGTTTCAGCAGTTTTTGCAAAACAAAAGCATTATTTCTCAAAGATCTTGTCCTTATACTCCCCAGCAGAATGGAATCGCTGAAAGAAAAAATAGACATCTCCTTGATGTCACACGTTCCCTTCTTCTGGAATCATCAGTTCCTACTCGTTTTTGGGTTGAAGCACTGGCTACGGCAGCTCATCTTATCAATCGTATTCCATCCACCTCCATTGAAAATCGAAGCCCATATTACCGTTTGTACAAAACCGCTCCATCTTATGATGATCTTCATGTTTTTTGCTCCATTTATTTTGTGCACTTGCCTCCTTTTGAGAGGACAAAACTCACGGCACAATCAGCTCAGTGTGTGTTTTTATGTTATGCACCCTTCCAGAAAGGGTTCCTTTGCTATGATCCTCACATTCGTCGTTTCCGTACCTCTAGGAATGTCGTCTTCTTTGAACATTAGTATTTTTTTCAAACACACATTGATCCTCCTGACTCCTCTTTTGTGTCATTACCTGGTTTTTCTAAAGACTCGTCAGTTGTTCGTTTTAATCCTACCTTTGTGTATCACAGACGGCGCAGCACAGCGCCTACTAGTGATCCCCCTCCTGATCTTCCTTCGGCATCTGGTTCCGGCCATACTTCACTGCGTCGCTTCACTCGGATTTCGATACCGCCAAACCGTTATGGTTTCTCACATACTTCCTTAATGGCCACTTTATCTTCTTCTTCCATTCCACAATCATATTCTCAGGCTGTGTAGGATCTGTGTTGGAACAAGGCTATGCAAGATGAATTGGATGCGTTAGCGCAAAATCATACGTGGGATATTGTACCATCTCCTGTAGGTGTCAAACCTATTGGCTGTAAGTGGGTTTTTTCTCTCAAGTTGAAATCTGATGGCTCTTTAGATCGATATAAGGCGCGTCTTGTTGCTCTTGGAAATCGGCAGGAATATGGCATTGATTATGATGAGACTTTTGCTCCGGTTGCCAAGATGACAACCGTCCGCACTATTCTTGCTGTTGCTGCATCTCAATCTTGGCCTCTCTATCAAATGGATGTCAAAAATGCGTTTCTCCATGGTGATCTCAAAGAAGATGTTTATATGCGTTTGCCTCAAGGATGCTCATCCGGCACCGGTATGGTTGCTAAACTTCGTCGCTCCCTCTATGGTCTGAAACAAGCTCCTCGCGCATGGTTTGAGAAATTTCAAGCTGCTCTTCTCCGCTTGGATTTTCATCCAAGCGCATATGATCCTTCTATGTTTTTACATCATGCTCCATCCGGGATCACAACACTCCTTGTCTATGTTGATGACATCGTCATTACCGGTCCTAATGCCGGAATGATTCAGAAGCTCCAAGCGTCTCTTCGTGCGTCATTTCAAATGAAGAATCTAGGCCCTCTCCACTATTTCCTCAGTATTGAAGTTCATCAATCGCCTACAGGCATAGTTCTCAATCAGCACAAATACACTATTGATCTCATTGCCTTGGCTGGTCTTACTGCTTCTGCTCCTGTTGATATGCCAGTCGAACTGAATGTCAAACTCAGTCGCGAAGAAGGTAATCTCTTTCCGATCCTACTGCCTATCGCCAGTTGGTTGGCAGCTTGATCTACCTCACAATCACTCGCCCCGATATCTCTTATGCGGTCAACCTGATGAGTCAGTTCATGACTACTCCTCGTCACCTTCATCTGGCTGTTGTTCGCCGCATCATTCGGTACCTTATTCGCACACCGACTCATGGGTTATTTTTTCCATCCAACAATCCTCTGACTCTCAGAGCTTATTCAAATGCTGATTGGGCTGGTTGTCCGGATACTCGCAGATCGACGACTGGATGGTGGATGTTTTTGGGTGATAGTCTCATTTCTTGGAAATGCAAGAAACATGACAAAGTTTCCAAATCCTCTACCGAGGCAGAGAACCGCGCCATGTCTGCTGCATGCTCCGAAATTCTTTGGCTCCTTGGTTTGCTTTCTGACATTGGTTTTCCAGCAGCAAGAGCTACCCCCCTCTATGCGGATAATACCAGTACTATTCGGATTACTGAAAATCCGATTTTTCATGAACGTACTAAACACATCGAGGTTGATTGTCACTTCATCCGTGATGAGCTCAAACGTGATGTCATCAGCCTGCCACATGTCTCCACTGACCTTCAACTTGCTGATATTCTCACCAAAGGCCTTCCGCGATCACGCCATCAGTTCTTGGTTGACAAATTGATATTTGTTGATTCTCCCGCATCAATTTGAGGGGGGGTGTTAAACAGGCCCAAAGCCCATCAATGTTATATCTCACGTGGAATTGACTTGGTCAATATTGAGACAGCTGGAATTGATTTGGTCAATATTGAGACAGCTTTAGCTTTCCTTTCTTAGAATAACAATTGTTGTAATTAGTTGCTTTCTTAACTTAGATTAGTGATTGATACAATTAGATGATTTTCCTTTCTTAGAGCCTAGATTATAGGCATGTAAATACCTATATAATGATGTACAATCTCCATAGAAAAATACACAAAAATTATTGCATTCTCAAGAGTATATTCAAACTCTTTTTGTGATCGTGAATTTGTCAATTTTGTCAACAACCAATCGGGTACCATTGCATAATCCCAAACATTGATTCAAGCTTCTCAACAGTGTTATCAAAGCTCCAATTTTTAACTCCATTCTATGACTCGATAATCCTAGTAAGTCCACAAACACTCTAAGGGTGCAAGTCATGACTATTATTTTCTCCTTCCGTAGGACATAGCTTGTCTGCACTATAAAATACTCGCATTTGTCCTCAAATCATTGAGAGCATGATTGAGTTTATGTGGTTTACATCGCTATTTTTCAAAGCCAATATTCCACGCTCATTCAAGTACGTATGATCTTTGTATTTATTACATAGGTCAGGATAAGTTGATTCAATCAACCTTTGTACTCCCCTTTCATCATTTTGTATGAGAAATTCGTCAAGGATTTTGATCCAATTTGGCTCATAATCACTTTCGAAAGAGGTCCCAAATACCTTTCTCTCACCAACCATCTTGATCCAATCCGTAAAATCTTATAACTGACATCATGCATTCTCTGAAACATCATCTGCCGTAACACGCATGTTTATCCTCAAATGCAAAACTTGACAATAATTCCAAATATTTGACCTCGATAATGAAGCTCCAACTATTTGTTCACGTCCTCCCTTTGTTATAATCGGCAATATCTATCTAAAATCTCTACCAAGGGCAAAAAATTTTCCTCCAAATACCTTATCTGTGGAGAAATCTCTCGTATTTTGCAATGTCTCTGAATGTTCAGTTAACAACGTCAAAGGCCTAGCGACTTAACATTGGAGCTTCATCCCATATGATTAACTATGATTCCTGAATTAACATTGCCGATTTGGTCCAATGGGTGATGTGACAACACAACGAATGGTGAAGGTTAAGCGGTATTCTGAAACGGTAGTGCACAGCCTTTCCATTTGGCAAAAGCAAAGCAGCAATGCCCAATGATGCTACCAAAAGAACAATTTTTTTCTCTAACCTAAACTTTGCTATTAAAGTCCTCTATAGATACATTTTTCCAATTCCGCCACTACCATAAACAAAGAAAAGCCCCCTGTTTGTTTCGTGTACACATCCACTATCGTGTTGAAGACCCTGTTTTGATCATCATTCAAGTCAGCATGCAACGAATCAAACAATTGGCTTTCAGCATTGCTATCATAATTGAGTTCTTCCCTTATGAGTTTGCTCATGATGAATTGGCCCAACTAGGAGGATGACAATGGCATAGGGGGGAAATCTGATAATGATCTACCATTCCTGTTCAGTATTTGCACGATCTCCAATAGCCCTAAAATTTTCAATTCACTTTCATCAAGACATGTCTCTGTTTCCAAGTTGTCTCTTCATTCGATTTTGTAAATCTACCAGGTTCACCTAGTGCTTTTTCCACAATTCAATCGGATTTGTAATTTCTGAAAGCATGAGCATGGAAAAGAACATGTTTCTGAGCTAGAAACCTGTGGCCCAAGTTGAAGCTTCACCAAGTGCTTCATGCCATTCACAGTCATGCTCAAGAACGCCAAGCACTAAGCATGCTGATTTGTAAGTTGGGTGAATTTCATAACCATGGTTCGATATCCTCATAACATTTTGCTCCTCGAACTTTATTGAGTAGGATACCCAGATAATGACGTTCTCTGAAGTTTGGATGTGCTTAAGTAAGCCTAACAATACTAAAACGTTGTTGTCGCCTCGTCCACTTTTTTTGCACCACGTTCCAAACCCCTCACTTTGTTGGGAACTCAACGTATGTATATTGATTGGCATCAAGGTGGTTTCTATTTGCTTCAAACCAACTGGTGAACATCGTGTCATGAATCCCATCCCGATTAATCACAAACTCAACATCATCGCCGCCCCTAAATACAACAAGCTATTCTACTGGTAAATGATACTGCAATCTTTACACTGACAAATATTGTTTTTGCAGGTTGAACTCCAATATTCTCCAACATGCTTCAATCAAAGAGATCTATCGACCATCCTAAAATTGCCTAATCTCATTCACTTGTTTGTACATACATTCTTGACCGTTATTAGGTTGGACAATATCTAAGAAGCATCAACACTTCTAAGAAAGTGACGTATCCGTGTCGGACAAGTGTCGAACACCGACACTCCTTGACACTCTCGGACACGTGTCTGGTACTATTTAGCCGTGTCCATAATTAAGAACTAAAAATCTTAATTTCGGACACTTGTTCGACACTTTTTTTGTAACATGTCCCACAATTCCTAACCCGCATCTATTACTAAAAAATGGAGAATCTTCATACGCATCCGTCCCTCACCATTTTTTTCTTCAGAACTCTAGATGGAGCCCATCTATCACTCAATCCAAGCCTTGCAACACACATGGGACCCCATGATAACAACTCACCCCAACTTTCGGTCGGATCCAAATTTATTGGACCGTTGGATTGACTATACACCAATTCAAGCGGAATGAATTTGTGAGTCATGGATGAACGGGTTAGGGATATGTGATTGGGACCAAATTTGATATGTAGAGTGCTTTCACATAGATCTTTCCAACTTCACCCCCCCCCCCCCCCCCAGTCTCATCCCTTGGTGGGGTCCACAGTGGGCCCCACCTAAGATTGTAAATATTAATTATATCACAAGCAAAAGACAAATAAATATTTCATTAACGAACAGGCCTCAAGATTAGCTTCTTTTTTTATTTTGCTTTTTTTTTTCAGGGAGGGGAAAGAGATTATCCGCCCTTTTCTTTATATGGATTTTATGAAACTATGGATATTTCATATTTAATGATATGAATTATGCTTTAGTATTGTACTGATATTTGATAATTTGATATGCTTGTTAGTTGGTACTTGAATTTTTATTTTTTTATTGCTAAATTGATTAAAAAAATTAAAATGATATTATTTTTGTAGTAGATAATTATATATATAAATTAATATATATTATTAACATGTCCCCCAATGTGTCCGTGTCCTACTTTTTTGAGAAATGTCGTGTCGACGTATCCATGTCGTGTCGTATTTGTGTCCCGTGTCCATGTCCGTGTCCGAATCTGTGCTTCTTAAGACAATATTATCCTTGATCAAAATCGTTGCACAATCTGGACCATTATAAATGTACTTGTATAAGTACTTAATCACCTTGCTATGGGCACACTACTTTATATTTATGTGTGAATCGTATCTTACAATGAGATCATGATTGCACGGGATAACCCACCAGTTATCGACATCGAAATTGTTGATTCTATACATCCCCTGACGTCTGTAGACCACGAATCCATTCTCACTTATTGATGTTGCACTAACAAATGGTTTTGGATAACCCTTTGAGCACTTTCCATTTACCATATATGGAGCATTAGATTTTTGAGTACCACATAGCCCATGTATCATGTATCTTATCACAGTCACGAATACCAATGGATCTCCAAACACACTTGGTATTTCCGCAAAATAATGTCATCAATCTCTTCCAGAATTTTTGGTTTGTCTTCCTTAGCTAGCATGAGAATTATGTGAGAATGTGGTAATCCTCGCTTTTGAAACTCAGTGACATGAATATCTATCCACATTGTGAACAAATTCATAGTCAATACATTGTTTGTATCTCACATTTAGCACAGTAATAAAATTTTAAAAATCAATGGAAGATTTTGAAATTACAGGATGCTACTGTGTTTATTTATATACCTGCAAGTACTTTATCAATTTTTTTTTCTTTTTTTGAGGTAGGTCCTCCATAAGCTGTTTCTACCTAATATGAAATACTCTTGCAATTATATTTGACCTGTCCTCAGTGCATTGACCAGGGAATCGTGATAGTTCTTGCTAAATCTCTGACCAACAAGTGTTACATGTAAATGTTATAAATAGATTAGGGAATCCCATTGTACGGCAAATCGCCATAGCATCCTGATAATGCTTAATCATGTTCCTTGGACTGCTAGTGAATGATGAAAGAATAATGTAGCACATACCAACTATAGTAGCATCTGTATCACCAACATTTACCGCATCTTGTAAACCCCGATAAAAATTTGTACGCAAAGCATTCTAATTGTTCCTAATGAAGCTGAGCCTTTCCTGGTCTATTGCTACATAGCAATCAACCACAAACTATTGTAACAAACGGCCACCCTAAAGCAAAGTTTTGCCTGTGTCATCCCAAGACATCAATCTAAATGCATAGAACTCTCTGATTGACAGACCGTCACGCATATAGTTTGACCCTAGCGCGAACTGTATTCACTCTCTCCATCCATCAGTCCCATATGGAAAAAGTATTGGGTATTGAAGTGGCATGTATGACGGGTGGGTTTTGTTAATCCTCTAGAAAGTTCCATCTAACTTCCAAACTATAATGTCACGATTTCCTGTAATTTCAAACTCATCACCAAAGATGATGGCTGCAACCTCATTTGCTGTTGGTCTTACATACTGTCTTCTTTCTCTTGAATGCAGAATCCGCACATGCAAATTTTGAGTACCATTCTCAGCCACCATATCCCTTGCATTAAGGAATACTTTTACATAGGGGTTAATAGCATTTAGCATCAACTGTAAGCCTTCCAATACAATTAAGTCAATCCCTTTTGTTTCTTGGTTTCCTTGAACAGCTCTTAGTCTATTGGAAGTTTCATGTTCCGTGTCATATATATATATATATATAACTGAGCAAACTTAGGCATTTCTCCAGTTGCAGGAAGTAATGAACCGATCCTGTGAAAATTCGATCCACAAATTCAGAAAACATAAGAACCTCTTCAATCAAGTATAGTGTGATCAATTTTTCGACCCATTGATGTGAAGGACAATATAGAATTGTATGTTCTCATTCTCTCCTTGAATCTACATTCACGGGGTTGATGCCGTAGAAATTCAGGTATGGTTGGCAATAACGGCAACATCACCTTTCCTCCATAACAGAATAGGTTAAACTTTGGTCTTGAAATTGGCCTGTCTCTATTTTTTTTTTTTTTCCAGCCATATAATAGCGATACAGTGAGAGCATATTGCAACTCTAGTACCAAAGCTTCAATGCGATGAGATATTTTTCTCCCTGAGCGCAAAACAAAATTATTACCTGCATGAATTTATTTGGTTAGCCTTACATAACTTAGTATTGTGGGGTAATAATAGTGAGGAGTTAATAAAATTCTTAATTACCTAATGTTAAAGCTATAATTGAACCCCTAGTGCAATTGGAATTACCAAGTTGTTGTCGCTTTAAACGCAAAACTATTGTGCTTAAACGTCAAGCCTCCCTTTGTAGGATTCCTTCTCCTGGCCTCTGGTTGCTTCAGTTCGTGATGGATCGAGTGACCAATGTCACTCACACTATCAACATTCCACCTAGAGTTAAGTGGTCGCAAGTGGTTCTTATTTTTGCAGATTTAATAAGGTATGATTTCAAGTTTTATAAATGTTAAAGATGTATATATTTACCGATTGTTTTGTGCACAACATGGGAGCCAATGTGAGAATGAATGGCTTCTTGCACATATTCCAAATGGTGAGAGTGTTTACAACGCAAAATCGCTAACATCAAGAATCGTGCTTCCTTTTGAATTTGTAATAGTCGATTTCTAAACCAAGGAGAATTCTACTGTGGATTGCATAATATGAGCAATCGTCTTATAGCAGCCAACCAAGCCATCTTTTCTTTGATTAATTTATTAGCTTCTGTAGTTGAAAGTGTATCCATCCTAGAGATGTATAATCTCAAACAATTTATCAGACTGGAAAGCTACAAGGCTGTATTTTTATAACAAAGGTAATCCTACCTATTTGTAGTAATTGGTCCCCATGCTATGCATGGACCCAAGTGCTACTTATTTGTACAATTTGTATGCTTTGGATTTAAATGAAAGCTACTTAAGAAAACCATTGAATCATCAATCAACGTCAATAGCTTATAAATTAAGAAAAATAGACCTATGAAAGGTTACCTTTGCTATCGTCGATGGCCATACTGGATGGGAGGCTCAAATTCTATATCATTTTTCATTGTGAGAGAGGGACCACCTTCTTTCTCATAATTTGGTCTGATTTGTGCGAGGGTGTTGAATGGGTGTGGTGTAGTGGTTCTTGGCCCAAGTCAAATGGGTTAGTCTTATAGGCCTAATTTTATCTTCTTTTTTTTTTTTTCTTTTTTGGCCTTTAGGTTTGGACCCTTTTGTTATGCTTAATTTATCTTTTCTTTTTTCACTTTTTTTTTTGGCTCGGGTGATTACTATTTTTACGAATTTTCATAGAAAATTATTTATTTATTTATTCCAGCAGTCCCCGCTCCATGCATGGGGAAGTGAACCAAGGATACTCTTTTTATATGATTCTTCACATTCAATTGTCATTTTAATGTAGCCTTTTACGATCATGTAAACAATTTTTTATGTTCATTTTTTGGGATGGGCCATATAGTGTACATCATTTTTCACTTTTCATTGTGGTGTATTTTATTTGTTCTAGACCCATGAAGTACACCTTTAAATGTCATTTTAATGTAGCCCATTTTTTTGTGATTATTCTTTAGGTTTTCACCCATTTATTTAGCTTAATTGTTTAGCTTAATGAAAGTTATATTTTCTATTTTTATTTTTATTTTTTTAAGAATGTGAGGATGATGAAAGGAAATAGATGTTTTTATTTTTTTTTCTCTGTTACGTTTTTATTTTTCAGTTTTTATGTTTACATACATATATATATTTGCAATTTTAAACTCTATTGTAGAAGTGATAGTGGCATGTGACAGAAACAAGTGTAGAAAACAAAATGATGATACACATGGGCAAACTATAAAAAGAAAAATACAATAAACAAGAATACTAAAATGAGCATGCATGAACATATTGGATTCGTGTCATGGCCTAATCACAGATGAGCATATTCAATCAGTATAGACATACAAAATCTACACTAACAGAACGTGTCCATTTAATATTTCTAAGAGAGGCAACATGTAAAGGCCATGGGCAGATCACATGGGCCCCCTTAGCTTGATATAAGTGGTTCTTGGCCCGGGTCAATTGTTTTATTTATTGATTTTTTTATTTTTTGGTGTCTATTCCTTTGGTTTGGACCCTTTTGTTTTTCTTAATTTTTTTTTCTCTTGGTTTTTGGCTCGGATCATTAAAGTTTCAGGAATTTCCTTAGAAAATAATTCCATTTTTTTTTACGATCATATGAACAATTTTTTATGTTTATTTTCAAGGTTAGGCCCATATACTTTACATCATTTTTCATTGTGGTGTAATTTTTTTTGTTCTAGACAATTGAAGTACACCTTCAAATGTCATTTTAATGTAGCTCTTTTTTTTGGCGATTATTCTTTAGGTTTTCACCCATTTGTTTTGCTTAATTATTTAGCTTAATGAAGGTTCAATTTCCTTTTTTTAAGAATGCGAGAATGATGAGAAAAGGAAATCATTGTTTTTTTTTCCTCTTTTAATTATTGTTTCCATATATACGTATTTGCAATTTTAAATTCTACTGTAGAATTGATGGTGGCATGTGACAGAAACGAACTGCGGTAAACAGAATGATGATATGCATGGGCATGCTATCAAAAGAAAAAAACAATAAACAGGAATACTGAAATGTGCATGCACAAACATGTGGGATTCGTATCCTGGCCTAAGCACAGCTGAGAATACTAAAATATGCAGCATGAACTGTGGAATTCATGTCCTGCCCTAAGCACAGCACAGCTGAGCATATTCAATTAGTATGGACATTGAAAATCTACACAAACCGAACGTGTTCATTTAACATTTCTAAGAAAGGCAACATGCAAAGGTCATTGGCAAATAGCATCGGCCCACTTAGCTTGATATCGATAGTTCTTGGCCCGGTCAAATAGTTTATTTATTGATTTTTTATTTTTTGATGTCTATTCTTTAGGTTTCAACCCTTTCGTTTTTCTTGTGTTCTTTTTATTTCTCTAGGTTTTTGGCTCAGGTCATTAAAGTTTTTAGGAATTTCCTTACGAGAAACACCAACAGAAAAAAAAGGTATCCAACACAAAAAAAAAAAAAAAAGGGGGAGCTATGGTAAATCAAATTTTGAAGGTGTACTTTAAGGGTATAGCTCAGGAAAAAAAATACTAATATTTAAAATTATTATCAGGTTGAAAGGTCCAAAAATAATAAAAAAAAAAGATAGAAGAATCAAAAGCTATGTGTGCATAGCACTGGGTTCTGCTAGTTTTATCCCATCAAATGGAGAGTTGGTCAACACCCATTATTTCCTCTTTGTTAGGTCTTTTTGCGGGACCTGGATGATGTGTCCACAATGGACCAAACCCAATAAGAACCCCACCCTAGAGTCACCCATCAGTGGGCATCCAAATGACCGACCTCTGATCATTGATTAGGTGGGCCATGTTGGTCCACAACCCTTGACGACCCTAGTCCTCTGATGCCGACTCGATCTAGTAAAAACCCAGTCCCACTATTGAGATTCATTCAGTGCCCTTTGATTCATAACCCCCAGATATATCACCTAATATTCAATTCAGCTTCACAAAATAAAATCATCATTATTAACCTGTCATCATCATCATCATCATCAAAGCCTTATCCCAACCATGTTGGGGTCGGCTACATGAATTCTGTTTCTCCATTCCGTTTTATTTTGAGCCAAATCTTTCAATAAGTTAAACTTCTTCAAATCTGAATTAATGACTTCCATTTAAGTAATCATCATTATCAACCAGCAAGTAATTTTATTCCATCAACTCAATCCTTGCAAACAAACAGGCCTAGCTTATTCTTTTCTCTCGTAACTACCAAGCAAATCAAGCTATTCTCATCCCTCTATCTCACAAACCAACCCAAAAAATCAGAACTCTTGTCAACATTATCGTTTTTCATCTAAATTAATTAACTGAGCAACACCTTTCCAGTTTCACTAAACATACAGATCATGATTACCCAAATCCCAGTCCAATGCATTATACACGAACCCACACCAAACAACCCACTCTCTACCTGCATCACCTTAACCACCATCGTTCTCCTCTTGTAACCATCTCATCTCGCCCTTCATCATCATCACCACTGTCATCGATCCTAGGCCCCCTTTATTCATTTCAATCAAACCAGACCAAAAGCAACTTCGCTCCATGGAAACCATCATCTCCACTTCACAAAAAACTAAACCTACTCACCCACTTTACCGAACCTGCAACCCATCTTCTTTCTTTCTCATCTTTCCCTTCTGTTCCTTCTCCTCTTCCTTGCCCAAACCAAACCCAGGCAGCCCCAAAGTCGTCTTGTCCTTCTTCTCCATGTTTCCTCTTCCCCCACTGTTATCCGTTCTCTACAACTCAAAACCATTTTCTGGGGCTGTTTGAGCCACCATTCTCATCCAAGCACCACCCCTACAACATAACCAGACCATCTTTCTTCTTCTTCCATGTGCACCACTGATTTCTAGATCCTACTATTGTCATCAGCACCCACCTTTGCATCAGTCACCATCCTCTTTTGTCATCATCTTCTTTCTGCCATTTTTTTTTTCCTTATTCTCTGTTTTCAGTTCCACCTCTCTTCTTCATGTTCACCTTCATCTTCTTCTTTCTCTTCTTCAATTCCTTCTTGCCAAACGTAATTCACTTTGCCTGATCTTTTTCTTCTCATCTTTCACCTTCTACTCATTCACACATGGAGATTGACTCCCACAGCCATCTTACCTCAAAACCAGCAACCACATATGCCACTCCTCCAAACAAACACAACCCCCATCTCAAAATTTATCACATCATCCTCTTACTTCGTACTTTTCCTGTATTTTGTACTACCCCACACCATCAAAAGTGAGTTATATTGCTAATGTGTGGAGATAGTGAAAAGGTTGATGCAAGGTGGTACTGTGAAGATTGAGGTTGAGTCGTTGAGATGGCAGTGAAGGTGCAAGGGTTGTGCAATGGTGGTAATGGTGTGATGGAGTGACATTGGCAATGGGAAGACAAGGAGGAAATGTGAACGTGGCTGGGTTTTTGGATAATGGTAGAGGTTGGCCAAGGTGGGTCGTGTGGTAGTGGCACTGAAGGTGTGGCTAGAGATTGGTTTGGCAGTGGAAAGAAGAAAAACAAAGAAATAAAGATATGCCAGCAATGGAGGGCTTTTTTATTATTATCAAATCAAAGTGATATAGTGATTGTTGTAATCACTACAACAATTATGGAGCTATCCAGATAGTGAATATGTGTCACTTTGATGGCAGCTAAAAAAGCATCGACTAACCTGGTTATGACATCTTAGATGCTACTACACCTCAACATTTCTAGACATTTAACTTAGTTCTGTTGTAGCATTATCAGTTGGAAAAAACCCTTGAAGGACATAGAAGAAGCACTCTCATAGGATTCAGGGCCTAAGAAATATAACTGAAGAAGAAATTGAAAATGAAAGGAAAATGAAGTTAAAACTACTCCTAGGATTCAAGTCCGTCTTTGTCTATGGAACAGCTGAGGTCGCCTTGTTGCGTTGGAAGTGATCCTTGCATTGGAGAGGCTTGGAGAAGTTGGAATGTTTGAATGGGAGATAGAGATGTGAAGGAGGGAGAGTAGGGAGATGGGTGTGGGCGAAAGAGAGGTTGAAGGATGTGTGGGGAGATAGAGAAGTGAGGGGCTTGTGGGGAATTAGAGACATGTGGGAGGTGATGCAGTTATATTTAGTGGTGGGAGAGAGAGAAAGACGTGAGAGGGATGGAGAGATAGCCACATTTTTTTTTATTCCTAAAACTTTAGAAAATCAGTAGTAGGGTTTTGGGGAGTTGTGGTTAACTTTATAAGAAGAACCACATCTAAATAAAGACAAAGATTTTTATTCATGTGAAGTGCAGTTGTTGAAACATGCTCAGTTGAGTAAGTTTGCAACTACGACTTCTCATTTGAATTTACCCTTCAGATATTTGAGAATCAAATGCTTCAAATGAATATGGAGCATAAGGAACTTCACCTCATATACCTCTTCAAAATAGCCATTACTCTCACAACCAGTGGCCTCAGAAACAACAAGTCTCCAAAATTTGCGCCCGTCTCCCTAGAAAGACAGCAGCACAGAGATGAGAGCTTCCATCACACATATTCACTTTTTACTTCAGCATTAATTAACTACTAGAAAGAAGCCAGACCTTCAGAGATGACTACATGCCAAGCATTAAATTGATCATGCGATCACAATTGCGTAAAGATGAAACATGTTACATATAAAGGATCTCTAAATAAATTTGATTAAGATTCCATTCATGCAAGCAATAATATCAGTTTCTCTCAGGACTCTTTAAGGCTTTTAATATTTGACATAATTTTGATTTTAAAGAACTCAACTAATAATGTCTGAACATGAATACAGTAAAAGGCAAAACACACTAACAAAGCATTAGAGTACTGAACACCACCCTTCAAAGCATATTTATTGTTACAAAAGAAAAAAAAAAAACACACTGCATTTGTCTGAGTATATGAAGGGCTCAGTTTGTTTTTTACTCCCAAATACTAGAAAGTTTCAGCTATATGCTACTGAATACTTCTCTGCTTGGATATATACATCCTATAGGCTATATAGAACTGCTAATGATACTAATACAAATGGAAGCCTGACCAAATACCAAGGACCAATTATTATCTTCTTCACTGTTTCTTAATAACATAACTGTTGAAGGAGTAAATGAAGTTCCAGAACAGACAATGGCCACATGAAAGAAAATAACCAAGTTCTGAACTGTCCATTTCCTCCACATTTGTCCAAAAGACAACTTTTGATCTGTGCAAAGTGAAATTGCATTTCAGATAACTAATAAGAGAGAAGGAAAAGAAGATGCCTGGTAACGAAGATTTTCAGGCCAAGGTGAAGCAAAAGCTCTTTTGAACCCTTGTTTAATCTCACTGGCAGTTGCTTTCAGCCCTGAAGAAGATGGTGGGAAACCAAAAAAAAAAAAAAAAAAAAGTTTGGTTACATTAAGATAAATGCAAGTTAACATTCCCAGGCCCATGTGATTGAATCTTAAAAATAAAGGAAAAAAACTAAACAGATTAATTTATTTTAAAAATAAAGAAAAACCTAAGCAGATTAATCTCATAATTAAAGATATCAAACCATGCTAAGATACAAACCAAAAAATAAAAGCAACACAATTATTCCTTTAAAGATAACATGGCTTGAATCTGCAACATTTTGGCTGTACGCTGAGCACCTCCCAACTGTGCTCCAGGCTCCTCCTGCCTACTTTGTATCTGAGTTGTGAAAGAAGGTTTTTTTTTTTTTTTCAATCTCATTTTCACATAAACAGTTGAATCCACTTCATGCAAGTTCCATTTACACAAAGGTCCGTTTGCCTAACTTATACTGAAGTAATAGATATTATTAAAAAAAAAAAAAAAAAGTGGTCTTGTAGAGAAGGGGACAGAAGAGAGGATCAAAGGTCTAAAAGGGACCATCAAACTTCCCACCTTTGATAGGAAACAATTGCTATCTGGGATAAAAGCCCCCGTTCAGCGAGATGAATGCCTAATTTAGTAGAAGGGATCATAAATTAGGCAAGAAAATGGCCCTAAACTGAGAAGCAACAAGAAATAACATATCATCTGTCATGAATTTGTTTGATAAGGATAACACAAAACGCATATTTTATTTTTATTTCAGAGAGAAAGAGAGAGAAAGGGGATGTTACCATATTTGATCCCGATGGATCCGTAAGTCTCTTCAACAGGCCTTGCCAGTTGCAAGAGGGTACCTCCAGCATCCAACAACAGCGCATCATACGCCTTCCCACCACCACCACCTGCATCATTTCGATTCCACAAAATCACACAGAGATTGTTTGGGTCCGTTAGGGGCTGGGGGCTGGGGTGGAACCCAGGAAGAAAAAAAAAAGAGGAACGCAAGCAAGGGGTTTTGTTTTCTGGTTGTAGTTACCCATAATATTACGAAGCGCTATGGACCGCGCCTGGAGCTTCTTCAACTTGCACGAGTTCATCAAGGTCCTCGTCCTCACCATCACCACCCTCCTCGTTGCAGGCGCACAGCATTTCCAAGCCAAAGGGAGGTGAGCCGACATGGTCAAGGCAGCCAAATGAAACCAAGTACCGAGCAGTATGGTACAGCGCACCATCTGTTATATATTGTTGGGCCCTCCTTTTCAAAAATCGAGCCACGCATCTTTTTAATACTCCTAGAATTTGTTATTTACGTGTGTTATCAATATAAATGATTGGCTTATTAAAAAAATTTCATAAAAAAATTTATATACAATATATATAAGACTTCAAAATTTTTAATACAATAAATATTATAAGTACCAATGCTGATAAATGGCTCAGATTATTTTTTTTTAAAGAACCTTTTTTTTTTATCACAGTATTGTAAGTCATAACTATACCATAGATTTCTTGAATTGCTGCACTGCCGACTACTTGCTCTGGTAGACTGAAAGTAGCCAAAAAACCTAGGTCCAAAAATGTGATTTTATAACCCCAAAGATTAGCCAGGCCGTTGATGCTGTGGGCCAAATGAAATTCAAGCTATCCATCCACTTGCAATGGACAACTAATACTAGCCTTCACTTCCCTTTCCCACTTCTATCCCGCAGAACCGCCGTGAATTTCTCTTCTTCTTTTTTCTCATTTTCATTTTCTTTTCCTTTTTTTTTAAAGCTTTCTTCTTATTTTGAGAAACATGGTAAAAAGGACCAGAATTTTCTCCATGCAACTGTCTAATTTTAAGTTTCATAGGATGATTCTTCCCCGGGGGGGGGGGGGGGGGGGGGGGGGGGGGCGCGCTTCTAAATACATCTCTTTCTCTTCCTTTTTGCTCTCTCTCTCTCTCTCATTCCTTTCTGTCTATGTCTCCCCCTCTCTTGCTGTGTCTGCTCATAGGACGTGAGGAAAGGCGAAAGGGTGGAATAAGCGTGAGAAGGGCTAAGGAGGTGGGCGTCGAGAAAAAAGGGTAGGGGTAATTTAGGTATAATTGAGGTGTGGCGAAAAAATCAACTACTTTTAAATAGTAAAGTGGGTGTAAAGAGAAAGAGAGTGTGAAAAGAAAAAAAAATTTTACTGCATTTAGAAGCTTGGATGCGGTTTATAGATTGGGGGTGTCCTTGCATAATTATTTTTTTTATAAACTCCCTTCTTTGATTAAGAAAAGTTACAATAAAAGTGGTGTAGTGCACATGCAAGGGCAAGATTAATGTGGGCTTGACTATGGGAGGGGTTATTGCCCAAGAATACACATTGATTTTTATTGATCTGATAATCCAACCCCAACAGTCCAATTTGATTGAGATCTTCAAATAATATTAACATTGGCCAGAGATCTTCAGATAATAATAATTTTTTTTTAGTGGTTAAAATTCATTGATAAAAGATGGCAGTTCAAGACGGATGTACTAACAAGGTTGCAAAACCCAACCAAGAAAAAAGGAAAACAAAGAACTAAAGTAGACAACCACACAAAATAAAAAAGAAACCTAGCTGCCCAAAGACAACGGGGAAAGGCAACCTCCGACCACATGAACATAATTTGGTCCACTGAGAGCCATGGAAGAGCAGGTTGACAACACCCGAAAAGCAATTAAGAATGTTAAGCTTGTTTGGATGCAAAAAAAAAATGAGAAAATAATATTTTATAGAATATAATCTTTTATGGGGTGACCGTATATTGTTAAAGATTTTAAGATATTTTTTTGGTATGTTAGATAATAATATTTGGTTTTTATTTAATAGTGTTTGGAAAGAGTATATTCTAAGTTAGAATATTGGATATTTTTTTAAAAAGTTGGATATTGTTTTCTTTAGGGACAGTTGAATATTGTAGATTCTGTGAGGATATAATATTTCAAAATATGGGTGAAGATCTTTTTGGCTTGCAATAACTCAAAATGAGGAGAGAATATTTTTTTGGCTTTCTCTGGCATCATAAGCAAAACACCTCTTTATATCCTTCATTTATTCTTCATTCTCATATCTCCTCTTTTATCAGGTATGAGCTCCTTCCTACCTCGTCTCTATTTCCACCATTCTCTTGCCATCTCCTTCCGCAAGAAACCCGACAAATGAGACTCTCTCCCCCCCCTCCCTCTCTTGCTATGCACACCTACCCTACTCTAGATCCAAATCCAACCGTAGTCATAGTGACTTCCATCTATTGCCTACTTGGTGGGTGAAAACAAAAAAAAAAAAAAAAAAAAAGCACGGCCAACTTTGTGCATGTGGTATCTACTGATTGTTAGATATCTCAAGTTAAGTCAAATACAATGATAGCTTGTCCTAACCTAAAACTCGAGAGAGCTCCAATAAACAACAGAGCAAATCCTTACATAGGATGGCCAAAATTCCTTCACTTGCATCAAAATTGTGTAAAGAGTTACTTGGTTTCTAATAATTTATGGCATATTGTCTATACTAGCTCAACCTATTCTTTGAAAAGATTGATAGGCAGAGTCTCTAGCATGGGTATGGCTTTCTTCTTTTTTTTTTTTTCTGTTCTTGCAAAGTTTGATTCCACTTTGGGCAATAAGCATG
This sequence comes from Sextonia rubra, assembly GCA_037013555.1. Taxonomy (NCBI): domain Eukaryota; kingdom Viridiplantae; phylum Streptophyta; class Magnoliopsida; order Laurales; family Lauraceae; genus Sextonia; species Sextonia rubra. Next base: position 34,161,385 of record JASUAD010000028.1, read on the forward strand.
TGGCCATCCATTGATAGGAGGACAAAGGATAGGGAAATAGAATTTTTTTAAGAGTTTGTTATTAATTGGTATAATTATTAGTAGGTTCAAAACTGCATATTTAATGACCAAAGTTCTTAAATTTAATGGTTTTTTAGGTTGGTCAATAATATTCGATGACCAAAGTTCTTAAATTTAATGGTTTTTTAGGTTGGTCAATAAGATTCACGTTGTACCATGTTTTTAGAATAATGAATGCAATGAAAGGTAACCCATCTCTATTGTGGCCCATCTTCTTCCACAAGAAACTCGACAAAGGAGACTCTCTCCCGCCTCTCCCCCTCTTGCCATGCACACCTACTCAAATTAATTAGGGCATGTATCCAGACAGTACATCCAGGTTCTAAAAAAATTGTCTAGTTACTTTCTTGCCCTCTTCCTTTCTTGTATGCATTTTAATTTAAGGAAATTATAGGAAAAATCACGTTGGTGGGCCACTCTACAAAATCATACCCACTAATAATTCAAAATCAAGAAAGGCCCCATGGGGCTGTTTTCATTTTTTTGTTAGTTTTTCTCGTGTAGTAACGACGTCGTCACTCTCGATCCATACCCACACGGGTTTTTATAGTTTTCTTCTTCCCCAAAGTCTTCTTTCTTCATTTGTCTTCCCAACTCAGCTCTGCTCTGGCGAACCCTGCGGTCATGCGTCCTTATCATCCTCATCAATCTCTTTATTTAGTACATTTGTGAGATTTTGGTTTCTTCCCCATTGTGTTCTTCTCTAATTATAAGGTTACGTTTTTCTTTCCAATCTTTCATGAGTATTTCATTAGTCTTTCCTTCTACCATTTATATTCTGTTAATTGCTTTGAAATGTATTTCATATGCTTATATTCCACTTAAGATTTGAGAACAAAGTAGTTCATATCCATTGCAAAGCCTACGTTTGGATTATTTTTATTTTTACGTTATGTTGAATCTCCTGAAATGTGGATTATTCCTAGGTTTTTATTTGAAGTTGATGTGCATCTGAGAGATGTGGTTTTTCTATTTAGATTGTAGTTTAATTTATTTTAGTTTTTTGTTTTTGTGTGATGGGGATTTTGTGCTTGTTAGGATTTTAGAGTTTTGTTTGAGTTTCTTACTCTTTTAATGAAACTACAATTTGAATTTGCTTTGTAGCATTTTTTATGAATTTTGAACTTCCATATTTTTCACATTATGTATAAAATTTAATGTTTTTTGTTGCTTTATATAGTGAAATGAGCAATAATGAGGTTGTAGTAATATTCCACTTTGACGATGATTTTGTCTTCGATATTGTACATCCTGTGTACAATGGTGGAAGGCAAAAATTGAGGCGGGTAGGAAGGAGTATAATATTCTCTTCTTTACTAAAAGTAGCACTTAAAGCATCTAAATGGGAGGTACATATTGAAGAATTAAGCATTAAGTATCTTCACCACAATGGTCATATATTTTCACTAGTTACTTTGGAAGATGACATTGATAATAGGGAAAATTTTGAAGCAACAGGAAACATGGTTACTAGATTAAAAATGCAAGTATCCATCCAGATGTTTGAACATTACACAGAATCAAGTTGACAATCCATTGAAGTATGTGTTTGATTTTATAAATTTGAAAAACTAAAATGGCTAAAATTTTTTGTTCATCATTTTGTTTTTTTTTATTTTTATGAATGTGTTCAAAGGTGAAGAGGAACTATATGCAAGGAGGAAATGTGGTCGCCTTAAGTTTGGAAAGAGAAAGTAGCAAAAGAAAGAAGTTCCGAGAATATTCTATAGTTAATCATTATGAAGACACTGATATGCATGGAGGAAATATGAGCATCTCATCTTTAATAAATATAAGTAGGAAAAGAAAGAAGGTCAAAAAATATCCTATAGTTTATCCTTGTGAAGACAATGATATGCATTTTAGTACGGCATGCAAGAATATTTCAGATGATTATCTTGCATGAGGTGATTATGATGGTGCTCACATTGTAGGGGTGAGGAGGCAGGCCCATCATCTAGTCTATGTGGTAATGATGAACTTATAGGGGTAGGTGGAAATTCAGATAGTGTGAATGTTGAATATGTTAATGCTAGGATGATAAATAATACATCACATCAGCCAAGTCCGAAAAGAAACGAAAGTTTAGAGGATACAATGGTACCGACTAAGTTTATAACCGAAACTGGGAATCATTCGGCAAGGGAGATGTGGATAGATCATGTATTTCAATATCGTGAAAGTTTTAGAAATACTATTGTGAAGTTTGCAATTTACAATAATTTCACTCGTAAGCACTTAAGGACAAACATGACAAAAGTGACAGCATCTTGCAAAGATGACCACTGCCTTTGGTGTATAAATGCCTCCATTATTGATTCTGGTTTGGAATTTAAAGTACGGACATATAACCCAAGGCATGCATATTATCGTCTAATGATGGGGATCGCACATCGTGAAGCATCTACGCAACTTATTGAAGAGTTCATTGAGGATAGAGTTCGATTGTATAATAAGTTGAAACCTAAAGAGATTATACATGAATATTAAAAAGAATTTGATGCTCGTATTAATTATAGGAAATCACATATAGCTAAAGAAATAGCACTCAATAAAGTGCGAGGCATATGAGGAGTTATTTATGATCCTTCCTCATTATTGCAAGGAATTGTGCATAAAAAATCTAGATGCTATAACCAACATTGACGCCACGGATGACGATTGGCTCAGAAAGTTTTTTTGGGCATTTGGTCCATGTATTCGTTCCTTTTTATCATTTATGAGGCCCATGTTAGCTGTTGATGGATCACAACTTAGGGGAAAGTATCTGGTATCTTATTAGTGGCAATGGCGTATGATGCGAATCACAAATTGTTTCCATTGACATTTGCATTTATGGAGGCTAAGCGCCGTGATAGCTGTGAGTGGTTCCACGTAAATTTGTCCATGGCATTAAGAAATTTGAGGAATTTGACAATTGTGTCGAACCATCAGAAAGGCCTCATGCATACAATAGCAAACATAATCCCTAATGCACGGCATTGTTACTGTTGTAATCACTTTACTGAAAATATTAAGTCAAGCTTTGGTGATCATGTCATAGTGATAAAATTTTGGAGGGCAGCAAAGGCTAGTAGACCATGTGAGTATAAGGCTTATATGAATGGCATCCGCACTGTGGACGAAGGAACCTACAATTATATTCAAAAAATTAGAAGGCAACACTGGTCAAATGCATTTGTTTATAGTTGGTAGTATGACATATTAACTAGTAATGCTGCCGAGTGTATTAATAGCCTCCTGAAGGACAATAGAGTTCTGCCAATTATAAAACAAGTTAAAAAGAAAAGGGCAAAGATGATGGAGTTCTATGAAAGAAGACATCGAGAAGCAGAAAATATCACCACTAGTTTGACTCCTTATGCAGAGAAAATCTTATGTATTATGATAGAAGAAGTAAGATGGGTGGAAGTTCGTGTTGTCAGACTTTATGAGTTTTAAGTGCTATCGGGGGAGTTTATTGATGTAGTTGATCTCAAGCACAAGACATACACGTGTCGCCAGTGGGAAATAATGAGAATCCCATGTAAACATTCATTGGTGTGCATGAATATTAGAGGTATTAATCCATACGAACATATTAAGAATTGGTACCTAATAAGTGTCTATCGATCAACATACAGTGAAGTCATCCATCCCACTCGAGACATTAAATAATGGGAATATACTTCGACTCAATGAATCTTATCTTCATGTGTGACCAAACAACCTAAATGGCTAAAGAAAAACCGAGTTCAAGTTGAAAATAGGCATCGACAAAGATGGATAGTCACATGCTCAAATTGCAAAGAAAGAGGCCACAACTAGCTTAGCTGTCGTAATCCTCTTGTTCAACAGTGAATGCGTTTTGCCTAGTTACTAGTTATCCAAATTGTAATAGATTGTTTGTGAATTAGTTTGCATTTAGTAACTTTGTAACCTCGTTTGAATCTATAGAACATGAATGTATATTGAGTTTAATGGCATTTGCCAAAATAAAGAGATCTATTTTGTTTTTGAAATATGCACAGTGACGAAATTATCACTTTCCATAGATGAACCCGCAAGAATTCATTAGTCGTAGTATAAATTAGTGACGACGCAGTCATTTTGCAAAGACATACCCAGGTAGAATGCATCAGGCGTAATGTAAGTAAGTGACAATGTTGTCACTTTCCAGAGATGAACCCAGTAAAAAGTCATAAGGCGTAGTCTAATTAAGTGATGAAATAGTCATTTTCCAGAGACGAACATAGATAGAATTCAACAGGCATAGTGTAAACTAGTGACGATGTCATCACTTTCCAGAGATGAACCCAACCAAAATTCATGAGGCGTAGTGTAAACTAGTGACGACGTCATCACTTTCCAGAGACGAACCCAGGCAGAATTCATTTGGTGTAGTCTAATTAAGTGACGACGTCATCACTCTCTAGAAATGAAGTTAGGCAGAATTCAACAGGCGCAGTGTAAACTAGTGATGACATTGTCACTTTCCAAAGACACCTAGCCATATTTCATCAAGCGCAGTGTAAACTAGTGACAACGTTGTCACTTTCCAGAGAAGAATCCAAGCAAAACTCATCAGGTGTAGTCTAATTAAGTGACGACGTCGTCACTTACCAAAGATGAACCTAGGCAGAATTCAGCAGGCGTAGTGTAAACTAGTGACAATGTCGTCACTTTCTAGAAACACATCCAGCTAGCAAGCAATGTAAACTAGTGACAACATCGTCACTTTCCAGAGATGGAATTCATTAGATGTAGTTTTAAACTAGTGATGATGTTGTCAATTTCCAGAGATGCAACATATGCGAATTCATCAGACGTAGTGTAAAATAGTGATGACGTAGTCACTTTCCGGCATCGTCACTGCTTATTCTGTCATTGAAACTCATTATGTTTTATCAACTTTTACAAGTACCTGCAACTAACTTCATTTTTTAATACACATTCATTTGTTGACTTCCCTCCGTAATGTAATCTTTCACATTCTTCAACTAAACTTTTAACACACATCAACATACCTTTAACATACATTCTTCATATATCAACTAAACTATGACATTCAACATACATCAACATTTAATTCTCATACATAAACATACTACCTTCTATCATACTACCTTCTATATACAAAATGGATGATGAACATCCATGGAATAGTACCTATTATATAAAACCAACAGTTAATTACACAAGAAACATAAAAAAACGATCAATCATCTATAATCTCATCCAATCCCAGGCGCCATCAATTATTCTCCCAGCTCTTCTTGAATATTTCAACAATGATTTTTGATCAATGGTATGGAATGTCAGTTTGTGTAAAATTTATCGGCTGATTTGTCACAATGTGTTCAGCCAATGCCGCTACAAATACGTGACAATCATTGTAATTTTGTTGTTGTGGTATATTTGTGGCTACAATGGTAGTCCAGAGGTTAGGGTCATGCCACTCGTAGTTGCTATACTTTCCCGTTAGCCAATGAATGCACAAAAAATATAACAACTTGTAAAAAACAATGTAAGGGCAATCAATAATTACATTACCAATGAGTATTTATGGCCCAAAAAGTACTAACAAAGCAATTAACATTTGCCAATGAGTCTTTGTAGCCCAAAAAGTTATCATAGTATCGCCACTTCGCTTCTTCGAGAAAACCCACAAGCAAAGTGAAATGGTCAATGTGATGGATAAGGTATACGAGTGTTGTAATATCCCGTGCCTCCCACACTTTCGATCCATCAGGGCCAAAACATAAATCGTCCGTTAAACCCGACTTCTCCTACCTCAAAGTCTGCCTACAAAGCGATTTACATTTAGTTTCACAATGAAATTAATATATGTTACATAATTTGTTCAAGAAGAGATGTACTTACCACAACGTGTGGATCAGCAAAGTATGCAGTAGGGCATAATTCCATCAAATACTGAAACCAATAATACAAAACATTGGTGTCCAACCACTCGCCCTATTTTAAAACTTTATTCAACACCTTAGAAAAGACTGCTGTGCACACAATGTCTAGATGTTACTTGTAAATTTTGGAATATTTCCCATATCCTTTTAAAATAAACTTATCAAGGCCAGAAAGAGTATATTCTGCCTCAGCCATTGCATGCAAGTAATAATCAAACTTTTCTTAGATCTTCCTCTTACGGGGTAGCCTTTTAATATTCCAAATCAAAGAGGCAAGAGTGTTCCTCTTCGGTGAGACGATCATTGCAAGCGATGATGAACCCGCAATGGGTGTTGATGGGAATTCAATCACTTCATCTCCTGTGCAACTTGTTTCCACCATAACCTATCTTAAACTTTCTTCTTTTTCTGTCTTCTTTGATTTGGCTCTTGACTTTCTAATGTATTTTTTCACAACCGATTTCTTTGTTTTAATTGAATTGTCTTCTCTTGACTCCGAGCTTTCTAAAATCTCTACATTAAAACCTTCAAATGAACTTCCCAAGGCTATTTTAAATTGCTTTAACTTTTTATCCCACGACAAACGAAAAACTTCAAATGATGTATGCTTCTCAGATGCATGATCGAACGACTCCTCCAACTAATGAAGTAGTGCATTAACCTGCAAAATCATTTCATTCATTAATCACAAAAAGGTATCAATCAAATTTAAATTGTGCAGCAGAAATACTATACCTACTGGTACATTTTTGCAACATGTTTCATCATGCAGGACCTGCTTAGAAACATATTTAATCTCATAGGAGTTTCCTGTTCCATCCTTAATATGACCAATATACATAATTGTGTTAAAGGTAAACCAGATTATGTATTCCTCATCATGCACTTTAGAGGATGACTTCTTGTGCTTGAGTACACTCTCAAACCTCCCATCCCAATTTGCTTACAAGAGAACTTTTCCAGGTTCACTATAATTATGAACAATCCTTTCAATCCATTCCTCTCATATATAAGGCATTTTAAATGGAGGTGGTACAACTTGCATGAATCCAAATTGTTTCATAACACGACCCTTGTTATGTCCTTCAACAATCTAATAAAATACCAATACAGTAGATGATGAAAACAACTCACAATCGACATTAGGATTGTTTTGTGAACATTTCTTAAGAAAGTTTGCATATGGCTATTATATAAACTGCATACGAAAAGGCAAAACAAGTTAATGTATTTTCACTCCATTTGTATTCAATGTAATGAAAACTACATTCCGAGGCGTGCACTCACATCGTCAATAGCTAAGTTGTTCAACTCTTCTCAAATCTTTTTCAAGTTTGATATGGCCTTCGAATGGCTCAACCGTTGCTTCTACATTTTCATCAGAGGAAATTGGAGCTCTGTTTTCCAACTATGATTGGGCCTTAGACATCGTCCAATCGACATCCTTATGTAGGCCCATATCTAAAAAGTCAAAATTATTCCCTAAAGCATTATAAAAAATATAAAGAAAGTAATTATAACAATGGATCTCGATTTTGCAAAAATGAATAACCTATAGCAATTGCAAAGGGCCACTCAAGGTCCTATGCTTTGTCTTCTTTGGTTGTTTTTTCTTCCATCTCTCTTGTACTTCTTCATTTTCATCCTCTTTCCCTTTTTTCATCGACCTTGCCCCATTGGCAAGCGTTCGGCAAAGATTAGCAAGACATGATGGTGCCTAAGCATATAATTTAAATTCCCTGAAGAGCTCCAAGAGGTAAGCTGGACCACGACCTGAAGATGTATTCCCGCTAATCTATCCCGCAACTAACACAAACAAATACGCCCGTGTGTTATAAATTTTTTCATCATTGGACAATTTCTTCTTCTTTTTATTCTTTGTTGCATCTGGCCTAAAGGTTTTTTCAAGCCATGTCAACTTGATATTTAGGTTGTTCACATCTTCACCCAGTACTGGGGTCATTCCTAGTAAATCTTGGCAAACTCTTGTACCATTTTGTTAGGGAATGTTCTTCTATTACAAAAGGGCCGTCAATCGAAAGGTCATAGATATAGGCAACATCTTCCAAAGTTACAATAGCCTTCCCATATGAAAAATTGAATATGTTAGTCTCAGGATGCCATCTTTCAACTAAAGTTGTTATCAGAGCATGATATATCGTGATCTCTTCCACTCCGTCAAGTGATGAAGGTCACATTGCCTAACATATTCCAATTGATTATCATTACAAATCTATTGCTTTTTGGCAAGTTCATTGGTATGCATCAAAATGTACCAAACTCTTCCCCAAGTCGGATTCCTTCAGATATATATTTTTCTTGATCAAAAAAAATTTTGAATGTTTCCTACCCATCTGAAATAAATATTAGCATAATTTAATTAACTGTAAAAAACAAAACAAGACATCACTTTAGCTTAAATAAATTGCAAAATTAATCAAACACCTTAGCTTTCGAATATTTGCACTGCAATCACTTGCTAAAATCTTTGCAACGTGCCTAATATTATATAAAAACATTAGTGAATAGGCATATAACTAATTTACATCAACACAAGTAGGAAACATTGTAGGATATTTTCCATTGTTGAATTCCCTATATATATTAGTCTCAGGAAACAGTCTTTTTTAAAAGATTTGTTAAGTCTTTCATTTCTTAAAAAAAGAAAATAAAATTGAAAGACTTAAGAAGAAATAGAAGAAAAAACTTTCATTGGTTAGAGTTCCCCCTCAATGTTAACCAATTCCCTCTGCTAATCTCAATAATAATATATGTACAAGCGTGACTTTAAGTATGCCCAAAATTCTTTTGAACATTACGGTATGCAGTCCAGCTTTTCAAGTTTATAAACAGTTCTTGTATTGAGCTTGAAAATGGGAGGACCTTTCATCGCAAATATTCATATTATGGAAGAACCTCTCAATTACATTTTGTCTAGCCTTTAAATTGAAGCAAAAATTTCATATTCGGATTCATTTGATGATGCCCCCTTTCCACATCCCCTTAAATCAAATAATTGTGCCCCCCACTCTTCACATGCAATAACGATGTTTAAACAGGTAGCCTTTTCATATATTCTATTCATAACATTGCCAAATAGCTACAAATATATGGGTCCATTGAAATTTTTATCTGTTATGCAACACACACAAAGCTAACCTACAAGTGGCCTTATACACTTACTAATAGGATAAGATGCAGCAAATCAACCCTTTTTTTTTCTCTTAGAGCTATTTCATCAAACAACAATAAAGCATATATTCAACTCTTACAACATTAGAGGAGAATGTACTTGGTTTGGGTATTTTTTTTGCTCTTAGAGGCATTTCATTAAACAACTTATAAACTCCAAGAATAACTACAAAGACCAACGAGTTAAAAAATTAGGGGGGGGGGGGGAGAAGAATAAGGTTTCCCAACCAATACATTAACTGGAATGCAAGCAAATCAAATACATTTCAATGCATTATCAACAGAAAACCTCTACAATATTAAACACCATGTAAAATAAAACAAAACATCTGAAGAGAGCAAAACACATGTAAGAAACCCTAGTGGAAAAGATAAACAATAGGAAAAAGGAGGTCGGCAATTGTGTTGATCAATGTTCACAAAAAGATTTCAAATCCGTTCCAAGCTTCAAGGGTAGATGTTGACCACGAGGTAGAAGCAGAGTAAATAGTTTTCATTGGAGCACAGATGACAAATGAAGAAGATGAAATGGAGAAGTAGCTACGTGGGGGGTAAATAGGGCACGAGGAGTGACGACGTCGTCGTTTCACGTAAACACTTAAAGAAGTACAAAAATAGCCCCATGGGGCCTTTCTTGATTCCGAATTGCTAGTGGGATTTATTTTGTTTAGTGGCATGGCAGCATGATTTTTCCTATAATTTCCTTTTAATTTTTAATATTTTGAATAGATATGAGCAATGATTTGAAGATCTTATATTGCTTTTAAGTTTCAATGAGTTATTTATTATCGATGTAGGAAAAGGTAGAGGCAAAAAGGAAGAAGACGAAGCCACATTACACTTTACAACAAGAATGTGTAGGTTTCATGTTTTCTATCACTGTATTTTGTTTGGAATTTATGCTTAATTTTACTGTAATCTCTATTAGAAGCACCACTGAAGTATTGCATGTGTGAAAGGCTTTAAATGATGATTTTGACTGTGGAAGTATATTGCTCTTGTTGTGATTTAAACAGACCCTAAAGCCTATCTTAATATCTATTCATTTTTATTTTTCAAGCTTGGGATGACATTTGTTTTTTGCAAAGTTAATTCTATCCTCATGACTGGTAGTATATCATGCATTGACAAGCACACCAAGTATGCCCAAAACTTACGTCAATATCTGTTCATTTTTACTTTTCTTTTTACATTTTTCTTTTTTTTTTTAGATGCTTCTCAAGTTGGTCTAGGCTGTGTGGTGATGCAGCACGGGAAGGTAATGGCATATGGATCGAGACAGCTTCGAGAACATGAGAAGAATTATGCCACCCATGATTTAGAACTGGCAGCCATCGTGTTTGCATTGAAACTTTGGCGACATTATTTATATGGCGTGAGATTTGAGGTTCATTCTGATCATCACAGTTTGCAGTACTTATTTACGCAGCAGGAGCTGAACATGAAACAGCGCCAATGACTTGAGCTCATCAAAGATTGCGACTACCCGATCAAATATCAACCAGGAAAGGGGAATGTGGTGGCAAATGCACTTAGCAGGAAAGCAGAGTCTATACAGATGTTGAGCAGTTTCCTTTTGAAGTTCCATGGTTTACCTGTTGAGGTGAAACTAGTGGATGATGTTGAGCAGTTTCCTTTTGAAGTTCCATGGTTTACCTGTTGAGGTGAAACTAGTGGATGAGTATGTGACTTTGGCTAGTACGCTAGTTTTTCAACCTGAGATGATTCAGCAGATAAAAGACAGGCAATTCGAAGATCTCACTTTGAAGCACATTCGAAACCACATTGGAGACAGACCTGATTTCATACTGGAAGACGGTGTGCTCTATTTTTGGAGCAGGTTGTGTGTGCCAGCGGTTGATGATTTCAAGGAGAAATTGATGCATGAAGCACACTATGCTAGATATGCGATGCACCCAGGTAGCACAAAGATGTATCGGAATCTCAAAGATCGCTTCTGGTGGAACAATATGAAGAGAGAAGTAGCAGGGTTTGTTGCTCGATGCTTGACATGCCAGAAGGTGAAAGCAGATCATCAGAGACCTTCAGGCTCGTTGCATCCTTTGCATATACCGCAGTGGAAGTGGGAACACATCACCATGGACTTCGTTTCAGGATTACCTCCGACGAGTAGGAAGAACAACACCATTTGGGTGATTGTAGATCGATTGACGAAATCAGCCCATTTCATTCCTTTTCAGAGGGGTATGACGTTTTCAAAGATGGCAAGGAAGTTCGTGGATGAGATCGTCAGGCTCCATGGTACGCCCGTATCGATTGTATCCGATCGTGACAGCCGTTTCGTTTCGTCGTTCTGGCGAGCTTTCCAGAAGGCTATGGGTACGAAATTGAGCTTCAACACAACATATCACCCACAGATGGATGGACAATCAGAGCGGACGATTCAGACTTTGGAGGACATGTTGAGAGCCAGTGTGTTGAGCTATGAGAAGGAATGGGATCTCCAGCTATCGTTATGTGAATTTGCCTACAATAATAGCTTCCACGAGAGTATTGGGATGGCGCCAAGTGAAGCATTGTACAAACGCAAATGTAGAAGCCCGGTATGTTGGGAAGAAGTTGGAACTCGGAGTTTTCACGGACCGACGATCATCGCCGAAACTACGGAGAAGGTACAGAAAGCAATTGAGAATTTGAGAGTTGCTCGGTCGAGACAGAAGATTTATGCAGACACTCGCAGACGGCCATTAGAGTTTCAAGTTGGTGAGTGGGTTTTTCTGAAGGTCTCACCGATGAAGGGTACGATCCGTTTCGAACAGAAAGGCAGGTTAGCTCCACGATATGTCGGACCGTTCGAAATCAAGAGCCGGATTGGTGATTTGGCCCACCGATTAGCTCTTCCCGAGACGTTTTCAGGAGTGCATGACGTTTTCCACATTTTGATGCTTCGGAGAAATGTTCATGATCCTTCCCATGTCATTTGTTACGACGATGTTCAGATTTAGCCGAATGCTGTCTACGTTGAGTGACCGCTCTGTATCGCGGGAACCTGAGAGCAGATACTCCGCACCAGGACAATTCGATGGGTCAAAGTGCTATGGGAGCATCACAGTCCCGATGAAGCTACATGGGAGTTAGAAGAGCAGATGGCGCGGCATTATCCCGATCTATTTACGCAGGTATGAGTGAGTGAGTGTTCATTCCGAGGACGGAATGATTCTCAAGTAGGGGAGGATGTAACACTCCGACCCAACTTGACCTCGTTTAGCGACTAATTAAGGATGTTTTAGTTTTTAATTGTGTTGTGTTTTTGTTTTGATTTCGTTGCGGGTCATGGATATGTAGTTGGGTTGAGTTTGACCTGGATTAGGTAAACCAAGCCCTTTTTCGTGATTTTAGCTTTTCTAAGACATGGTCATTTTCGCATCATCTTGATGTCAACACGTGTCTTTCGTTGAGCTCGTTAACTTTCGTAACTACGTCATTTGTAACCGATGTCGTATGATTCCATTGGACCTGGATTTGACTTGAACTGTAAATGGTTCTATGACTTAGACTTGGTTGCCATTTGGCCTTAAATCTTATCTTATAAAGCCATTCCACCGATTGTTTTCCTCACTCTTCTCTCTTAGTTCACGTGGAGCTCCATTTTTCTCTCCCTCTTGAGTTTTCTTCTCCACCGATCAAGCCAAAAAGGGGAATTTGTGCTTTTTCTTTCCTTGGTGATTGGATTGAGGTGAGTTCGAGGTCTCCTCCATCTCCCTCATCTTTTTCTTCTCGTTTCCATGATTCCATGACTATGCTCACGATGTTTCTTTCTCTTTCTCTTCATGCATGGGGAAGTAGGTTTGTGTTTGGACTGGTTGTGGACGTGAATTGAGCCCAATGATAGCAATTGGAGTGTTAGAATTTAATTGAGGCAAGTATAAGCATAAGATGTATGAACCCATGTTGGTAATTGCTTGATTTTGGTTAATCTACATGAGTTTGCAGGGAAAACATGTTTACAGCCCAATTTGATACCATTCTCCCTTTCTCTATTGGAATTTTGCACATCTGATGTCGTTACAGGTTTTCTGTATTTGATTCAGAATTCGACCCCGTGCATGCACGGCTAAACCGTGAAATGTGCTACGGCTGAGCCGTGAAATGCACTACGGCTAAACCGTGACCCAACCGTGAACCCAGCCGTAGATCAATACAGGGTGACACCTGAAAATAACTGAGAGTATGCAACTCTGCAACTCTTCTACGGTCCAACCACGGCTAAGCCGTGAAGCCTTCTACGGCTAAGCCGTAAGGTTCCTTCGGCTAAGCCGTAAGGTTACCTACGACTGAGCTGGCTGGCATGAACAGTGAGAAAAAATAGGAAAAGAAGGAGACCTGTAGGACCTTTAAAGTAGAAGGTAGGCAACTTTGCGTTGCCCAACGAAATATGCTACAATGAGTGAATGATCTCAAGCACTGCGAATCATTCATGTTCGTTATCCAGTTGTTAAACACCTCCCCATGGGTGTTGGTTTAAGGGACTTCGGTGCACCAGCTAATACAAGGCAACACTGGACAACGATGTAGCGGATAACTTAAAACTACATCATCATGCACGTTTAGAAACACTGGATAATTAGATTAGAGTTGGCTAGTAAATGAAGGTGATTCGATATGGTACGGTTTGCTTGGATAACATGTTGTATTTCGATCATTGATCTCCACTCTTAAGGAGGATCATTGTGTGTAACATCGAAAATAGTACTATGTGTCCACCTTGAGTATGTATGTATGTATTTATGTTATAATGCTGGCACGTATAAGACATGATCTCGGATATGCACGCAGGATATGCTTGTCATGATCTACTCAGGGTTTTCATGATTGATTCTGTATAGTCAGGCACTACTTAGCCTCAGCCTTAGGATCCCGACGGGGTGAATTTGGTATAGTTTTCATGGCCTTGCTGCAGTAAGGAAACGTCTTGGGAAATCCGAACTCCAGGAACCCGAGACCCATTCGTACCCTGGCCCGGACAATGGTGTTCTCTGCACGGATATAAGATCCCTCTTTTGGGAGCATATGGCAATGTAGTCGCCAACTAGTTATGTACACAACATGTATACATTGATTCACATGGCATGTTTCTTTCTTGTACGATAGCTTAGTATACAAATGTGACCTGTTATGATTTACATGATGTTCTTTATTCTATTAGACACAGCATGTGTTACCTGTTATGGCTTATACTTTGCTGAATCATTGTATTCATGAGTTGTCTTAGGTGTTGCAGGCTCAGAGACCCCTACCGACCCCTCGTCGGTCGGCCAGACTCCTAGTGAGGCCCCCGAGGTCCCATCAGGCCTAGAGAAGTGAATGTGATCACTCCACCGGAGAGCTCCCTGGACATTCATGGCATAGGAGTCTTCCTTTTTTTTTGAGATTTGTCACGCTTGGATCCATCATGATTTGTACATGTTTATTTTATTCATTTTGTAAAACCTTCATCTATATATATCAGTTCTATTTTTGTATTTTCTTCTTGCATTGTTTAGTGTGATGTTTTGATGTCTGCAGCTTTCGTATATATGTTTGGCACGTGTGAACCTTCCCTTGTGCGTGTGCAATTAGATCAGGTCTACGTGTATAGGCACGGGAGTACGTGTGTCATCGGTTTAGCTTTTGCTAACCCCCGAACTCCTGGGCTCGGGCTGTGACACTTGGTCATATGAGTGAGAAAGGCCTGCAGATGTTGGCAAAGAAGGATTTCATTTCTTACTCCAAAGGTATATCCCTTGACCCTTGTGATTATTGTCTGTATGGCAAACAGCATAGGGTTGCTTTCTCTTGGACATCAAAATTAAAATCTAATGTATTGGATTTGGTATATTTTGATGTTTGTGGTCCCATGGAGGTAGAATCATTGGGTGGCAATAAGTTCTTTGTTACGTTCATCGATGATGCATCCAAGAAAGTTTGGGTTCATGCGTTGAAATCAAAGGATCAAGTGTTTCAGATTTTTCAACAGTTTCATGTCATGCTTGAAAAAAAAACAGGTAAACTCTTGAAGTGTCTCCACATAGATAATGGGCGTGAGTACACATCCAACAAGTTCAAAAGCTATTACTTAAAACATGACATACGACATGAAAAAACAGTTCCTAGTACATCAAAGCACAACGGTGTGGCAGAGAGAATAAACCACACTCTTTTTAGGAAGATGAGATACATGATGAGATTAGCACGGTTGCCTAAGTCATTCTGGGGTGAAGCCGTTCTAACTGCCGGTGTAACACCCGATCTCCCACATACATGCATGATATTGTCCGCTTTGGCACATGGGCCTCACGGTTTTGTTTTTAGTGGGCCTCAACCGACCAAAAGGCCTCATGCAAGGTAAGGGTGCAAGCTCTATATATAAACCCATTCATTTTCCCCTTTATAGTCAATGTGGGACTCGAGGATGTTACAATCCACCCCCCTTAGGGCTGCACGTCCCTATGCAGTAGCCTGCCAGGCCAAATAGCTTGCCCGCCCACATAAGAACCAACCCACTTGCACTAGGCCACGGTAGGGACCCACACTCGAACTAGGTGAGAGTCGGCTCTGATGCCATTTGTAACACCCCACCCCCACATGCATGCATGATATTATCTGCTTTGGCCCATGGGCCTCACGGTTTTACTTCTAGTAGACCTCAACCCGCCAAAAGGCCTAACGCAAGGTAAGGGTGCAAGCTCTATATATAAACCCATTCACTTTTCTCTCTATAGTCGATGTGGGACTCAAGGATGTTATAGCCGGCTATCAAATTAATAGATCTTTCTCAGTTCCTTTGAAATTTGATATTCCAGAAAGAAGATGGACGGGTAAAAATGCTTCCTATTCACATTTGAATGTGTTTAGGTGTAAAGCGTTTGGACATGTACCAAAGGAGCAGTGTTCTAAGTTGGACAATAAGACAGTGAGTTGAATCTTTCTTGGCTATGGTGGAGATGAATTTGGCTACAGGTTATGGGATTCAGATAAGAGAAGAATTATCAGAAGAAGGGATGTGGTTTTCCATGAAGACCAGTTCGTTGGAATGTTAAGAAGATTGATAAGTCTTCTGAAACAGTTGATGGAGCGGTTGATCTCACACCGATTCCTTCTCTGGTGCAGACCACAGGTGGATAAGTTAGACAAAATGAATTGGATCGTAATGAAGCACAGGGGTCACCAGATGATGAGAGTATTGAGCAGGGGGAGCTACAGTCTCCTTAGTTAGGAACCATGGAATCTCAAGTTATGAGGTCTACAAGAGAGTCAACTATCTACTAAGTATTCTGCATCAGAATATGTTTTGCTTACTGATGAAGGGGAGCCAGAGAGCTTCCGAGAAGTAATAACTCATGATGATAAAGATGAGTGAATGAAGGTTATGTAGGATGAGATGAGTTCTTTGACAAAGAACAAGACATATGAGCAAGTGCAACTTCCTAAAGATATGAATGTTTTGAAAAACAAATGGGTATTCAAGCTAAAAAAAGGATGAGAATGGCAAACTGATGAAGCACAAAGCACGGTTGGTGGTAAAAGGCTTCGCATAGACAAAGGGTATCGACTTCAGTGATGTTTTCTCTCCTGTTGTGAAAATGACTTTTGTCAGAGTCGTCTTGGGTCTAGCTGCAAGCATGGACCTTGACCTTGAGCAGATGGATATGAAGACTGCATTTCTTCATGGTGACTTGAAAAAAGAGATCTACATGACTGAAGGAAAAGAACAGATGGTTTACAAGTTGAAGAAAAGTCTTTACGGGCTGAAGCCAGCACCGAGACAGTGGTACAAGAAGTTTGATTCATTCATGTTGAGTCATGGGTACCGGAGGACAGTTGCAGATCACTATGTTTGTGTTCGTCGAGTTATCGATGGCATGTTCATCATCCTTCTTTTATACGTAGATGATATGTTGATAGTTGGACATGATAGCAAGTTGATTGGCAAGTTAAAAGATGATATGTCAAAGTCATTTGACATGAAAGATTTGGGTTCCACACGAATGATATTGAGCAAGCAAATACGTCGTGATAGGAGTTCCAAGTAGCTGTGGTTGTCACAGGAGAAATATATTGAATGAGTACTCGAGCGGTTCAACATGAAGAATGCTAAGCTAGTTAACATGCCTCTAGCCAGTCACTTCAAACTAAGTAAGCGCTTGTCCTACTACAGATGATGAAAAGGCACGGATAGCATGTGTTCCTTACTTTTCTGTTGTGGGGTGTCTTATATATGCTATGGTTTGTACATGGCCAGACATTACTCATGCTGTGAGTTTAGTGAGTAAATTTCTATCTAATCCCAGAAAAGAGCATTGGGGAGTAGTGAAGTGGATATTTGGGTATTTGAGAGGTACTTCTAAGTTCTGCTTATATTTCGGAGGCTCAAAACCAGTGGTGGATGGTTATACTGATGCTGATTTTATAGGCGATCATGATCATCGGTTGTCGACATTTGGTTATTTGTTTACTTTCATAGGAGGAGCTATCTCCTGGCAATCGAAGATACAGAAGTGTACAGCACAGTTTACAACTGAAGCGGAATACATAACTGCTAATGAAACAGGGAGAGAGATGCTTTGGTTGAAGAGATTCTTTCAAGAACTAGGTTTAAAGCAAGAAGAATATGTAGTTTTTTGTGATAGTCAGAGTGCTATGGATTTCAGTGAGAATGCTACATATTGTGGTTGCATGAAGCACGTTGATATCAATTACCGTTGGATTCGTGAGGTGATAAAAAAAGAACTTCATGAAGCTGGAAAAGATTCACTCGGACAAGAATCCCTCGAACATGATGACAAAGGTTGTGTCTAAAGGAAAGCTAAAACTATGTTCAGAGTTGGCAGGGCTGAACTCCTAGTAAAGGATTCAGAGCGTCTTCCCCATGGTCTGGAGGGGGAGATTGTTGGCCAAGTGGGCCTAGACCAATTGGGTTCAGTGTCTTGGGTGGTTTTCCTAATTATATTAGGAATTTCCTATTTGTTAAATAGTAGTTTCTTAGTAAGGTTAGGACTTTCCTTTTTCTAAGAATGGAGTTCTTGGGGGATAAGGAAGTGATGATTATAAATATGATGTAATCTGTAACCCTTGATAGAGGCTAAGATTCCAAGGCTGTGGATTCACAGATTGGAGGAGAACCTAGTGGAAATTGGTTTCCCGTGGACATAGGCATCTTTGCCGAACTACGTAAATCTATTGTCTTCTTCTGTGGTTGATTGTTGATCTAGGTTGCTTACGCACAGACGCTCACAACACTCAGTTGGTCCTTTACCGCCAACCGACGCGTTGATCCCCCGAAACCCTTGACATTCCAAGAGGCTATCTTCATTTGTAAAGTGAATTACTGTAAGATCCTTTAACTTGTACAAGGTGGGCTCACACTCGACCAGCCCAAGTCAAGTGTTAGGCTAAGTGTTTTGGCCTTAGGTGGTGTCCTAACTTAGTTGGGAGAATTATTAGTGGCATATTGCAATTGGGACTCCATTCGGTTGATATTAATTTGTATTTCTGCTTGGACAAGTCTTGGCTCCTTAGGATCTTGACCAAGGCAGTAAGGAGAAAAAGAGTTCCGTGTGGTACTCTCTCTCCACATGTATATTTCAAATGAGACTCTCTAATATAGACTCCAACGAGATACTTTTTATAGTTCCATACACTATATATTAATAAGGTTCTCTATCTCCTCTTGGGTTCACATAGAGAGAGAGAGAGGGAGAGAGAGAGAGAGGGAGGGAGAGCTTTAACATGGGGTTTTACAACAAAAGAAGCTGATTGTGAGGAAGACAAAGATGATCATCAACGAAACACATAGCGGATGTCTGGTGTGAGACCGATCAGCAACGAATTTCTATACAAGGTGAGTAGAATCCCTCATCTAGGTTGGCATGGTGTGGCATGATTCCTCTAAGATTTCGAACATTGTTGTTTAATTCGTCTAAGTTGGCATAGTATGGCCTAATTCCTCTAACATATGGAATATTGTTGTATAAAGGCTAGATTGACAATTGTAGTATGATTATCAGGCATTTTAATGCAGTCCTTTGCCTAACCTAGTGATATAAAGCAAAAGTAGTCACTGTCGACAGACTAATTGCGGTTTAAAAATCCATTTTGGCGATGATTGATTAGAAGATATGTTCTGTAGAATTAATATGAAACACAGATAACCTAATTGAAGAGTTGTGGCCAGATCAGAGTTTCTAATTACAGCTAAACTTGGATTCTCCCAGTTCAGGTTGTTAAAACAGAGAAAGAGGAGACTGGGTGTGAGGACCCACGTGGCCCACTTGATCATTGATCAGTACCCCACATTTAGAAGGGGACTGATAGGCGACTAGTGTGGTGGAGTCCATCATGGATTCACATCCATTGGGGGGCCCATATCAGATGGCTCCAAGTGGGGTTTGGCGAGAGAAACTCCCTGATGAAGGACTTTGGGTAAGGTTTTGGTATTCATGAACTTTCTGGAAATTCCAAAAGGCACCTAAGGTCATCATTAATCTAATTAAACCCCTTACATGTTTGTTTGTAAAGAATATATATTTGAAAGATAATATTAATTGATTTAGATATTATGATATCTCTAATAGTGGTTAGTGTAAAGATCCCTTGATGAATTTCTAGAAATAAATCTTTTGCCTTTTAATGGTAGAACCAATAATATTAATTGATTTAGATATTATGAGATCTCTAATAGTGGTTAATGTAAAGATATCCCTTGATGAATAAGTTCCAGAAATAAATCTTTTGCCTTTTAATGGTAGGGTGTACTCATAGTGCCATGTTAATTAGTTATTATATTGCAAACTGTTGGGATGCTTTGATAATTGATGCTTATTACCAGTCACTTGATTTACGATAAATGATTTTACATTTTGGTATGGGACGATTGATTAATAGTATGATATTTGAAAGTATGATGTAAATCGAATAATTGTGATTAAGAGATGATGCCTATAGCTGATATAATGATAACAGGTTGCCCTATTAAATGTGATCCATACCTCATAGTAGGGTGCCCCTTTTGATTTCAGAGAAGGGCAAGGACTTGAACCAGAGTATGAAGGACTGATCAAGTGAACGGTTGGGATGATGTTAAATATAATATGAATTATGTTGAATATATTGAGATTGAAATCAGATAGCCTCATTGTTGATAATGATTTAGAACTTCCTTGTGAATGCTTGGTTGAGGGAAGTAGGTTCAACAATCATGGTGGACGACAAGCCATGTTGTTGACATAAACGTAGATCCTCTTGTCTGGGATATCAGAATTGGCTCAATAATCATGGTGGACGATAAGCCATGCCATTGACGGAAATGTAGAAATGCCATGTAGGGGTATCGGAATTCTTTATTGATTATTATAGAAAGGTACTCGAGAAAGAGTAGATTAAAATATTATCATAGCTCTATTTATTGATCTATGTATATTCATGAGAATGACTAGTAATATATTATGGATCTATTGTCTTCTTGATTTGAAATTTTGCTCACCAGTGTTACTGACTGGTGGTTCACCCCATTTCAGGTGGTGCATTCGTAGAAGTTGCGAGGAATGACTAAGGTTAG
Organism: Sextonia rubra; assembly: GCA_037013555.1. NCBI lineage: Eukaryota > Viridiplantae > Streptophyta > Magnoliopsida > Laurales > Lauraceae > Sextonia > Sextonia rubra. Next base: position 34,182,097 of record JASUAD010000028.1, read on the forward strand.
CAGGTAGACTTTAGCATGTGTGGCTGATCTCGAGAGCAAAGAACAATAAATAAATTATAGATGGGATTAGCCCAAATAGTTGGATGTTCTCCATTTTGATTTATAGACTTGTCATTCTTTTAGTAGGATTTTATTATGACTTTTAATATATTATGTTTCAAATATAAATTAAATATGAATGCTTTTGGACCTTTATGTTCATTGGAATTTGATTTATGATGTGTTGTTATAAATTTAAGTATATCTTAAGAATCTGAAGAGCACCAGATTTTTGAATTGTTATAATTATCCCTTGGTTTCCTCTGTCCTCTGTCTTAAGTATGTTTTGTTGCTCCCTTGCTTGAGCAAATTCTACCAAAGCTTTCTGGGCCCCTCTAGATCCAACCACAGACACTCCAGTTGCTTCCTCACATTGATGTATGTTCTGTAGAGGCCACTATACAAGTTGGATTTCAACATCCTTGGGTTCCCCAGGGATTTCACCTATAGAGGCCTCTCTTGAATCTTCTTTATGCATAGCCTAACCAAAATCTTTTATATGCCCACCTTTTTCTGAAGAAGAAGTGGATACTTTATCATTGTTGCCTGAATTAGTATTGTATCTTCCTTGAGGTCTCCATAGATTTCACCTATAAAGGCCCTTTCTTGTATCCTCCTTATGTGTAGCCTGACCAACATCTTATTAGGGAAAATTTTAAAATAGGGCTCAAGTTTTGCCCAGATTTCAAAACAGGACAAAAAATAAATACATTTCAAATAAGGACTTAAGTTTTCTATTTAAATTTCAAATCAGGACAACCGTCGAGAAATTGAATTTTCCGTTGAGTTTTTATTCTATTTTTAAAAAATGCCCAAAATGTCTTTAACCCTTTCCTTTCAGCTTTCTCTATTCCTTCTTCTCTCATCACCTCCTACTATGTTCTCCCTCACCGCCCTCTACTTCAAAATCACACTCCTTTTCTCACAATATCTTCTCTCAGCTCTTCCCCAATCCTCCTTTCAAGCAAACTGTTGAGGCTGCCTCCTTGCCCCATCCGATCCCTTCTCCATCCAAATAGGACTAGGTGTTGCAGGTTGGAGGATGAAAGAAGGTGGTGGAATGTTTGGTTTGGTGGAGATGAAAAAGTGAAAGATGGGTGAAGTCTCTGTTTGCTAGTTTTTATAGGTGGATTATGTGGTTGTGATGAAAATCAAAGAAGGTGAGCTGTCTACCAAATTCTACTGCTGAGTCCCTTGCAAAATATGAGTCTCCAACTGTACAAGTCTTCAGGGTCAACCTCCCACAGCAACTCCAAAAATCATACCAATTGGAGAAGTAGCGGGTAGATGCATATAATAGAACTATCATGCAGGAGCATCCTCAAAGACTTCTTTTTCAGCTCTTCATATCTAAGATGAATCGGCGGGCAGCAACAGAGAGTAGGATGCAGCACTATCAATGCTTATGGATGGATGTCACTGAAGGTTGTTATGTTTCCAAGCTAATCTTTAAGTTTACCCGGGCTGTAGTAGTTGTAGTAGTAGCTTTAGTTTTTCTTAAAGGTCCCTATTTTAGAGCCATAGACAACTATATGTGTATCTTATTTCCCAGACTTCTTTTCCAGTTTTAATATGTTCCTCTTCTTCAGCAAAAAAGAAGAAGAAAAGGTGAGTCGTCTGGGTAGTAGTTTTGAGGGATGATGATGAATGGTGACCGCTGTGATGAAGTGGATACTTTGTCATTGTTGCATGAAGAAATTGTCGATGTCGGCTGAGGGCTTCGGGAGAGAACGGAATAAAACCCTGCACAATTCCTCCCAGGTAATAATATCCAACCTCCAAAATTCCTAGGTGCACCTCCTCCAATATCCTCCCTCTCTTACCGTGTCTCCTGAGCAGCTTGGCCGGCTTCACCCCCTTCCTTGTTCGTCTCCTTCTCATTTTTCGCAACATCCGTCGTGTGGAACTCGTTCACACCGACATCCCCTGTCAAGCTTTTCACCAACTCCCTTGACCCAATCGAGTCTTGATACTTGCTTGCAATTTCCTGCTCATCAGTGGGATTGCCCTTTCGACTCCTCGTTTCATTGTCGAAGATATAACCCTCCTCTTCATCACTACTCTTATCCTCTGCTGGAAAGCTCGGGCCACTTCTCATCCCGCTGCCATCACCCTCTTCAATCTTCATTTCCTCTTTTTCCTTCCCCAAATTTCTCTCCCACAATCTAACCTGAATATCCATCTCATTTCAGAAAGCCCTCCCTGTCCAAGGCATAGCAGTCTTTTCAAAATTTGAAAATTGGTTAATGACGTCATAACTTCTCTCCCGTTGCTCCAGCCACCGACCACCTGCAGCCCTCTCCCTTTCTAACCCTTCAATTATCTTTGATTTCTCCTCGCCTTCCTCCACAATAGCAGAGAATTTCACCTCTTCTGCCCAAATGGGCACCGACATTGGCAAAGAGACAGTTATTATCCAGGAGCACCTTCACTCTCCCCACTTCCCAACATTTCTTGTTTGCAGTGCGTTGGTCAACCTCCAAAGTCCGGCCCAGGCAATCTCCTATAAGCCTGAAGATTTCTTCATGCCGTACATGTAACAGCAATCCCTGAATTTTTAGCCTCACCGGATATGGAGGTGGCCCCATACATTCCATTCATCTCTCCAACGATGAGAACGGAAACTAGTGGCCTTCAACTGCAGCGCATTCAAGGGTCTCTTCTGCCTCTTTTTTCTGAACAAAACTGCATCCACACAGGCTACTTCCCCAGCTTTAGAATCTTTACTAGCATCTTCCCCTTGCATTTTTCCAACCAGCTCTTTTCCCGGACCAGAGTATTTGTCTTTGATTTCATGAAGCACACTAAGCTGCAGAAAAGAGAAGACTTCTGCCGTTCAACCACCCATGAGGCCACCCTCACCCCTCGCTCCCTTCCATTATCTACTACCCACCCTGTTCTAGTGCTCGTCTTCACATCTTCTTTAAAGACTTGGGCATCACTTGGATGTGACCTCCCTCTTTCCTTGTCGTGAAAAGGGTCCAAGTTTGCCTGAATTTTTCTTCCTCCCTGCGATCTACCCATAACAATTTCCACAGTATCTTCAGCTCCTCTTTTCATTACAAATGGAACAAAAGCAAAACTCCTGTTCTTCGTGCTTCCTATCTCGGCAGGAATGAAGATATCAACTATCCTCCCAGCCCTGCAGAACGTTGCTTCCAACTCTAGCTCGGAGATTTGTTGGGAAGATTTGACACAAAAACTGAAAAAGAATCCTCTCTCAATCTCTGCAATCTTAGTGGAAGATGAATCATCTTGACTGTTTGGCTGTGATACCTCCTCCTCCCCAGCAGTTGCTCTGATCACCTCTGCCCATGATCTACCTTCAAAATGCCTGATGTAGGTTCTGTCTTAGGTCAATGTCCGTCTCAACTGGGTTCAACAGTTTTTTGTAGATGCTTAATTCGCCGCTACTTATATTACTTTTTCATGTCCATGTTCATTTAATTATAATATTCATCCTCCCTTTTATTTTATATAATTACCTTATTCTCATCTGAACTAGATGAACCAGACAAACCAGTAAGCCTGAAAGAATGAACCAACTGATACCTCAAAATCATATGCTTGAGGCCTACAGACAGACCTTGCTAGACCAATTCTCAAACCATTACATTTAACACACACAACTTTCAATTTTAAGAATTTTAACACATTATTGTTCAGGAAATTTTAATATATACTGAAGCATCTCTTCTACCCAAAAAGAAAAACTTGAACATCTTAGTTGTGCCCGTTAAATATTAATGTATGCACATGCTGTGACCAAGGACATTGCATCTGAAATTCCGATAATGGCAACAACAATCTCGCTACAAACAGAACCTATGCATCCAACAAACAAGTTGTCCCAGGGCAACTTCCATTTAACATATTCATCTAAAATCTTTCAAAATCCTCCTCTGGTTATCTTCTGCCATTTCATGGCAGTGTATAAGAAGTGGAATTTTAAACTGCTGACAACACTTTTTTGAGCATGAATGCATCCAACGACTACATATTTATCATCATTAGAAATCCAAGACAAGGAAAAAAATGCAGAATATAAATGCCAATATTAAGGAAGGAATTGACTATTATTTTTCATACTCTATTCCAAAAATATATATAAAATAAAATAAAAATTCATGGATCACAAAAGAAATTCTAAGATCAAAACTTGAGCCATGAGACCTGAGGAAGAAATGGAGACTTCCATGAGTTCCGAACAATAACATTATTAAAAAATTGTACAAGTCACTGAGTGCTTGAACACTTAATTTCAACTGATTGTGAGCTGCTTCTGCACCTGTGCTGGAGTTAGCTCATAGTGTGATCCACTAAAGGCATGTCCTTTATACTACTGCAAACGGATCAAATCCGAGTACAGTACAAATACTTCAGTGATCAGAGAACCAGTTTTTTCCATTTATCACCTTATTTACTTATTTACTGAGCCAAACGTTGATGATTCCTGAAAGCTTTTCCAAGAGACTTGAATTTCAAAATACTCTCAAGCAATCAGGCAACAGTAGTTGGAGGTGCCCCATCTAATCTGTGGTGGAATAATTTAACCAGAGCTCTCCGTTCGCAGTCCTGAATTGATCAATGAAAAAGAAATAAAAGGGGAGCTTAGATAATGCCTGCAATAAAACAACAAGTGTTTTCCCTCTCTCATGATAATGATAGTAGTAATCTGAAGGGAACCACTCAACATGGCGATAGTTAAAGTCATGACTACAGTTCACTTTCACTGAGCCATAACAATGGCTGGAATAAGTTTCTTTGTCACCTAAGGCTTCAACATTTATCTTTTGGCATGGAAAGCACCACACATTCGATTAATAAATGAACCATGGGTAAATCAAGCATTAATGCATCATATAATGACTGTTAATTCCTTATTTGACCAAGATTTCACCTGTAACTCAATGATTTTAATAAGGTAGTCAAGAATACAACCAATGATAATAATGATGATGATCTTTCAAGAATACCACCAGCTTCATACACTGTGTTTGGGAGATGGGAATCCCCAACAGGCATGTTTGGCATCAGGTCATTACTTCAGTAATCAGTAATAAGAATATATTCTCTTGTGCACGATGCACAAGCATGCATCCAGAGCCACAGCAGGTGTTTTGCATCAGTGGGCCCCATCTCTTGAATGGTACTGGCACACAGCACGCATGCACACTGTGGGTGGGTGGAAGTTTTCCATCAGTAGCATAGTCTGGCAAGGACCATTAGGCAACAACATGGAATGGAGACAAAATGCAATGTTAGTAGGGGCAGCAGCTTGATTCAAAAGGAAATCATTCTCTTCCTCCTAATATCTAACAGAAAGCACCTTGTATATATTATTTTTGGTTAAGGCAAGCACCAACTGGAGCTGAACACAGTTCTTACAACAACCAAGGAAAGGCCAGTCAAGTGATCCCAGTACCAAAGAACCAAATAGTACTTCTGACTTGGTGATGACAAATTTCCAAAACAAAAAGAAAGATGCTTCACATACAGAGAAACAAAAAAAGGTAGCAAACAGTAAATTCAACAAAAATGGCCCTTTGAAAGTTATTCAAAATTCATACTCCACTCATGAAATTAGCCAAAACTTCCTGAGTGTATTATCTCTCCCATAGATTGTTAAGCATTTTCAGGTTGCCATGTTATCCGCAATGAGCGCCATTGCTTCCAAAATAGAGTTAGAGATGTCCAACAGAAACCATCTTACCTTGAACATATTTACAAAGAATGGCTTCTCTGGATTCATTCTCCTAAGCTTTAGAAAAGTATATGCAAAGCTCAGTTGATCACGTGAGGTGAAACGATCAACTTCATTGAACCAAAGGCACGAAAATAAATTTGACATGGGGGAGTGGGCACGCACAATAAATGAACCTTCAGGCACATCTGCATAGTATGAAACACAAATCAGTATATATTTTAAAAAACAATAAATGGTTTAAAAATAGTGGCAGTGGAAAAAGAAAGTCCATAGTGGGGAAGCAGGAGCATGCTACACACAACTTGGAAGAGGAGTGCTGTCATCTGTTGCATTAAACTTGATAAGACCATCAGACTGGTAAAACTGAAACTGTTCATCAATGGCCGCATGATTATATTTGTTTAGACGCTTATTCTGGAGTACCTCCTCCCAAACACAGTGACGATCGTAATGGTTTGAAATAGCATACTCAGATCCTTTTCTCCATAAGAAGTACTCAAGAATCAGCATTGGATCCGCCTGGAGTCGCAATTTGCTGTCAAGCCAAATAGAATACCTGATAACAATTGGAAATAAATCAACTCTAATGCACTTAATTTGAGAGGAAGCAAAGAAACATCATTTCAGCATCTGTACCAAAAGGTCATACCAGTAACAAACAAGAGCCAGACTAAAATCCCAAAATTGTAGCCCATGAAAGCATTTCTTTTTCTGTTTGAGAGATAAGGGAATAGAGTACAAAAGGGTAAAGGGCGTAGAGTACGAAATGGTAAAAGGAATAGAATACTAAATGGTAAAAGAAGCACAAGATTTTGCCCTTAATAGTTCTCAATGCCATATATGGCACAATACCTTATAACAAATGAAAATCAATGAATTCTTATGCATTTAAATTGAGAGATTTTAGCATCTTTACCAAAATGTCATAAGAAACAGCCAGACTAATATGAAATATCCCAAAAATGTAGATCATACGTGCATTGTTTTTTCTTTCTGAAGATAGTGCATGTAAAATACTAAATGGTTAAAAACTAGGGCAAAATTTTGACTTTGTCATTGGTTTTCCAGTTCAAGATTAAAAGCATTGCCATTTGCCACTACCACAACACCAAGATTAAAAGCATTGCCATTTTCCACTGCCACAACCCCAAATTTATTTTAAAAACAAAAAAAGGTAAAAAACTACTGTCAAGACAATACATGATGAAGTAAGGAACACACCAACATGTTACCTAGCAGATGGAAAAAGACGGTGAGGCAAAAATTTCGGCACCTTTCCAGTTTTCCGCATGTCAGTGTACGGTAAATTCTTCACAACAACTATTCTCCACAAACCAGCGTATCCTTCACCAACAAGAACTTTTCCCTCCGACGACAGCTTGTCCTTTGTTAGTTCATCCATAAACATAACAAAACATACATTCTTCTTAGAATAGTCACTGATCTGCAATAAGCAGAAGCTAGTAACATTACTTTCTGGAATACTAAGAAATATCACAACCAGAAAATCAAGTCAAGGTAAATAAACAGAAGCACCTAAAAAGCCATCTCATTAAATGAGAAGAAATGATTTCTATGAACACTATGTTACCAAGGATATACTAACACAGAGAACAGTTTCATTGTCCACAATCAATAGAACACAATTAGTAACTTTTACATTATACAAGAAGATTTTTCAATTTCGAATCATATATAATCATATAGTAATAATAACATGAAAAAAAATCATATCAAAACTAACCAATTGACAGTTGACACAAAGATGCCAATGCTTTTTCCCCATTTTGATTGGCAGTCAAACTTATAGTTAATCAGACTAAAAACAGATTCAGGAAATCAAGATAATCACAAATACTCAAGAAAATATAGAGTACAGTATAATCCAATATGCAAAGAGATGCCCTGTTTATGAGCCATTCAGTACAGTTAGTGGTTGCAACTTGCAACATCATTTGAGATGCAATCCTCCAGAGATGAAAGTGGGAACCACTCCTTGAGAAGAAATACATGACCGCATCGTCACTAGTTATTGTTCCAAGCATGGAAGACAACTGCACCATTCCTAGTTAGAGTTTAGGAAATCAAGATAATCACAAATGCTCAAGAACATATAGAGTACAGTATAATCCAATATGCAAAGAGATGCCCTGTTTATGAGCATTCAGTACAGTTAATGGTTGCAACTTGCAACATCAATTCTTTTTTTTTTTTTTGGCTGAAAGGATAAATTAACTTAAAAAGCCTTAGAGGCACCAAAAGAGATACAGGAAACAGAAGGGAAGAGAGGATCTAAGGAGAGGAGGCCTCCAGAGCCAAAGATTCCGGAGAAAGGAGAAACAAAAACAAAAGATTAAAAAAAAAAGGGTGGCCCAGTGCATGAGGCTTCCGCATAGCAGTGTCTAGGGAGGGCAAGATTTACGCAGCCTTACCTTCATTTTGAAGAGGCTATTTCCGTGACTTGAGTCCGCGTCCTCTAGGATGCTACCGGTAAGCCTTTACCGTTGGGCCAAGCCGCCCTTTAAAAACAAAAGATAAAATAAGAAAACAATAAAGAGGAGGTCGCCTGCCGGAAACATAGAAGACAGCAGCAGCAGCAAAACACTGAGTCAGAGGGGGAGACCCATCAGCCTTGGGCGCGGCGAATCCTGTGGTCGGACGAAACTTGCAACATCATTTGAGATGCAGTCCTCCAGAGTTGAATGTGTGAACCACTCCTTGAGAATAAATACATGACTGCATCGTCACTAGTTAGTGTTCCAAGTATGAAAGACAACTGCGCCATTCCTAGTTAGAGTTCCAAGTATGGAAGGCTGCGGCTTGCTGGTTGGTTTCCTATAAAACTCCAAAGACTGAAGAAATTTTCCAATATGGCTTATATGCTGGTCCTACCGACAACTAAGAGATGCAAAGAGGGTCGAAAGAAACACTATTCCATGGATAGATTTAAGACTCGGCCATGTCCCAATTGACTCACACTTGACCATGACCAAGTCGGTCAAGCCAAGCCTCTCTCTCTCTCTCCCCTTTTTCTTCTTCCCCTCTCTCACTCTGCTCAGCTTCACAGAAGCAAACATAAAAAAAGAACAAGAAAGAAAAAGACAGTTGTGACTAAACTTAGTCACGTAAGACTCGGACTCGGACTCCAACCTGGGCTGAGTCCAAGTCCTAATCCAGGTTTTTCATCCCTGATTCCATGGCAACAGTCAACAGAACAGCATCAAGTCAAACATTAAACTTTTTTTGCCCAATGATGCATTTATTACCCAACCCACCAGCAAGCTAAGCTCATTAACCTCTCAACGGACATTTCTTCAAACACACTATATTTGAGGGAGGCACAGTTCTCATGGAAGTCTTCCTTCCCCATGGACATGCTCCATCCATATTCTCAACAGAAGTTTCCCCAACACCCAGCATATGAATGGAAGATATCAGCTTCAAACAATACACTAACCATATAATAGGAGAACTGCACTTATTGAGCATCATAAATAGCTGAACAAAGTGCAAGGTAGTGCTGGGTTGAAGTGAAACTGCCACTCAATGTGAATAGGCTTCTGAAAAATTGCATCTCACATTGGAAAGCACAAAAATGTCCAATAATCCATATAGGCTAGGTAGCCATTTACCATTAAAAAAGCTTCTTTTAGGCCACATTTGATGCAGTTTATGAAGCATTATTTTATGTCCCTAGAATTATGAGTGCAATTTCATAGATCAAGTTATTTCAAAGCATGATTATAAAGAGGATAATGATCACTTGTAATGGTAATTAAATTTACCTTTTTGCTTGTTGGTCTCCGCAAAAAATCAGAGCTTCCAAAAATACAAGACGATACCACGATGTGGCAGGTGTTCATGTACTCCGTGTCCTTTTCATTCAAATCAAAGCCAGTGCTTGGGTATCCTACTGGTCCTTTCACAAAACCACAATGAAGAGCTTGATTCCTTGAGGAGAATGAGTTCTCCCTTTCTTGAAGAGTCTGATGCCCACCAAATCTAGCCTCAAATATACCATGTTTGGAAGATATCTCCTCTCTATCAATATATCTTATAGAAAATTGTGTGAAATTCATAAAATCCTTGGGTTCTACAAGATTATCAATGGACTCTGCAAATCCAACCTCACAAGGAAAATCTGAAACGTTCAATAAAAACAAATAGAAAATGAGAACAAATTTAACCAAAATATAGTACTATCGAGTTGGGCTCAAGAAGATTATTGACCACTTCCACAAATCCAAACTCATAAGGTAAATCTGAAAGGTTGATGAACATAAATAGCAACTCCGCAAGAATTTAACCATAATAACTAACTATCAAGATGCACTCAACAAGATTATCAACCAACTCTGCTTTTGCCAAAAAAATAACTAAAATAAAAGGAAAAAACCAACTCTGTGAATCCAGCCTCACAAGGAAAATCTGAAAGGTTGACGAAAATAAATAGCAATTGAGTAGGAATCTAACCGTAATAAACGACATTCAAGCTCCACAACTGCAACAAGTATGGGAATACTGAAAATGATGATTTCTGTCATTATATATGTAGAAATGTACCATGCCAGAAAGAAGGTGAAGCGGTCTTTTCTGGAGCATTTTTTGTTCAACAAAAATGCCCAATTTATGATAGCTTTTAAACATAATCATCCTCTGATAAGATACAATGATTTCCTTTATTAAATGCTCTTTTAACTAATGACCACACATGCTCCTTCTTAGGTGTGAGAGATGTGATTTCCAAGTTCCAACAAGAGGACTGATTATTTCCATGCACATTTTTTCCTGATCAGTAAAGAAGGATTTTAAATATAGGAAGAGAAACACAGAAGACAAATTTACCAATCTAAAAGCTTGGAACAAAATGGAAGAGAAGTTTCTCTTCTTAGTTTTTCACCAGTAATGACTATCCCTCTTTCCTTCTCTTCTATTCAGCTATCCATCTCTCTAAAAACAGGCTACCCCGTAATACACCTCTCCTGAAGAGGATCCATACACTCAACCATCTAGCAGATCGTTTTTGCCTCTCTTATGCATATTGACCATCACATATTGGGGATGAAAAAAAAAAGACAAGGAAGAATGTTGGATTTGTCTTTTCCTTTTTTCACTTAATGAACCAGATGACGATATTCATGCATGTAAATATCTTGCATACCACTTAAAAAGGAAAACAAAAATATTGTTGCATACATTTATTATACCTTTTTTCTGTAATGACTGTTTTTTTTTTTAATGGTAACAAAACTTTATTAATAGAAACACCAAATACAAATCTCAAGAAAGAAAAGAAAAACAAAAGGGGAGAAAAAGTACAAGAGCATTATACCACACCCCAATAAATACATAACCACACATACCCAAGGAGAGACCCTCTCAACCCCTTTCTGCAATGACCGTAAAAGATGAAGATGCATAACAAATGCAATTGGGAAATCCTTGAGAAACATAATAAAGCTAAACATGATACAAATGTCATAATGTCATTAAAAGAGAGCATACATTGCTTGCGCTGCTTGTTTTTCATACGCATTGGGACCTTCAATCCTGAACGATGGTGTGAACCTGCATCAGAATTCACTTCCATTTAATATCAGAATGTGTGAGCCCTGATTTGATAACGGAGAGAAGAGACAAATAATTTATATGATTAGGTACATTCAACTACTCAAAACCAGATAGCATTTCAACTGGCACCTTTTGCATCCTAGCTCAAGCAAACTATGCCCATTCTTACATATATGTAATAATGTTACTAGTACACAGTGTGACAGCCGTTTTCATGGATTTTTTAAGCTCTGTTTCACAAACAACACCATCTTGATTACAATACATTTACATCATCATCCCTAATCGTCTACTTTAGTATCAGCATCTATAGTAGCAATCATCCATGAACAGATTGCATTAAACCATTTATTTTATTGCTCGATAGGAACATTTTTTAGGGTAGGGTTAACTTAAAGAAGAAAGAGAAGATCCATATTTGTTGCCTTGCCATAGAATCCGCGCGCGGGTGGTTGGGTGTTGGTGTGGGGGGGGGGGGGGGGGGTGGGGGGTGGGCGGTGGTGAGAGAGAGAGAGTGTGTGTGTGTGTGAATGACTGACTATCTCCTATTTGAACCAATTTAGATAAAAGAGAAGAGGAAAAAAAATGTCATCAATGACTGACTTCCTCCTATTTGAACAAATTTAGATAAAAGAGAAGAGGAAAAAAAAAAGGCAGATAACAATGACGACGATGAGATACAATTGAGAAAAACTAGAGTAGAAGAACAAGATACAATAGAATAGAATACCGTGAAATGGCAACTTCACTCCGAAGCCCAACAAGTAGACGAGGAAGAGCAATGCCAGGAAAATAATCATCCGCTTAGTGAGACGACCAAACTTCCGCCCTCGACGGAGCCGCAAGGACCTACTAACAACAGCCGACCCAGAGATATCTCTTCTCTCCGGCAACAGTTCGCTACCGTGTCTGTGAAGAGCCATGACAACATCTCTCCACCAACCCCAAAATAAATAAATAAATAAATAATAAAATTTATTTCTTCGAATTGATCGACTAGTGATGCGGGCAAAAGGCAAACACCTGATGAAGATGAGGATAGATCTCAGAATTCATCAGATCAGATGATCAGATCATCATCGACTCACTCGTCGGAATGGTGGTTTCAGCGTACCATGCTACAAATAGAAAATCTGTTTTTTTTTTTATATATGAAGAAAAAACAAGAAGATATGTATGGAAGGGTGACTTGGGGTGGCCAATCAACTCGACTCGACTCCACTGTACGGAAGATACAACATGCCATGTCCTCATCACTGGTTTCGGAAGAAATATGGAAACGATGAGATTAAAATGAGATTGGAATTGTCTTGAAAAGAATCCCCGCGCTTTTCTTACTTTTCCTTTTTTTTTTTTTTCCTGACCAACGGATCGACGGTCGGAGAGTCTGCACTTCAATCTTTCAATTTTCCCAATCGACTGGCACGCGCACGCGCCGCACACCAATGCGGGGTTGCCTACAGAGTTGAGTGCCGGTGCCGTCCCCGTGAGATTGTGATGAACTGATGATGATTAAGGTGTCCACTAGTATCAAAGCCCAAGCCAAGTCCCAATGCCATATAACCTTAATAGTTAATTAGAGTTAATGAATAAATAATTATCAATTTAATAAGAAAATACTAAAATCAATCAAGTTTTCTATTGAAAAATAATTTTCATAAATTGCCTTGGCTCAAGGAGGGTTAAGAATTTCGATTTTTTTCGCTACTTTTTTACAACTTCAAGGAAGAGAATTATTTGTTTGTTTAAATTTTTTACACCTTTATGTAGTGTTTTTTTTTTAATGTATGGTCACCTTTCTCGTGCGCTTGCCAAAGTTCATATATTTACCCGTACGTTTTCATATGGTCCCAATACTGAGCATACCTATTTCACAAGGTCTATTTAGTTGGAAGCTTCTATTGGAACACCAAAAATTTCTCTTCATGAAAAAAGATTTTTTTAACTCCTAAACTACCCCTCTTCCTTTCTCTCTCTCTCACTCTCTCTCTCTCTTCCCTAGTCATTGGCTAGGAGGGAGATCGGGCACCAGTAGGGCCGCCACCCTCTTTCTCCCTCCCCCTCCCCCTCCTAGTCGCCGTTGCCAATTGTGAGGGAGATAGGGCGGCAAAGCCGCAAGGGACCTCCTAGAGAGAGAGAGAGAGAGAGAGAGAGAGAGAGAGAGGGGGAGGATGAGAATGGTGGAGGTGGGTGGAGGGGATGGTGGGGAAAGGGAGGAGGGAGAGGGGTAGTTTAAGAATTTAAAAAAAATCCTCTATATGGGAACAGAAATTTTTGGGATTCTAATAGAAGCTCCCTTTTTAGTTTATGCGATTTTCCATATCGTTTTTACTTCCGTCTCCACCATCATCTTTTTCTCTATTTCATTGTCTATAACTTTGTTCCACATCATTTTCACTCCCCTCCCCTCCCATCAACCTCTTTGTTAATACGCAAGCTTATTAGCCTCAATGGAGCTTCTACTAGGAATCTTCGATCTTGTTTCCATTGGAAGTCGTGGTTTTGCAAAACCCTAAATCATCAACTCCCCAATCTCAGTTGTCTTCTCCATTTTCTTTATCCAAGATGGTTGAACTTACCATTTTCAACTTGTAGTTTTGGGTGGGTCATACAATTTTAAGTTTGGATCTATGAATACAAGGTGCATGAGTATTCTTGGGATGAGATTTTGTGTCACAGTATAGTTTCTATATCTTTGGGTTGTTTTTTTATTAATATGCTTTCAAATATTGGTTGGTATTTATTGTAATCACCAATACATACAACCACTTAGAGGCGTACACAGTTAGGATTGGATGGATTGAGCCAAATCTGTCACCAAACCATTACCTACGGATTGATTGTTTTATAATCAATCACCGATCGTTACCCTTTGAAACCAATCGGAATCAAACTGTGGATTAATGGTTTGGATCGATTAAAACCGTTCAATCCATTGATAGAGCCCATAATAGAAATTCTTTTGCAATAAAATAAAATAAAAATAGCAGTAAAAGTTGTAGGTGGCCCGTTGGTAAAACTTGATTATAGGTGGCCTGTCTCTATCCTTCCTACGTGACTATTCCCAAATTATTAGATGAAGTCACTGTTAAGATCAACACATTGGACATGTTCATTTTATGAAATGTCTTGAATAGACTAGATTTTAAAGAAGTTCAAAAAGGACACATTCAACCATCCTATGGGCTCCCACAAGGTGATTATGGTATAAGATAACTGCCACATCACCAGATATGTATGATGTAGAATACAAGTAATAATAGAAAGATATACAAGTAGATACCGCAGATAAAATCTTTAAGCAAAAACCCTAAATTTTGAGTATTTCAAAAGTATAAATGATTGGCAAGCATATATCAAATCGGTTTTTTAACTGAATCCCACTCTTCTAATCCAAAGAGAATTGTATTACCAATTCCGTAAGGTCTTTAAAAGATTCTAATAGAAACTCATCAGGAAAATTTTAACAAAAGAATGAAACAAAATACATAAAACACTTAAACCTTCTGGAAGATATTTTGCTATAGGTGCCACACAAAACACCTAAACTTTCTAGAAGAAATTATTAACTTTTAATATTTTTTTAAAAAGTAAATATATACATATATTTTTATTTCAACAGATTGGATCGGTTTAAATCCATATATTAAGGGTAAAATCCATCACCAATTTGTTCTTAACAAATTAGGATTTTTCCAATCCGTCACCAATCCATTAACCATTGGATCGGTTAAAAACCGTGGATCGGATCGATTTAACGAATCGACAGATTTTTTGTATACCCTTACAGTTGATATGTATCATTTTTGTAAGAAATTGACGCAATATGGTAGCTAATTTATGCTTGTAGTTGTTGTGGATGAAATGCATTGAAAATATGGTGTCAATGGAGGCATAGTCATGGCGAATTATATATATTAAAATTATAAAAATGGTGGCCTCTGGAGGGTGACACATTAGCAGTCCTTGCTTTTCTTTTTTTTTTTAGAGCGCCACGTCATCTTCTAAAAAAATCAAAAAATGATGGGCCAAATTAGCTGCTTTAGGAATATAGTACGTTTTGTAATTAATAATTTCAGTATGTTCAGTGCCCGCTAAATTTGATGAGTCCCTACTTGGATGATGATTTGGTAAACTTATGATGTAGTGTCATCTTGGTGGGGCCTGGCCAATTGTCAATCTTTTTGGCCATTAAAACAAGGACCGAAATAGACAATTAATGTTTTAACTTTTCTTTTTTTGCTTACTATTGATTTTAATTTACCTTTTTCTGTAACTTTGTAATATTTGTATTATGTAAGCTTATTTTATTTACTAAAATGAGATCTTAAGACTTTCTCCCAAAATTCTTTTCATTCATAAAATGGGCCACGTGTAATACTCCAACCCAAGCTAAACTTGATAAGCTAGTAATTAACTATGATTACGAACTAATTATAGAGGTTTTCTTTAATATGGTCTCAGTGGGTTCAGTTTAGGTCATAGATAGGTAGTTGGGCTGAGTTTGATCTTACCTAAGTAGATGAAAGCTATTTTTCGTAATTTTAGAATATTTGCTTTCACGTCATACATGCATTATAACGACACTATCACATCTGTCTTGTTGAGCTCGTTAACTTTCATAATTGACTCGAGCGCATTAGATGCCGCTTGATTCAGTTGGACCCTCATTTAACTTATACTGGCAATTAAATAAAACTAGAAGGACTTTCTTACAAATTTCAAAAAATTTGTCTTATATAAGGGTGTGCACCGACTTATTTGAGTTTGTCATGTCTGTAGCTTCCTCCTTTCACCATTTTCTCTCTTCTTCTTCTTCTTCTCTGTCGTTCCTGGTTCTCTCATCATCAAAAGAGAGATATTGATTCTATGCCTCATCGTCTTCTTCTTCGGCTTCTTTATCCTTGAGTTAAGCCAGGTATGATGTTGTTTGACTTACAGCTCTCTCGATTCGTACTTCACTCTATGCACTCATTCTTTTTTTTATTCTTGCATGTATGGCTATGTAGGTTTAAGTTGAACCCAAGTTGAGCCAGAGAATAAATTTATACCATGAAAGCTCAATTGAAGGCAAATTAAGGATGAATACATGTTAGTAAATCATGATTGTATGATTTTTATAATCTTTCAAGTTTCATGTGTTTCGTAGCCCTTTTATACATTTTCATATGATCTTGTTATAGTTTGAATGGAATTTTCCTAGTTTTGAACTGTACAGAGACTTCTGGAGTTTCAGAATTCCCGACCCTTACAGCTAAGCCGTAGGTTTCCATGGCTTGAACTTTAGAGAGCAACCTAATCCGACTTCGCATTATGGTTCAGCTACAGCTAAGCCATAGAATGTTCTATGGCTGAGTTGTAGGCTAGCCGTGACTTAATTGTAAGTTAAGCTACGGCTTGATGTCCCGAGAGTAAGAATTTGGAGAAAACCTTCTACGGTCCAACCACGGCTAAGTCGTATGGGGTGCTACGCTAAGCCTACCAACCGTGGTTCAACCGTAGACCAACCACGGTACAACCATACATAAGTCTATGGTTCACCCATATTTGCGCGCAATCTGGGTAACTACAGCTCAGCTGTAGTGCATAATACAGCTAAGCCATACGATGCATACGGTTAAGCCGTAAGTCACCCACGGTTAAACCGTGAGTCCACTGAACTCTAGGTTTAAATAGGTATCGTGAGACCTTGTAGGGCCTTAGCTTTTAAATCCTTGTACACCATTAACTGGCCCAAAGGAATAATGGAAAGATCATGAAAAGTTTTGAGAGCTGAGACTTATCCATGTGATATTGTCCATTTGTTAAGCACCTCCCCATGGGTGTTGGTTTAAGGGATTTCGATACACCTTCTCGACACAATGTAACAAAAAAAAAACATTTGTGTATCAGATGACTTAAAACTACATCATCATGCACGGTTAGAAACAGTGGATGACTAAATTAGGGTTGGCTAGTAAAACTACCTTGATCCTATTAAATTGAATTGTATGGCATATTGAACGATGTTTATTGCCCTCCACTCTTATGCATGGAATTAAATGCTTATCGTATGTCTTTCTAGTATTATATGCAATGGGTCCACTTGATGTGGTCTTGGTACAATTCACATCGACTATTGGTATTGACTTGAGTATGCATATATTGCACGCTTGAATTGAACGTCTACAGTTTGGTATTGCATGTTTTACTCAAGTTCACATATATGATTGAATCGAAATGGTCGGCGCTACTCAGCCTCAGCCTCATGATACCCGACGGGGTTGACTTTGGCGTAGCATGTGTGTTGTCGCTGCAGTGCACTCTTGTCTTGGGGCTTCCGGACCCCAGAAACCAGAGACCCATTTATCCTTGGCCCGGACGATGGTGTTCTCAACGTATAGATCCCTAGAGGGAGGATATGGCAAATGTAGCTGCCAACTAGTATGTATTGCGTTTATTGATCCTTATAGCATGCTTACTTCAAATGCACGACGTGCCTAATTATGAACTTGGAACTCTATTAATCATGTATCTTTAATTCTTCTTGAAGCAATGCGTTTGGTGGGAAAAGGTGATCGGCATGGCCGTGCGGCCCACCAGAAGCAAAGCCATGTGGGTTCCTTGACTCAATGCAGATTTATGTTAATTACATGATATGCTTAGTTTACTAAACTTGAACTATGTTAATTGCATGTCATTAATTCTTTTAGACACAACGCGTATTACCTTAAGCTTGCTTATGCTTTGTTGAATAGTCTTATGCACGAGTTGTTTAATGGTGTTATAGGTTCAAGTCCCAAAGCTGGTCTGGCATAGGCTCAGTAGCGTAGAAGGAGACCGCAATGGTTCCTTGAGGTGGTATTGGTGGACAACAGACGGTTGCTGACTATCTTGTTTGGTGAGAGCGATTCACTAGTAGTTAAGAATTGTGCATATTAGGTTTTTTGGGGTCTTATAGTATTTGCATGTTTGCATCCATGTAGACTGCATTGTATAATTCGATTTCATTAGGCCTGTATCTTCTTGTATTCCCTCTTAGTATGTTACCCTTGATCTCTTTGCATGCATGCACATATCATGGTTGGGTTGCACAAGACATGGGTATAATTAATCTATTAATCTTATTCTTAAATATTAATCTTTAGACTATTCCTTGGTTGTAATGGGCTTGCTGAATTGTTATATGGAAATTGAAGAAATTATAGGCGATATTAATAGGCTTTCACGCATTGAATGCTTGAACATATGATCTGTTCAGCATTTCACACGTGTAAGTATGTGAATATCCATTGTATAATTCCATTTAGACTCCAGTCCGGATGTGAATTTCACGGGAATATGTGTGTCATTGAATAGGGGAACCCTTATCCCCAATTTCTTGGGCTCAGGTTGTGACACCACGCACCACATTTTTTTATTTTTTTCATTAAATCTTGAAAAATAACATTACATATATTATTTTTAAAGTTGTTTATTTTTACACTTATTTCATGTTTTTCATTTATTTGAATATCTTCTTTTTACTAATATTTTATTTACTTTCTTTACTATTCCCATTCACCAAAGAATCTTTACATTGTCATTTCTAAAATAACATTTTCTTTCAATAGTTTCTCAACCCATTCTTAATTAATATCTTCAAGATATAGAATTTGAATTTTTTTAATTGGGGTTCAATTTCATCTTTTTGCTCCTATTTTTTATATAATGCAATACTTTTTACTATTTTTTCAATTAATTTGTTATTAAAAATATTATTGTTCATTATTAATTTCCTTAATAATATCTTTCTTTTACCATGAAATTATAACCTCGGTTTTTATTTCATTTTCTTTTAAAACTCTCTAATATGATAATAGATTTTTTTTTAAGTTTTGACTATTAAAGTAATTTAATTTTACTTATTCGTTTGCCCCATGGGTCTACTTTTATTTGAAACTAATAAGTTCAATAGTAATTCTTATCAAGAGATTCTTTTTCAATGCATTAACATAATATATTGAATAATAAGACAACATTTAAAATGTCAATTTTAGGGCCCAAGCTAAGCACGGGCCTTTGTTGCTAGTTATATATATTAAAGCTCTAAAAATAGAGGCCTATGGAGGGTGCCACATTAGCATCCCTTATTTTTCTTTTTTTTTTCTAGAGTGTCACATCAATATTTCATAAAATTACACGTAGTGTGGCTTCCCTAAAATTTCTCTCTTTACCAATGGTCACCCTAAAATCACTCCTTTATATTTTAAAATATCTTCCTCTACCAACTATCTACTAAAATTCTGTACAAATTTTCAAATCACATCCTTAATTTTAGGAATGTGTAATCGTTATCCTTGATTAACTATCATTAGTATGGAATCCTCATCCTTGATTGGAATCTTCTTACAAATCCCATAGTAATCCATAGTAACTAATCTTCCTAGAATTTTAAAAATTTTAAGATTTTAATAGCTGGTTGAGATTGGAGAGGGGCGTGGGTTTCTGAAGAGAATGGCCTGACAATATGCGTCCTAACAAGATGGATCTAGCTGGGTTTGGAAGTCTTTGTTCTGGATTTTTTACTTTTCACTATGGGTTTGAGGATTCCAAAACAGTGCCTAGGTGGATTATAGTTCAATGGATATTAGAAGAATGTGAACATTTGGGTTTCTTTAATGCTTTGGTTGATTTCATATGGCTTTCCATGTGATGGATAACTGTGCTCTGAGGGCCTTTTTTTTTTTATTGAACTACTGATCTTAAGACATGCATTTCCTTATATTTTAAATTGGGTGGTGGAGGTGATTAGCATTTTGATTTTGGTGAACTCTAACAATATTTCACTTGAGATGGTGAATGAGCACGCAACAACTTAGAGATGTGGATGATGAAAAGGCCTCTGGTTCAATACTCTTGCAGTTCTGTTTTTTTATTTAATCTTTTTCTCAATTTAATATTTATGCGATCAAGTAACCATGTCTGAGTTCAAATTTGAGGCCATGTTTCTCTGTTACTAAGTTTCGATTAAACAGTTGGGGCCATTTAAAAATTATTTTATTTTATTGTTGTTGGATTGTATGCTCGCTTAACATTTGTGATTTTCCTATCAATAGGTGGGGCCCACTAAAATTATTTTTTGATTTTTTATTTTATTTTTCCTAGGCCATTTTTGTTTTATCCGTTTTTATATTTTTTATTTTCATCATTGTGTGACCTGGTCAGATTGATCATAGAATTTTAAAAATGACAAACAATCTATTAATTTCTTGGCTTTTTAATGAATTTTTTCTTAATAATTTATGCAACCCATTGTGAAAGACATCTTTTCACACCATTTGGGGTGCCCCACTTTCATGGCTAACTGGTTGTTTTGGTACTTTTTCTATTCACAACTATCTATTATCATTTTCTTACTGGGAGTCAAGCTAAAATACCCTTATTTTTATGGATTTAAAAAAAAATTTCAAGCCCATTATCATCAAGACAATAATTTATTATTATTAAAACCTCTTAATAAACTTTTCTAAAATTCATCCACTACAGTCTCTCCATCTCTTTCTATTTTCAACATAGAAAAATTTAGGGCAGGTGGGGGGTTTGACTTCTCAATGCCATAAGAGCTCTTTTTCTCTCTCGCTCTCAGCTTATACGCCCTAAGTTAATTTTTGTTGATTATACATTAATGGGACCCACCTGTTAGATCTAATTTGTTGAAATCTTAAGTACACTGATGGATCATGGCCTACTGATTCACGTTGTGTTCAATTTAATATATGATGCCATTGCGAAACTAAGATCGTCCTAGTATTTTTCAACTAGCAAAGAACAATTATTTGTTACAGTTTCTATTTATCTTATTTTTTATTCTACTTTTTATTTGAAACATTTCAACTCATTCACATAACCCATTGAATAATAAAACAATAAAATGTTGAGTCCTATTATAGCCTAGGCTAAGCACGGGCCTTTGTTGCAAGTATGAATTAATAATCAGAATACCATGGATTTATAATATTTCCCCTGAATTAAGCATTCTAGTCCTTTAGAAACATAGGTTGGAGAAGCATTAAGGTCTGAGAATTCTTGGAATGGATTAATAAAAAAATGGCACTCAGGCACCCACCAATTTTTCTCAAATTACATTTTAAACATACTCTATATTTAAAACATGAGGATTTCATGTTGAATATGGTTATTTGAATATCTTGAAACCCAATTCAATACATAATAAGAAATTCTTGGTAAAATGGGCTCCTTTAAATTCTTAAGAATAAATTCAGAAATCATGGCAAAAATTGAAACAATTTAATTTCTGCAGGAGAAAAGTTACATACGATGAAACAAGAAAAAATACACTGGTGAAGCCTAAAGTGAAAGTTCTTGTGAAATCGCATAAAGTAAGCCTTGCGAAATCTCATAAAGCAATATATATTGACTTTTTAAAGGGAATGAGGACATCCACTAAAGGTAATTGTAAAAAGAAAAAAAAAACCCTTATAAAATGTGTATAGATCATACATTCTTACTAGGCAAATGAATTCAGGCAGGCAAATAGTATTTTAATTTTGATCAATGTTAGCTTTGTTCCATTTGTACACTTTTGTGGGCCCAGAATGATATTCGGCATCATCCATCATCTTCAAAAAAGCCAATTCTAACTATGGGACCAAATTGCAGTAGATGATTTGGCCTAAATCTTGAAATAATTTTTTAAAAATCATGACTAGAGATGAAAACTAGCCATTTTGGAAATTTGTGGGGCTCCATTTTCATCATCGGTAAGGACCTGATGTCATGTTAGATGTACCCAATCCCCTTTTTTTCAATTTTTATATGCATGCGGGCCCAGCAATCATGATCTGAAACATTTGAACTCTTCAAAATACCAAAATGGCCATGTGATCAAATTCATATCTAAACTCCTCACATATTTTTTAGATATTTTTTTAAAGGTCTAGATAAAAAAAATGAGGAAATTACAGAAAAAATCACCTTGGCGGGCCACTCTACAAAATTATAACCACTAGCAATTTGGAATCAAGAAAGGCCCCATGGGGCCATTTTTGTATTTTTTTAATTGTTTTCGTAGAGTGACGATGTCATCACTCCAGGACTATACCCGACATGGGTCCCCCAGCCCTTCTTTTTTCATTCATTTTCCCAGTCTTAGCTCTGCTTTGGTGAAAACTGTGGTCATGTGCCCTCATCATCATCAACATCATCCTATAGTTGTCCAATCCTTTTATTTAATGCATTTGTGGGCATTTGTTGTCTTCTCAATCATCTTCTTCACTAAGGTTTTGTTTGAAGTTACGTTTTTCTTTTCAATCTTTTGTGAGTATTTCATCAGTCTTTCTTTTTATTATATATATTTTGATAATGGCTTTGAAATGTATTTCATTTACTTACATTTCACTCAAGATTTGAGAAGAAAGTAGTTGCCATCCATTGCAAACCCTACTTTTTTTTTTCTTTATGTTGAATCTACTTAAATGAGGATGATTCCTACGATTTTTATTTGAAGTTCATGTGCGCTAAGAGAGATGGCTTTTTTTTTCTTATTTTCTGTATCTAGATTGTAATTTATTTATTTATTATTATTATTCTTTGTGTTTTGGGGGTTTTGAGTATTAAGATTTTAGGGTTTTGTTTGAGTTTCCTACCCTTTTAATAAAACTAGAATCCTTGAATTGCGTTGTAGCATTTATAACAATTTTGAACTTTCATATTTTTCACACCACGTATGAACTTTCATGTTTTTTTATTTCTTTAAACAGTGAGATGAGCAATAACGAGGTTGCAGTAATTTTGTCTTAGATATTTTACATCTTGCATACAATGGTGGAAGGCAAAAGTTGAGGCGGGTAGAAAGGAATATAACATTCTCTTCTTTGCTAAAAGTAGCAAATGAAGCATCTAAATGGGAGGCACATATTGAATAATTAAGCATTAAGTATCTTCATTACAATGGTTATGTATTTTCATTGGTTACTTTGGAAGATGACACTGATATTAGGAAAAATTTTGAAACAACAGGAAATGTGGTTACTGGGTTACAAATGTATGTGTCCAGAAGTTTGAACATTATACATAATTGAGTTGATAGTCCATTGAGGTATATGTTTGATTTTATAAATTTTAAATTCTAAATGTTTAGATTTTTTTTGTTCATTATTCTGTTCTTTTTATTTTTTTTATTTTATTTTTATGAATGTACTCAAAGGTGAAGAAGAACGATATGCAAGGAGGAGATGTGGTCACCTCAAGTTTGGAAAGAGAATGCAACAAAAGAAATAAGGTCCAAGAATATTCTGCAGTTAATCATTGTGAAGATAATGATATGCATTGAGGAAATATGGGCACCTCATCATTGATAAGTATAAGTAAGAAAAGAAAGAAGGTCCAAGAATATCCTATAGCTTATATTTGTGAAGACAATGATATGCATTTGAGTATGGTAGCCAAGCTTATTTCAGATGATCATCTTGTAGGGGTTGATTATGATGATGTTAACATTGCAAAGGTTGAGGAGGCAGGATCATGATATAGTCTATGTGTTAATGATGAATTTACAGGGGTGGGTGAAAATTCAGATAGTGTGAAAGTTGAACACATTAATGTAGGGATGACAAATAACACATTAAATTAGCAAAGTCTGAAAAAAAAAAAAGAAAGTTTAGAGGACACAATGATATTGACTGAGTTTACAATTGAAATTAACATGAATTCGGCAAAGAAGATGTCAATAGGTCGTGTGTTTCAAGATCATAAAAGTTTTAAAAGTACTATTGTGAAGCTTGCAATTTACAATAATTTCACTCTGAAGCACTTGAGGACAAACATGACAAAAGTGATAGCTTTGTGCAAAGATGACCACTCCCCTTGGAGTATAAATGCCTTTATTATTGATTCTGGTCCGAAATTTAAAGTACAGACATAAAACCAAGGAATAAATGTTCTCGTCCAATGATGGGAATGGCACATCGCCAAGCGTCTGCGAAGCTTATTGAAGAGTTCATTAAGGATAGAGTTCGATTGAATAATGAGTTGAAGTAGAAGGAGATTATGTATGAAAACCAAAAAGAATTTGGTACCTGTATTACTTATTGGAAAGCACATATAGTTAAAGAAATGACACATCGTAAAGTTCGAAGATCATACAAGGAGTCATTTATGATCTTTTTACTCGTTATTGCAAGGAATTGTGCATGAAAAATCCAGGTACCATACTTAACATTGACACCAAGGATGAAGATCGGTTTAGAAGGTTTTTTTGGGCATTTGGTGTATGTTTTCATTCCTTTATCATCTATGATGCCCATGCTAGTTATTGATTGATCACACCTTATGGGAAAGTATCATGTTATCTTATAGTGGTAGTGACATATGATACGAATCATACATTATTTCCATTGGCATTTGCATTTGTGGAGGCTGAGCGTCGTGATAGCTGGGAGTGGTTCCTTGTGAATTTATCTATGGTATAAAAAAATTCAAGGAATTTGACAATTGTGTCTGACCACCAGGAAGGCCTCATACCTGCATTAGCAAACATAATCCCTATTGCATGGCACTTCTATTGTTGTCATCACAGTGCTAAAAATATTAAGTCAAGCTTGGTGATTATGCCATAGTCATGAAATTTTGGAGAGCAGCAAAGGCTAATAGATCATGTGAATATAAGGCTTATATGAATGACATCCGTACTGTTGACAAAGGAGCCTACAATTATATTCAACAAATTGGAATACGACATTGGTCAAATGCATTTTTTCATGGTTGGCAGTATGACATTTTAACTAATAATGCTGCCAAGTGTATAAATAGCCTCCTAAAGAACAATAGAGTGCTGCCAATTACAAAACAAGTTGAAGAGATAAAGGTGAAGATGATGGATTTCTATGAAAAAAGACATCGAGAAGCAAAAAATATTACCACTCGATTGACTTCTTTTGCAGAGAAAATCCTATGGAAAGCTACAGAAGAAGCAAGATAGGTAGAAGTTCGTACCATAGGACTTTATGAGTTTCAAGTGCACTCAGGGGAGTTTATCGATGTAGTTCTAGAGTGTAAGACATGCACATGGCATCAATGGGAAATAATAAGAATCCCATGTAAACATTCTTTGGCGTGCATGAATATTAGAAGTATTAATCCATATGAACATATTGAGAATTGGTACTTAACAAGCGTTTATCGAGCAACATACAGTGAAGTCGTCCATTCCACTGTGACATTAGGTAATGGTAACATACTTTGACTCAGTAAATTTTACCTCCATGTGTGTTAAAACAACTTGAGTGGTTGAAGAAAAATAAAGTTTGGGTTGAAGACATACAGCAGCGAAGGTAGGTAGTTACATGTTCGAATTGCAAAGAAAGAGGTCACAACCGGCTTAGGTGTCGCAATCTTCCTATTCAACAGTGAATATGTTTTTTTAGTTATCTAAATTGTAATAGACTATTTGTGAACTGCTTTGTATTTAATTATTTTTTAAGGTCCTTTGAACCTATAGTAGATGAATGTATGAATTAATTTTAATCCCATTTTGGCATATGTAAAGATTTTTTTTATGAGTGTTAAAAAGTGACAACGTCATCATTATTAGAACCGAAATGAAGCAATTTAGTATTAAAAAGTGACAACGTCGTCATTATTAGAACCGAAATGAAGCAATCTAGTGTTAAAAAGTGACAATGTCGTTAGTTTCCAGAATGAATAGGAATTAATGTAAGTAGTTTTAGTAATGACGTCGTCACTTTCTAGAGCTGAATAGAGATTACTACTAGTGGTTTTAGTGACAAAGTCGTCACTTTCCAAAACCAAATAGGTCTTAATGCTAGTAGTTTTAGTGACGACGTCGTCACTTTCTAGAAATGAGGGATATCTTGTAGGTAGAGTTAATTTTCAATGGCGTCGTCACCTTCCAGAAATGAAAATAATATGCATAGTGTTATTCAATGATGACATCGTCACCATCCAGGACTAAATAAATTATGCCTAGTGTTATTTAGTGACAACATCGTCACTTTCCAAAAATGAATAGGTTAAAAACCTAGTGTGAAATAGTGATGATGTCATCACTAAATATACATGTCTTTGAAAAATAAATTTATAAGTGTGGATCATTTCAACTTTTACAAGTCCCTACAACGTTATAACTTTAGTTTTAATACAATTCAAAGTGAAATTCTTCACATTCCTCCATCTTGTTCAACAGTGAAATTCTTCATATTCTTCAACTTCACTTTAACATACATTTACATACATTCCATATACATTCTTCACATTCAAATACCCAACAACATATCAACTTCACAGACATTCAACATACATCAACACTAAATTCACATTAATGGATACTACCTTTTATATACCAAATGGATAATTTGCATCTATGGAATACTTCCTATATTATACAAAATGGACAATTAAATACAATCAAACATAAAAATTCCATCAAACATCTTCAATGTCTCCCAATCCTAAATGCCTGCATTATCTTCCCAGCTTCTCTTGAATATTTTGGCAATGATTTTGGATCGATAGTATGGCATGTTAGTTTGTATAAAATTTATCGGCCGACTGAACACAGCATGTTTAGCGAATGCAGTTGCAAGTACGCTACAATCATTGCCATTTTGTTGTTGTGGTATGTTTGTGGCCACAATTGTAGTCCAAAGGTTAGGGTCATGCCACTTATAGTTGCTACACTTTCCTATTGGCCAATGAATCTATAACAAATATAACAAATTATATAAGACAATGTAACATCAATTAATGAATAAATTATTTTTTAATAATGTAAGTAAAATGATTATTTACAAAACAATTGACATTTGTCAATGAGTCTTTATAGCCCAAAAAGCTATCATAGTATCCCCACTTCGACTCCTTGGGATAACCAACAAGTAAAGTGAGATGGTCAATGTGGTGGATAAAGTATATGAGTATTTACTGTCTTGTGCCTCCAACACTCTAGATCCATCAGGGCCAAAACAGACATCGTCTGTGAGACCCAACTTCTCGTACCACAAACTCTGCAATCAATGGATTGTATATTAGTTTTACAGTAACTAGCCCTCTTTTATTACTTTATTCAACACCTCAGTAAATATTTTTTAGGAAATTTCGCATATGGCTGTCATATAAACTACATAGAAAGAGGTAAAACAAGTAAAATTATTTTCCATCTATTTATATCCAATGTAATAAAAGGAATAGGCCGAGTCATGCAGTAACACCATCAATAGCCGAGTTTTCAACTCTTCTCGAACCTTTTTCAAGGTTGCCACGGCCTTCGAATGACTCAACCTTTTTTTCCATATTTTTATCAGTGGAAATTGGAGGCCAATTTTCCAATTGTGATTAGGCCATAGACATCGCCCAATTGAGTTCCTTGTGTAGGCCCGTATCTGCACAAAAAAATAAAAAAATAAAAAAATACGGTCGTACTATTTAAAATATAAAGAAAGTAATTATAACAATGTAATTGGATTGAGGAAAAATGAATAACCCGTAGCATTTTTGGAAAGGGTCACTCAAGGTTCTAAGCTTTGTCTTCTTTTGTTGTTTTTCCTTCCATTTTTCTTGCCTTTCTTCCTTTTCATCATCTTTTTTTTTTCTCTCATCCACTTTACCCTCTTGGTAAGCATTTGATAAAGATTGGCAAGATAAGCTGGTGCCTAAGCATATTATTTAAATTCTCTGAAGAGCTCTAGGAGGTCAGCTAGACCACGACCTTTAGATGTATTCCTGTTAATCTGTCCCACACCTAACACAAACATATACGCTCGTGTGTTATAAATTTCTTCGTCATTAGATAATTTCTTTTTCTTCTTCTTATTCCTCTTTGATGCATCAAGCCTAAAGTCGTTTTCAAGCCATGTGAACTTTATATTTAATTTGTTTACATCTTCATCTAGTACTGGGGTTATTCCTAGTAATTTTTGGCAAACTTCTTGTACCATTTTGTTAGGAAATGTTCTTCCCATTACAAGAGGGCTATTAATCCGAAGGCCATAGATATAAATAACATTTTCCCACATCACAGTAGCCTCCCAAGATGGAAAATAGAACTTGTTAGTTTTGGGATGCCATCTTTCAACGAAAGCTGTTATGAGAGCATGATCTATCATGATCTCTTCCTTCTCTCTCAAGTGATGAAGGCCACATTGCCAAACAAGTTCCAATTGAGTATCATTAAGAATCCATTGTTATTTCTCAAGGTTCATTGGTATGCATCAAAATGTACCAAACTTCTCCCCAAGTCGGATTCCTTCAGATATAGATTTGTTTTGATTGAAAAGTAATTTTAAACATTTCCTATCCATCTGAAATAAGTATTGGAACAATTTAATTAACTACAACAAATACAACAAGATAAGACTAAGAATTTTAGCTTCAATGAATTGCAAAATTAATCAAACACCTGAGCTTTCAAATATTTATACTGTTTTCACTTGTTAAAATCTTTGCAATATGCCTATAATTACATAAATAATTAGTGAAGTCTCAAAATGATAAATTGAATAAATAAAGAAATGTGATGAGTTGAATCATGAATTAGTGTTGCATGCTGCAACTAGATTTTATTTTTAAAGATATTGAAGAACAGAAGGAGCAAAATGTTTTTTTTTCTACTTTTTTTCTGGCATGCATACATGAATGCTAATATCAGTAAGCAGTTCGGCAAAAAAGGGTTGACAATGGTGCCCACAATTATTATTTGGTACATGATTTTAAGTAACTGCATCCCAATTTCCCATTTGTTCTTTCAAAATGTAGAATGGGCTAGAAATTACAATACAATATTAAATACAATTATGAAAATAATAATTAAAAATGCTACTTCAAAGATATTTTAATAATAAATAAATCAGTAATATTAATATTATAATTATCCTTGAGATGCTCATGAACATCATCATCAACATAATCATCGAGAAAACTGCGATCTTGTGGAAGAAAAAAACGATGGGGGAGAAATCAATAGAAAGAGATAAGACGAGAATAGATTTAGCACTGTTCTAAACATCATTCATCGTTAGGCACTAAAAAGATTGTATAGTGTATAGCCATGCAAAACTTCAAGACTTCAAAAACTATTGGATAGGATCATTTGATTGGCCTAATATCCCATACTCTACTCATCAAAGTTCGATCGTCATGCATCTAAGTGAGCTTTACTAAAATTTATTTACAACATATGCACATCGTGCACAATGTTTTCCTCAAAATGTCCACCTTCTGTAGATAACAACCACAATTGAGTGTAGAATAATGTAATGTTTAAAGTACAACAATTATGCTCGGCCTGAGCAGAATGAAGTTGGAGTGACTCTATTGAGTCACATATAGTGCTTCATTTTATCTCCACCTTCATGTATTGTAACGACCTAATCCCAACTAATCTCGATTTATGTTAATTAGTCTTCTTTTGTAATAATTAATCTTCATATCTAAGGATTTGGCTCAAAATAGAATGGAATGGAGAAATAGAATTCATGTAGTCGACCCCAACATGGTTGGGATAAGGTTTTAATGATGATGATGATGATGAATCTTCTTCTGTACTAATTAAAATTCTCTTAAGCTAATTTAACTGAAACCCTTTGGGCTTGAGTCATGGATAGGTAGTTGGGTCGGATTCGAACTTTACCCAAGTACTTAAGGGCCTTCTTGTAAGTTAGTCTTACGGTTTACATCATATTGACACCACATTAGTTGCATCTTGTGTATTTCATCTTGTGGGTCATCTTTCAAGTTTGGTTCAACTTAATTCAGATCCATCTTGGCCTAATTGAAGTCCATTTGACCTAAACTGTAATTTTTCCAAAGATATTGGACTTGCATGTAAAGTCCAGAAAAGTTTAATTAAAAAGGGGACAACCATCATCCCTCTCGTTTCTCTCTTCCCTCCATCCTCTACTCTCTTCACTACTAGAGCCTCATTCCCTTTCATCTTCCCTAGTTCCTTTTTCACCAATCAAGCTTGAAGCTTTGCATAAAGGAAGAATAGCCTCCATTTATCTCCTTCTTCAAGCTTTTGTACATCTCTTTCATTTGAATCATTATATTCACCATCTTCTTCAAGCTACAGCTCCCTAAAGTAAAATTTCAACCTCTATTTCAATTCTTTGGGTTTAATAAAGTCAAAGAGACTTAAATAAACAACATGCATGCATTTTATACTAGATTTACCCATTGCATGTCTTTGCATGTAATAAGGAACTCATCTATTAAGGCTTTCTCTACCCCGACACACCAAGGAGAAGTTGATAAGGTCAAACGTTGTACTAGGGTAAGTATTAGAGTATATATTACTACATGCATGTTTAAATTTGTTAATTCATGAATTAATCACTCTAATTGCAAGTTACAGCTCATTCCCCTTTGATTAAGTATACATGTGTTGGATTAGGTGAATATGAGTATGGATATGTGATGTGGATGATATGTGGACATTGTGAAACCTATTGTGATGAATTAGAGTAAAAGAAAGCTCAAGGGGACCAAAAACTAAAGAGTTCTGTATATGAACTCATGCTTCATAACAACCTTCAGAAATTCTAAAGCTTACAGTGAAGTCACGGCTAAGCTATAAGTATCTACTACTCAGAATCTAGAGAGCTCAAAAACCCACATTTGAACTACGACTAACCCTGGGCTAAGCCGTTGAATGAATTATGGCTAAGCCGTAACCATCCCGTGACCAAGCCGTAAGTTATTTTATGGCGAGTTTTTCTGAGAACCCAAAATTCCGTCTTTCTTCTACGACTGACCTTCGGCTAAGCCGTAGACTGTACTACGATTAAGCCGTAGCCCAGCCATAGCCTAGCCGTAGGCCTAATACGGCTGGGCCGTAGGGCAACGAGCGGCTCAGCCATAAATGTGCATAGAGGTAAGAAGAAAACTTAAGTCACTCAACTAAGCCATAAGAACACTGTGAACTCAAGATATTAGGGATTTCCAATGACCTTGTATGGCTTTAGATATGATACCTTTTCCCCAACTAAATTAGCCCAATGGTGATTAAATAATAAGAATGACGAGTGTAGAGCTGTCACTTATCCCCTTTAATTTTCCGGATGAATTCCCGATGTCACGTCATGATTGTTACTATAAGAAGAGGTATCCTTGCATACACAATGTAACGCTAAGATTTGGTAACACAATGACACCGGACGTTTTATGAATACATCGTATTGAATGCCCTCGGGATCATGGATGATCTACCATAGGGTTCGTTAGTAAATCTCCTTGATACCTTTTCAATTTAAATGCATTTATATTGTTAAGAAACCTTACCCTTAACATGATGTAGTCATATACCCATTTTTCCTGGCGAATCTTGAGGCAATCGATCCGGAGCTTCTACTGAGTGTGTGTCCGTGAGCCGAAATGGGTGTAACTAAGGTTGAGAGGGTTCGAGCTCTATTAGCTCAATAAGTATGCATTATTTGATTTCCAGATACTTGTTAATTCCAATTTCTATGATTGAATATGATTTCAGGATTGAAACTCCTTATATATGATATGATAGGTATGAATGAATATGTATGAATATGAGTTGATCACAACGATTGATTATAAATATGAAAGATATGAATTTGGGACGGTTTTGGTACATTGAGTCGGCACAACTTAGCTTATGCCCTTATTACGTTCGATGGGACCAATTTGGGTATTTTTTATGTTCCTACTATAGTAGTTTATGAAGGAGAAGGTTGGCGATCTTTGGGAAGTTAGACTAATCCCCTAGCGTAATTCTCGTATGTATATTATACGCTCTCTCTAGATAATACGCTCTCTTTAAGAAGAATATAGCCTCATGAATGCCAATTAGTACTAATGATACTCTGTCAATGATTCGTTTTATGTGCTAATTTCATGCACAACATGGCTAGTTTACGATTATTGCCTTTTTTTTAATCAATATGCTGTTTAATTCATTTAATACATCATGATGATATTGTATATCTTTATATTTGCTTAACCATTATGTTAACAATACTACCCTTAGTGTTACAGGTACTGAACCCAACCTCAGCACGACTATCGATGCACCCCGAAGGGTACCTCAACAGTATCTAGGGGTGTAGAAGAGTGGAATGAAGGCGACATATTTTATTAATCATCTTGCAAAGAGCGTCAAAGGGGTTTTGTCGGGTTGATAAGTTTAGTGATACTTAGCTTGTGTTAACATGCCATCTCTATCATTTTTGGGACTTTGATTGATGAACATGTATTCGAGCTTGTATGATTAACTTGTTTAAGTGAATGTGGTTATGTGTGGTGGTAATGAATAAGTAATAAGCATTACATTTAAATTATAAATGAATGATGTTTTCTTCTATGATTGCTTATAATCATTATAAGTGTAATTTACAGGTTTCTGCTTTATGGTTGAAATTTAATCTACGTATAGGTGGATCTTCCTCACACATTCTTGTGAAATATCCTTTGTAGTAATTCGTGCGTATCTTCACATGGCACGTATTGCTACGGGATTATGTATGCACACCCTGGGGACCATTCTAATCCCTAATTCTAGGGATCAGGGTGTGACATGTATTAAGCATGATCTACTATGTAAGATTCATACATATATCAACACTGCATATACCTTTAAAGATTGCAAGTCAACGATTTATTTTAAATGTCCTTTCCAAGTAACAAAGCAAGCATCCCCATATGTGAAGCCCAACTCATTGACCGAAATGAGATTGAGATTTAAGCATACCTAAACCTAGCTCATGTGTCACAGCCTATAGCCTATACATGTTAGACACTATTTGAACATTTTGGTGGACCTGGATCATTAAGAAGCAGGGATGCAAGTAATCAAATTCTCATTAAAACTATCTTATCAAACAACTCTTATACATATTAGAGGCAAGGCATTTCATCAAATAACTCTTAAACACTTTTTCCACTTTTTTTTCTTAGAGGCATTTCATCAAACAACTCTAAAATATATATTCAACTTTTATAAAATTGAAAGAGAATGCACGTGGATTGGGTTTTTTTTTTTTCGTTTTTGTTTTTGGTTTCTTAGAGGTATTTCATCAAACAACTTATCAACTCCAATAATAACTACAAAGAACAACCCTACAATATTGACACTTCACTAGTTCTAACAAAAAAGGAAAAAAAATAGGATTTCATAACAATACAATGAACAGAACGCAAGTAAATCAAATACATTTCAATGCATTATCGGAAAATGTATGTAAGAAAACCTTAGTGGAGAAAGCAAACAATGGGGAAAAGGAGGTCGCCAAACGTGTTGAACAATGCTTACAAAAAAGATTGCAAAATCTGTTTCAAGCTTCAAGGCTAGATGTTGACGACGAGGAAGAAGAGGAAATGGATATTGCCAGAGCACACACGAGAAATGAAGCAAAAGAAATGGAAAAACTCTTCTTCGCAGCGGGGTTTTAAGGCTCATGGAGTGATGACATCATCACTCGATGAAACAATTAAAAGAAAATACAAAAAGGTCCCATAGGGCCTTTTTTGTTTTTGAATTGCTAGTGGGCTTAATTTTGTTTAGTAGCCCGGTACGGTGATTTTTCTTGTATTTTCCTCTTTTTTTCTTTTCTTTTGGTTTTTTTGTTTTGAATTTTTTGTTTTTTTCTTGGGATTTTTATGAATAAATTCATTCTAAATATAGATTAGATAATTTGGTAATGAAAAAAACATATTTAACGAATTAGGATGTGGTACATTTTTTTTAGACAAATTGGCTATCATAATGACTAGTAACAATATCGTTACCTGAAATTATATATTTGCGAGAAAAAAACATATCTCGGTCAAATTTTGGTGTTTTTTCTTGTATTTATTCAACTCTGTATAAATTTATTATGAATTAGATGTTGTAAACCATAATTGGGCATAGAATGTATAAAGAATGATAACAATATCATTATCTGAAAATTATATATTTGTGAGGAAAAAACAGCTGTGTCAAATTTTAGTGTTCTTATCAGTATTTATGCACATCGGAATAAAGATATTACAGATCGGATGTTAGAGACCAAAAATGTGCATAGAATCTACAAAGAATCATAACGATATCATTACAAAAAATTTCTGGGAAAAACAATTCTAGGTCAAATTCTAGTATCCTTTATAGTTTTTATATATCTCTTTAATTATCAATGGAACAGTAATAAATTTAAATAATTGTGTCTTAGATTACTCTAATCCACAACGACTTAAGAAAATATACTACAGAGTTAGGGATTATATATGTGGAAAAAGAAAATTAGCAGTGTTAGTCATTTAATATGTGCTTATACGTTTGAAATCAAATAATACTGTCGTTCACATGGTCTAATTAGGATGATCACTCTTCATAGCGTATCCTGTAAAGTTGTTGAAATGTAGTGCAAATTGGTATTTGTTTTTTTTTTTTTTGTAGGTTATATTGCTGTTTTTGGTTTAGAAGCTTTCAGTGGCTTCTAATTAAGTCTAAATTTTGGTGGCTTAGGCCTGTAACTAAGAGAGTTGAATCCCTTCCAAAATTAGCTTCAATGACAAGTCCGCCTTGACTAGTTGATTTTTTATAATTTGGATCATTCTGAATGTCCTTGGCACCAATGATCATACCTAGGACCAAATCTGGCATAATTAGTAAGGGTTCTATCATCGAACATTTATTTGTTAAGCGCTCTCAAAAAAGTTGGGCCTTGGTAATTGTTTGGAAAAGCTAACAATTTTCTTGGCAGTCATCCAAAACCAAAAGAGCACATTTTTTGTATAGGGACTAGATTTTGTATAGGGTTTAAGTTTTAAAGTAAATTGGGCCTTGCTAAGAACATATATCTCGAAAGAAGGACCATTAAGAATATGGGTCTTCTGAAACAAATGAAAACAGGAAGGCTATATTAAACATATGGATCCTTTGTCCATTTTTTTGTCTTTAACATTCGATCTGCAAAATCATTATACTATGGCGCGTAAAAATTTGAAAGGATATTAGAATTTGAACCATAATTGTTTTTCCCAGTAACTATATAATTTTCTAGTAATGATATCGTTACAATTTTTTATAAATTCTACACTCATTTTTGGTCTCCAATATCAGATTTGTAATATCTTTATATTGATGTGTATAAACATTGAAAATGACACTAAAATTTGACCCATAAATGTTTTTCCTCTCAAGTTCATAATTATCAAGTGACGATATCGTTACCATTCTTTATAGATTTTAAGCCTAATTTTGTCTTTCAACATTTGATTTATAATATCTTTATACCAAGGTCAATAAACATAGAGAATGACACCAGAATTTGATGCATATGTGCTTTTTTCTCGTAAGTATATAATTTTTAGATAATGATATTAATACCATTTTTTATGAGGCCAAATTTGTCCAAAATAATATACCACACCCTAATTTGTTAAATATGTATTTTTTATGATCAAATTGTCTAATTCATATTTAGGATGAATTTATTCGTAAAAATTTCATTTCATTTCTTTTTCTTTCTGCACACACAGCATAAACAGTGGCAGAAGGTCTTTGTTTAGAATATTCTTCAGTGACGTCAGTATCAAAGCCTCCCAATTCCAAAGGTTATTTCCTCTCTCCACTAGTCCAATAAACCCTTCCTACTTTTTTATTTTTATTTTTTATATATTTATCTGATCCAGTAAACCCTTTCACGTGTGACAACTCTGGTTCTCCTACAGACCACGGACCAAGGACCCACCAAATGCACAATCAAGCTTAAGTATGAACTTGATTCCTGAAACATATGTCTAACAGGACTATCAGTAGAATGTTTTTATCTGGGGGCCATTGGAATTCTCCTCTCACTTTTATGGATGACCAATGTCTTTTAAAGCATCCATGTCAAAGCCCGTAACTAGCTAATCACTTAGGTGAAGATGCCAAAAGGTATACCCTTGCAATTCAATACACAATGTCTTAGTTTTAAAGGTAAATGGGTCTTTATTGGGCCTATGAGTAGGTTATATTATAGCTTACTTTATTAGGACTAGTCTTATATATTCTCTTATAGGATGTATTTTTCGTAAATAGATAAGTAGAGCAAAGAAAACACCAAGAGATCACGATAAGAGGTGTGAAAAAGTTTTTCATAGTGAAATTTTTATGCCCGTGAACGTAAACAACATTGCCAAACCATATAAAGTTTGTATTATGTGGATTGCTTGTTCTTATTATATGGTGTTTGGAGTGCATGTTAAGCCCAAAAAAAAAAAAAAAAAAAAATTGGTATCAGAGTTAGGGCTTGATTATCGGCGCAAGATCGGAGCTTGAAGAGGGTGTGGATTTTCCGTCGGATCAAGCTTTGTGCAGAGAAGAGAGGTATTGATCTCACGGCATTAGACGGCGACGAATTAAGAAGGGTTTTTTCGTAAACCTGGTGCGTGCACACAATTTTGGATACCAGATACATTCGTCTGGTCTGTGTTTGGCTGCCATTGTTTTGTAAATAAAAAAAAAAAAAAAAGGCAAAACATCTTTGCCTTTTGTGGTTTTTTAAACCAGAATAGTGAAAAGAGCTCTGTTTTGGAGGTCTCTTTTTGGGTTTCTACATAGAGAAACCGAGACGAGGATGAACAGATCACCACCCTCGTCACACCGCCCACGTAAAGTCGCCGGCATCGCCATTCGACAGAGGTCCCGCTACCACGTGCTTCGCCGTCGTCGTGCTGCCCCTGCTGCCGAGGAAGACCGGTCGAGTTCCTCGATTAGCTGCAGAAGTTCTGTCGCGGGACAGAATCGAAAGGGAAGAAGAAGACCCAGCTTGGGTCAGTTCCAAGCGCACTCCACGTCGGGTTGACCTGACCCGTTCAGAAACCAACCTAGCAGAAGAGAAGGGAGACCCTTTCTTGGGTCGGTTCAGGTCCGTCGGGTTGAATTGATATGTTTACAAAAGTCCAGCCCACCATCCAGCAGTTCTCAGGTTCAGTTGCAGGTCGGGTTAGACCAGTTCTGACCTGACCCAGTCCAAGAGCCCAGCCCAGAGTAGCTGGATAAGCCAGTAACATCACCAGTTGGGCCACACAGTCCATTTGACTAGATTGACGGCCAGAATTCAAATGCAACTTTCGGAGTCATCCGAACTCGGAATTGAGCTCCGTTTTTTCCAATGTACTTGTGATGTCGAGATCTACAATGTTAATGAAGTAGATTGGCAGTTTAACAAGCAAAATTTTGCGTAAGTTTTTTTTGAAACATCCGTAGATTTGTAAAGGCCATGACGGGAACTTCAACTGCACGAGGTATCAAATTTGAAATTGAGAAATTTGATGAAAGACTAAACTTTAGTTTATGGCAGTGGAAGATGAAAAATATCTTGATTCAACAAGGTATCAAGGTAGCATTGTTATGTGAAGAAAAGAAGCCTAAAAAGATAGAAGATAATTGGGCAGAAATTGATGAAAAGACAGTCAATCCTATTTAATTCTACCTTTTTAATGAAGTCATGTACAATGTCATGAAAGAGAAAACTGCAAAGGGTCTATTGGAGAAGCTCGAAAGTCTTTATATATAAAAGAATATCACAAATAAGCTGTATCTCAAGAAATAGTTGTATGGGTTGAAGATAGAGGAAGGTTGTGATGTTGTAGAGCACATGAACACTTTTAACAGGATTATTAATGACTTGTTAAGGCTCGATTTGAAATTCAATGATGAAGACAAGTCCTTATTGTTGTTGAACTCTCTTTCTGACTCATTTGATCATTTTGTTACTACCTTGTTTTATGGAAAGGACACACACAATTTTGAAGATGTCAGGCAAGACATCATCTTTAGTGCTAGAGGAAGAAGACCAATAAAATTAGTTCACATGCAGAGGGATTTCTAGTGAAAGAAGGCTGTAGTGAACATGGCAGGTCCAGTGACAGGGGCAAGTTCAGAAGAAATAACTCCAAATCAAAATCAAGAAGTAAAAAAAATTCAGAGTGCTTCTTTTGCAAAAAGAAGCGACATTAGAGAAAAAATTGTTCGGAATTCAAGGTGACTAAAGATGAGAAGAACAAAGTCGGGAATAAAGCTGACAGCAGTGACTCCACTAGCGTGTCTTCAAAAGGCAAAGTGGAACTTCTATCTATCTTGCAAGGTAACCATTTATCTAATGTTTGGATTTTGGATTCCGGTTATTTTGATCATATGTGCTCTAATTGTGATTGGTTTGATACGTATAAGCAATGTAATGATGGTAATGTTCTAATAGGTAATAATATCCTGTAAGACCATTGGAATTGGGACCATTAAAATTAAAATGGCTGATGGAGTTGTGAGAACCTTTGGTGATGTGAGGCATGTGTCAGCATTCAAGAAAATCGTAATCTCTTTAAGCTCACTTGAATCCAAAGGGTGCACATTCGTGACAAAGGATGTTGTGCTTAAAGTAACTAGAAGTGTTCTGGTATTAATGAAATGTACTAGAGTGGGGAACAACCATTATAAACTTATGGGAAAAATAGTTGTAGGTGGAGTGACAGTCTCCACAAATGATAAAACTAGTGATAAATCTCAACTGTAGCATATGGGTCTGGAGCATATGAGTAAGAGAGGTATGTTAGAACTTCACAAAAGACACTTGTTAAAGAGTGTGAAAACATACAAGCTAGATTTTTGCAAACACTATGTTTTTGGCAAGCAGAAAAAGGTGTCATTCAAGACTGCATGCAATATTTGTAGAAGCAAAGGTATTTTGAATTACATTCACTCCGATGTATAGGGTCTAGCCCGGTTATGTCAAAAGGTGGAGGATACTATGTGACTTTTATTGATGAATTTTCAAGAAAGGTTTGGAGAAAGAGAAATCTGAGGTTTTCACCAATTTCAAAGAGTGGAAGGTAGAAGTAGAAAACCAAACAGGTAGAAAAGTTAAGTTTCTGAGATCAGGTAATGGGGGTTAATATAGAAATGATAGGTTTCTATAGTTTTGTAAAAAAGAAGATATCACAAGGTACTTCACTGTTCTAAAGAATACTCAACAAAACGGAGTTACAAAAAGAATAAACATGACTTTTTTAGAAAGAGTAAGGAGTAAAGACTTCATGCGGGGTTGTCTAAAAGTTTTTTGGCAGAAACAATTAATCACGCATGCTATGTGGTTAATCGGTCACCATTAAGATCCTTTGACTAAAAAGTTGCAAAAGAAGTGTGGGCAGGTAATGTGGTGGACTATTCTTCACTGAAGGTATTCGGTTGTCCAACGTACCACACATTCCTAATGATAAGCGAGCCAAATTAGACTCCAAGTCATTCAAAGGCATATTCTTCATCTTTGAGAAAGGTGTAAAGGGGTACATATTATACGATCCATAAAATAGGAAAAAGATATGAGCAGAGATGTTGTTTTTTTATAAAACTTCTATGCTAAATGGGGAACATGATATTGAAGTTAAAGGGCACAGTGTTGAAAAGGTAGTTACAAAAGTCATTCCTCTTGTAAAAAATAAAACCAAGGAACAAGCTCAAAGTTCATCGAGGTTGGTACATCTGGAGGTGAGGAACAACATGAAGTTCAACAGGAACCTTCAAGTCTAGGACATGGAGAGCCAAAGAGAACCATCAAGCCACCTCAAAGGTTTAGATGGGATGAGAATGAAGTGCATTTTGCTCTTATCACCAGTAGTGGTGATCCAACCTTATTTCAAGAAGTTATGGAAAGCAGTGAAAGACAAGGTTGGATGAGTACTATGATGGATGAGATGGAATCTCTCCAAAATAACTAAATTTGGGAGTTAGTTCCTAAACCCAAAGATAGGACAATAGTTGGCTGCATATTGGTGTTTAGGAGAAAGAAAGTTTTCCAAGAAAATGTAAAACCAAGGTTCAAGGCACGTCTAGTAGCAAAGGGTTACTAATAGAAAGAAGGGGTTGATTATGATGAGATTTTTTCCTTAGTTGTGAAACACACTTCTATCAGTGTATGTTGGTATTGGTAGTACAGTTCAACATGGAGCTCGAACAATTAGATGTAAAGATAGCTTTTCTTTATGGTGACTTAGAGGAAATAATTTACATGGAGCAACCTGAAGGTTTCAAAGAAGTTAGAAGAGAAGATTATGAGTGTAAATTGAAAAGATCATTATATGGCCTGAAACAAGCTTCAAAACAATGGTACAAGCGCTTTGACTCCTACATGTTGCATATTGGCTACCATCTATGTGAGTATGATTGTTGTGTTTATTACATAATACTAGATAATAACTCTGTTATCATTTTGCTACTTTATGTGGATGATATGCTCATTATATGTAATGACATGTCAAAAGTGGATGAAATCAAATCTCAATTGAGAAAGGAATTTAACATGAAAGACCTCGAGGGGGTCACAAAAATGTTGGGCATCAAAATTAGGAGAGACAAAAAGGCTAGAAAGCTGTAGTATAACAGAAAAAGTACATTTCAAAGGTACTTGAAAAATTCAACATACTAAATGCTAAGCCTGTATTTACTCTACTTGTAAGTTACTTTAGTCTAAGTGCCAGACAATGTCCTAGTGCTGATAAGGAAATTGAAGAAATGTCCGGGATACCATATGCTGATATTTGATGTATGCCATGGTTTGCACAAGACCGAATATAGCTCAAGCAATGAGTGTAGTAAGTACATGGTGAATCCAGGAAAAGAGTATTAGAATGCCATAAAGTGGAAGTTAAGGTACTTGAAGGGCACTAGAGGCTTGGGAATTCTATTTGAAAGAACACAAGGGTTGGAGTGTATAGTTGGATATATAGACTCTGATTTTGCAGGGGACCTAGACAAGAGAAGATCCACTACAGGATACGTTTACACGCTTGCTAGCAGACCGATAAATTGGATATCAGTGCTTCAGTCTATAACTGCACTATCCACTATAAAGGCAGAATACATGGCAGCTTCAGAGTCTTCTAAAGAAATAATCTGGTTAAGAGGTTTGGTATACGACATAGGTATCAAGTAAAAATCAATCTTTTTACACTGTAACAGTTAACGTGCAATATGCTTATCAAAGAATCATGTATATCATGCAAGGACCAAACATATAGCTGTTATCTATCACAAAATTCAAGATTGGGTTGCTACAGGTAAAATCTTCATTTAGAAAATTTATAATGATGAGAGTCCAGCTGACATGCTTACCAAGCCAGTTACTACAGAGAAGTTCAAGCAATGCTTGGACTTGCTCAATCTCTTTTCTTGTTAAAGGGTGAAGGTACATCTCATTTACATTGGGGTGCAATCATGGTGGGTTGGGGTTCTGTAACACCCCGACCCAGCTTGATCCAGTTTAGCAACTAATTAATGTTGTTTTTGTTGCTAATGGTGTTATATTCCTGTTTTAGTTTTGTTGTGGGTTATGGATAGGTAGTTGGGTTAAGTTTGACCTAGTTTAGGTAGACCAAGCCCTTTTTCATAATTTGCATTTTTCCAAGATCTCGTCATTTATGCATCATCTCGGTGTCAACACGTATCTCTTGTTGAGCTCGTTAAATGCTGTAACTGTGTCAATGGCAAAAGATGTCGCATGGTTCCGTTGGACCTAGATTTGACTCGAACTGTAAATGGCCCTAAGCATTGGACTTGGTTGTAACTTGCATTCAACCTTATCCTATATAACCCTTCATCGACTCTATTCTCCTCTATCCTCTTCTCAGTTTCTCTCTCTCTCTCTCTCTCGTGAGCACTCTCTCTCTCGATTTCTCCTTCTTCCTTTGATTCAAACCAACAGACAAGAGAGAGAGCTTGGCAATTGTGTGACTCAAGGTATGTCTGGAGGTTGGACTACTTCTCTCCCTTCCTTTCTTGTTCTCCATGATTAGGCTTATGAGTTTTCTCTCTCTTTTCATGCACGATAGCTGTGGGTTGTGGTTGGAAGTGATTTGAGCCCCAAGGACAACAAGTGGAGTGTTAGAATCGAATTGAGGCAAGTATAAGCATAACTTGTATGAACGCATGATTGTATGTGTGTGATTGAAATGATTTCCAGGATCTTATATGTACAGTATGTCTACAGCCCAATTGAGCTCAGTTCTTCTCTTTTGATTTCATTGTTTTCGTTCGTTCTAGTTATTCTATGATCACTTTAGAAAATTGGCCCTGCGCATTCATAGTTGAACCGTGAATTGCGCTACGGCTAAGCCATAATATGTAGTACGGTTAAGCCGTAAGCCCCACCATGATTCAGCCGTAGATCAATACAGGGTGTTCCTAAAAATAACTGAGAGTATGCAAATCTGCATCTCTTCTACAGCGTGGACACGGC
Organism: Sextonia rubra; assembly: GCA_037013555.1. Lineage (NCBI taxonomy): Eukaryota > Viridiplantae > Streptophyta > Magnoliopsida > Laurales > Lauraceae > Sextonia > Sextonia rubra. The sequence continues at coordinate 34,224,631 of JASUAD010000028.1, forward strand.
TAAGCCGTGCCCTCTCTTATGGCTAAGCCGTAAGGAACCTGCGGCTGAACCATAAGGTATCCTAGGCGGAGTTGAGAGAAATGTACAGGTGAAAAGGTAGCAAAGGAAGGTGACTTGGTAGGGCCTTGGACCTAGAAGGTAGGTAACCATGACTTGCCCAATGGACTGTGAGACTACTACGTGAATGATCTCGAGGGCTGCGAATCATTCATGTTCGTTATCCAGCGGTTAAGCACCTTCCCATGGGTGTTGGTTTAAGGGATTTCGGTGTATTCTCAGGTAGAATGCAACACTAGACAATAATATATCGGAGACCTTGAAACTATATCAACAAGCACGGTTAGAAACACTGGATAACTAGCATAGGGTTGGATTGTAAGTACCCTTGACTCGGTATGGATTCATGGCACTGCATCTTGCATGTCAAGCATTGACCTCCATTCTTTAACATGATTATGTGATTTCGTCTACACATCACTTTGATGGGTTAATTGATATGTTTCTTACACCTTGAGTATACACGTATGTTGATCACGATTATGCACGTATGATATACTTGTTGGCATGGTTGACTTGTTGGCATGGTTGACTCGAGGTGTAGCATATGATTGATTCACTATGGTCAGGCACTACTCTGCCTCAGCCTTAGGAGCCCGATGGCGTGACTTTGGTATAGTTATATGACCTTGCTGCAGTAAGGACACGTCTTGGGGAATTCGGACCCCAGGAAACCCGAGACCCATTTGTACCCTGGCCCGGACAATGGTGTTCTCATCATGTTTACAAGATCCCTCATTTAGGAGCATATGGCATGTGTAGAAGCCCACTAGTTATGTATAGTGTAAGTATGTGAATTGCTTGTGTTGTGTAGTAACCTTCCTCATCTTGCAGGAGATGGCGTCTGGCTCAGGTACTCCAAATAATCCTGGGAACAATGAAAGCGGGTCAGCACCGTCACCGTAGGCAATGAGTACCGACGAACACATCCTCATGTTCTTTCAGTCCATCCAAGTTCAATCACAATCTCTATGCCAGCAGCAGAGGTCGGTGGCATAGTATGTGAATCAGTTCACTCAGTTATCGCATTTTGCTCCAGATATGATCAGCACCGAAGAGAAGAAGGTGAACTGGTTTGTGGAAGGTCTGCATCCTCGTTACATGCACCATGTGACTGCTTTTCAGCGACCAGTGACCTTTGATGATACAGTGGATAGGGCCTATTCTGCTGAGGCTATCCACCAAGCCGAGAGAGCAGTTGATCTGAAGAGGCAACCGCCATTCAGTGCTCGGGGATAGGCACAGAAGAAGATGAGAAGTCAGCAGGGCACTTCCAGCTACACGAGTGTGACATGCGAGCATTGTGGCAAAGGCCACAGGATAGAAGTGTGTTGGCAGAAGGCAGAAGCTTGCTTCATTTGTGGTTCCAAGGAGCATAAGCTGATGAATTGTCCTCAGTTTAAGCCTTCTCAGCCTCCATCGTGTAGTGCTTCTGGTGTGGCATCATCGGGCAAGCCCAGATGATCGATAATTCCGAGCAAGTCCCAGCCAGCTCGTTCCCGTTCGAAAGCGCCACGTCAGACGGCTCGTGTCTATGCTGCTTCCCATAAGAGTGCTGAGGATCTGCAGGTGGTTAAAGGTACTATTTTGGTTTCACGAGTTGAGGCTTTAGTTCTATTCGATTCAGGGTCTACGCGATCATACGTAGCACCTCTTTTTGCTAATCGGTTTCAGCAAGCGCCGAAGCCGTTGCCCTATGTGTTGGTGGTGTCTACCCCAGTTGGCAAGAGAGTGGAGTGTAGTTTGTACTACCCCCATTGCGACGTGCAGATTGTAGGTCATCAGTTGCCATTTGATTTGATTTTGTTGTCTATGCTAGAGTTCGACGTGATCCTTGGGATGGACTGGCTTGCGCGGTATCATGCATGTGTTAACTGTTACAACAGGACGATCTTTTTCTATTTAGGCAAGGGCTTCCATTTCGAGGGCAGTCAGGAGAGATGCCCCAGGCGTGTGATTTCTGCGTGCAAGGCGGATCGGTTGATACGCAATGGGTGTGAAGGCTTCATTGCCTTTATTTTGGAGAAGGCAGGTGTGCAGCAGCTGGGAGAGATACCGGTGGTTTGTGATTTTCCGGATGTTTTTCCGGATGAGGTTCCAGCTTTACCTCCGGTGCGAGATGTAGAGTTTGTGATTGATTTGGTTCCAGGTACGGCTCCGATCAGTAAAGCTCCGTATCGCATGGCTCCAGCCGAGTTGTCAGAATTGAAGAAGCAGTTGCAGGAGCTCTTGGACAAGGGTTTTATTCGTCCGAGCATTTCACCCTGGGGAGCGCCGGTGTTGTTTGTGAAGAAGAAGGATGGTACTTTTCGGATGTGCATTGATTACCGGCAGCTGAACAAAGTGACGATCAAGAATAAGTATCCGTTACCCAGGATTGATGAGTTGTTTGATCAGCTTCAGGGTGCAGCTTATTTTTCTAAGATTGATTTGAGATCAGGCTATCACCAGTTGAGAGTTAGGGAAGAAGACACCCCCAAAACTGCCTTCAGGACTCGGTATGGACATTATGAATTCCTCGTGATGCCTTTTGGATTAACTAATGCACCTGCAGCGTTTATGGCTTTGATGAATCAGATCTTTGCTCCTTTCTTGGACCAGTTTGTAGTTGTTTTCATTGATGATATTTTGATCTATTCTAAGACTACGGAGGATCATAGAGAGCACTTGAGGAAAGCCTTGACCCGGTTGAGAGAACACCGATTGTATGCTAAATTATCGAAGTGTGAATTTTGGCTTGAGCAGGTAGCATTTTTGGGTCATATCATTTTATGAGAAGGATTGGCAATTGATCCATCTAAGGTAGAGGCAATGGTGAATTGGCCTAGCCCTAAGTCAGTGACAGAGGTTCGGAGTTTCCTTGGACTAGCAGGTTACTATCGTCGTTTTGTCCAGGATTTTGCTAAGATCTCCTCTCCTTTGACGAAGTTGACTAGGAAGAATGTGCCTTTTGTCTGGACTGAGGAGTGTGGAGCTAGTTTTCAGACTTTGAAGGATAAGTTGACAACGGCCTTAGTGCTAGCTTTGCCAGATGGTAGTGAAGGGTTTGTAATCTTTTCAGATGCTTCCCGAGTTGGTTTAGGCTGTGTGTTGATGCAGCACGGAAAGGTCATTGCCTATGGATCAAGGCAGCTTCGAGAGCATGAGAAAAACTATGCCACCCATGATTTAGAATTGTCTCATTTTGTAACACTGTCAGATATGATGTATGTAAATTCTGATTTTCTACTCTGTTCCTACATATTATGTTGTGATGTTTTGATATCTACAGCTTCCGCGTACATGTTCGCACGTGTGAATCTTCCCTTGTACGTGTACATTTGGACCGGGTCTAAGTGTGCAGGTACGGGAGTACGTGTGTCATTGGTTAGGCTTTTGCTAACCCCCGAACTCCTGGGCTCAGGTTGTGACAGGTTCCCACAAGGTATATGTATTATAAACACATTTCAACAATTATTTAAAGGATCAAACATTTTTCACCAAAGTGGAGATTACTGGGTTTGGCTCAAAAGGTCTTTATTGGGCCTATGAGTGGTTTACATTAGGGCCTAGTTAATTAGGGCTAGTCTTACATATTCTCTTGTAGGGTTTATTCTTTATAAGCAAGCTGGGTAAAGGGAACAAAGAGAGATCATTGTAAAGGGGTGAGAGAGAAATTTCTTTGTAGTAAAATTTCCATGCCCTTGGATATAGGCAATATTGCCGAACCATGTAAACTGTGTTGTGTGGATTGCTTGTTCTTCTCATTGTGTGATACTTGGATTGCATGTTAAGCCCTAAAAAACGAAAAAAAAAAGAAAAAAATAGTTGTCATTCATCTAGGTGTTGTTTGGGATTTGGACATGCTCCTAAAATTGAAGGTCTGCCATCTCCCACTGAAGATGCTCCCATATATAAATATATATTTATATATATATATATGGGCAGAGGGAAACTTCCTTTTTTATACTTATTAAGGTCAAAAAAGATATCATGAGGTGTGATGGCTTTGTCCTTTTGCATATCAATATTTTCCAAAAAAGAAGTATCCTTCACCATTTTTGGTGAGGGATGGATGCACTTGAATATTTTCCTATATACATAATTTTATTTTTTGAAATGGTAATAAAAATTTCATTAAAAAATCAAAAATACAAAAGATGGAACAAAAAAGAAGAAAAAGGTACAAGAGCGATGGACCCTCCTATTCATTAGACAATTACATAACAGTTCCCTCCCTTGGAGTACTTTTCTCAACCCCCTGTTTGGCAAAAGAATCTACCATAAAGTTTGCTGACCTACGCTCATAATGAAAGCCACATCCATCGAAGAAAGAAAGTTTCAGATTTCATTAAAATGAATTGGAATTTCCAAGGATTTGCCTTTTTATTGGGTGCCCAAGATATCCCATTAGAAGAGTCACTTTTTATAATAAGGCTACCATGAAAATATCTAGATAAATAATGGAGAGCTTCTAGGATAGTCAATACCTCAGTTTCATTAGAATCACAAACACCAATATACTTAGAAAGAATGAACAAAACCTCACCTTTGTTATTGCAAAGCACTCCTCCAATACTTGTTGGACTCGGCTTACCCCTTACAGCACCATCAACATTGAATTTGAACACACCTAGATAAGGAGGAGACCAAAGAGTAAATCTTCTCACCTTATATTAGCCAAATATCTTACAAGCTTCCCAATTAATAAGAATGTCATTAAAAAAGAAACTAGAAAACTCATTTCCAACTAAACCCCGCTTCGCAATTCTTAGGGAGACAGAATCAATAGGTCAGCTAGAGAAGAGGTGGTGCCCCTAAAGATTCTCTCATTCATTTCCTTCCAAATAGAGCATAAAATAGAAAAATGAATCATCCTCCAAATAGTGGGACCACAAACACCGAAATGCACACCTAACCAGGACTCAATTGCCTCTACAATTGCTCTTGGGCAACACCAAACAATACCACACCTAGCAATGAAGTGACTCCAAATACTGGCTGCCACATCGCTGGAGAAAGAAATGGTTGACTGTCTCCTCTTCTTTTTGACACAACACACATATATCAAAGATGTTTGCCGATGTCAAACCTCTTCTTCTTAAATTGTCAGCCGTTGAGACCATCCCTACAATAGTTAACCAGTAAAACACCTTAACTCGGGAAGGAACAAGACCTAACCAAGCTCAAGCAGAATGGTCTCTAAAAGAACGACTTCCTTCTAAGGCCAAGTCAAAAGATTTTATCGAGAATTCTTTGGATATAAAAGGCTTCCAAATCCAAAAATCTTAGGAGTTCTTGCACAAACAAATGTTAAAAAGAAGACTCAGTAACTCTGCATATTAGACCTCTTCTGACAAGCAAAGACTTCTACTAAAGACACCTCTCATATAGTACAACCATCCCTCTCCACATAATAATAATAGATAGCAGAAAGTTTATTAGACACTACTCTAAAGATGTTAAGAAATAACCCACACAAAGGGCCCACCTCCACCCAATCATCCATCCACAACCTCACATCTCTCCCCTCCCCCAAGACAAAACCCACCCTTTTGAACAAAAGTTTCCCTATATCTGTTAACTCATCCCCAACCAAAATAATAATTGACTCAACTTACGATGTTTTGGACGAGGAGTAGGCCACCACCCCCAGTTATCTACGCCATACTTGGTTTTAATAACTGTCACAACCCGAGCCCAGGAGATCGGGGGTTAGTGCAAACTTAACAAATGACACACGTACTCATGTACGTATACACCTAGACCCGGTCTAAATGCACACGCACAAGGGAATGTTCACACGAACCAAACAAGTACATGGAAGCTATAGGTATCAAAACATAACACAAGAAATACTAACTGCTATAAAGATATATGACAAAAGACTAGATAAAAGTCCAAGTTATACAAAATGAATCAAAATACAATGTACAAATCATGAATGGATCCAACGTGTCAAATCTCAAAAGAAGGAAGACTTATATGTAATGTGTCCATGTCGCTCTCCGATGGAGTGACTACATCCACTCCTCTAGTCCGGATGGGACATCGGGGGCTTCCCTTGGAGTCTGATTGACCGACGAGGGGTCGGTCTGGGTATTTGAGCCTGCAACACTAAGGACAACTCGTGAATACAACGATTCAACAAAGTATAAGCAATACTAGGTGAACACATGTTGTATCTAATAGAATAAAGAACATGATGTAAATCATAGCAGATCAAGTTCGTATACTAGGTAGTTGTGCATTAAATAAAGCATGCCAATAGAAGGTAAACGTGCTGTGAACATAACTAGTTGGTTACTACATTTGCCATATTCTCCCAAAATAGGAATCTTATATCCATGCTGAGAACACCATCGACCGGGCCATGGTACAAATGGGTCTCGGGTTCCTGGGGTCCAGATTCCCCAAAACGTGTCCTCACTGTAGCAAGGCCATATAAATTACACCAAATTCACCCCGTCGGGATTCTAAGGCTGAGGCTGAGTAGTGCCTGACCATACAGAGTCAATCATGCACTAAACCGTGAATAGATCGTGCATATCGTGACAAGCATATCATATGTGCATACTCAAGAACATATCTCATACGTGCATACTCAATAATATACGTGCATACTCAAAGTTCTGGAAACGTAGCGAAGAAGCCGAAAATTCAATGTTCAAACAAAACTAATCAATCATGCTAAAGAGTGGAGGTCAATGATAGTTATGCGAGATGCCATACTTATCGAGTCAAGATCATTGACTATCCAACCCTAATCTAGTTATCCAGTGTTTATAACCGTGCATGATGATGCAGTTTTAAGTTATTCGATGCACCGTTGCCTAGTGTTGCATTGCATCATAGGGTGCACCGAAGTCCCTTAAACCAACACCCCTGGGGAGGTGCTTAGTAACTGGATAACGAACATGAATGATTCGCAGCCCTTGAGATCATTCATGCTGTTTTAGGTTGCTTACATTCTAATTCAAAGGTCCTACGAGGTCTCATTCATCCCTAGCTTTCTTACTTGTTACAGGTCTTACAGCTCAGCCGTGGGTGACCTTCCGGCTTAGCCGTAGGCACCTTACGACTTAGCCGTAGTTGGGCCGTAGAAGGTCTGAAATTTGTTAACTCTCAGTTAATTTAATATGCACCCTGTCTTGATCTACGGCTGTGTCACGGCGGAGCTACGGTTTAGCCGTAGTACATTATACAGCTTGGCCGTAACCTGGCTGTAGAAGAAAACTGGGTTCTGGACTCGGAGCTGTAGGCATTTTACGGCTTCGCTGTGACTGCGCAGGGTTGTTTTTCTGAACCTATTACAGAATCACTGGAAATGAAAGGAATAGCAAGAATCATGTCAAACCGATGGAAAGGAATACAACTTGGGCGGTAATCACACTCTACATGCAAGATTTTCAAAAGTATACAAAATCAAATATATACCAATATGGGTTCATACAAATCATGCTTATACTTGCCTTAACAAGTTCGAACACGAGAATCGTTGTCCTTAGGCTCAAATTCACCGTCTAACACAACTCTAATCCCCATGCATGTAAAAAAAGAAGAAAGAAAAGGGATGTGAGTGCCAGCACACAATTACTGGCGTAAGGAAGGAAGAGAGGAAGAAGAAGAAAACCAAAACCTAAGGCATACCTCAAGCAACCCACACAAGCAAGAATTCAAAACTAAAAGTGCACAAGATCCTCCTTCCTGGTCTTGATCGTTGGAAAAAAAGAAACTGAAATGGAAGGAGAGAGAGACAATGAATGAAGAAGAGAGGAAGATCGGTGGAGGCTTTTTATATAAGATAAGGATAAGAAAATTGCACGAAAGTCCAACAGTTACACTATTTACAGTTCGAGTCAAATGACGATCCGACGAAAACAATTGACATTTTTTGCAAATGACGTAGTTACAGAAGTTAACGAGCTCAATGAAAGACACGTGTTGACGCCAAGATGATGCGTGAATGACGATGTCTTATAAAATCAAAAATTACAAAAAAGGACTTAGTCTCCCTAACCCAGGTCAAACTCAACCCAACTACCTATCCATGACGTGCAACAAAACCAAAACAAAAGCAAAACACAATTAATGGCTAATGCATCATTAATTAGTCGCTAAACGGGGTTAAGTGGGATCGGAGTGTTACAATAACCATCATCCAAAGAGCCTCCCTCTCGTCCCTAAGCATCTACCACCACTTAGCCAATAAAGCCCCATTTTTGTTGACCAAATTGCAAAGATCCTCCACGCTACTCCACTTTGGTTTAATTACCTCACTCCACTTCATTAGAAGTAATTTCTTTTTCTCCCCTTGACCTTCCCAAAAAAAGTTTCTCTGAAGATAGTCCAACTTCTCAAGTACAGTTTTTGGTATCTTGAACAATGACATATGGTAAATAAGGAGATTCAATAAGCATGTTTTAATCAATGTAATCCTTCCACCCATTGACAAATAATGCTTCTTCCAAGAGGACAATTTCCTCTCAAATCTTTTAATGAAAAGATCCCACAACGCCTTAGACTTGCCTTGGCCCCTATCGAAAAGCCTAGATAAAAAATGGGGAGTCTTTTTGAATTGCAGTGAACAATGTTTGCCAACGAGTTGGTGGTTTCGTCAGAACAACCAATCCCCATAAGTAGACTCTTGGAGATATGAATCTTTAGACCCAAAACCAACCAAAAACATCACACAATTCTTGTAAGAGCTAGAACTTCTTCTGTCTTGGTCCAGCTAAAAAGGATGGTATTACCTGCAAACTGTAAATGAGTAATACCTTCTCCACCATGACTTATTTCAAAACCATGAATCACTCCCAAATCCCTAGCTTTCATTAGAAGAGTACTCAAAGCTCCCACCACTATAGTAAACAAAAAGGAAGATAGATGATCCTCTTGATGACTACCTCTAAAAGCTTTAAACAATTTTGAAGGAGAACCATTAACCAGGATTAAAAAAGAGCTAGTGAAAATGCATTCACAAATCCAACCGCGTCAAGTATCGCCAAAACCAAATTGGAGCAACATGTAATCAACAAAATTCCAATTGAAACTGTCATAGGCTTTCTCCATGTCTATCTTAAAATAACCCTTTCTATTTTTGACCTTCTCCTAGAGTTAGTGAGTTTAGTAGCAATCAACACCCAATCAAGATTTTGTCGTCTTGCTACGAAAGCCCCTTGGATTGAACTAATAATGGAGGAAAGAACATTCTTTAATTTATTTGCCACCATCTTAGCCAACAACTTATAAATGCAAGCCACTAGACTAATAGGTTTATAATCATGCACCTCCACTGGATTAGGCACTTTAGGAATGAGAGTTAAAAAAGTAGCATTTATCTCCCTATTAATTTTGTGTCATGCTCCAAACCTGAAAATTGGGGATTAAAGTGGATCTAGAGGCACATCACACATAACTGATGGCAATTCGTGCCATGTCAATATACGTACGAACTACCATAAGGGTAATTCCACAGGTATATGTGAGGAAGATCCACAAACACGTAATAAACATTTTAATAATTAAGCAGAAACTTGAGAGTTCACTTGTACTCATCATAGGCACTAATAAAAATATTCATTTATTAATATAAACCAAAGTTTGTAAATTAAGCTATCTACGTACATATAATAACAAAAGGTACATGACATATACAAATAATCCAAAATGAATATGTCCATCAAACGATTACTCCAAAAACATGATGATGATGATGGCATGATCTATTTTTTATGCAATCCAAAAGGAATCCTGTGACGTGCTACGGTTGATGACTAGTAAAAGACATCATCTTTATTTCACTCATCTATACCCCAAGGTATCGTTGTAGCTCCCTTCGAGGTCACATTGATTGCTGTGTCGGCAATGAGATTTGAATCGATAACACCAATGATAGCATTTTTAATACGATGGTTAAGCAAATATGACGGTACATAAGACTATCATGATGCTCAACTGAATTAGAAAATATATTAATTAAAAGAGAGCCATAGCGAAAACTAGGCATGTTGTGCATCTAAATAAACATGAATAGATAATTATTTATGGGAATATCATAACATACTAGCTAGCATCCACATAGCTATCTTCTATCTGGAGAGAGAGCATATCGTATGGTGGGAAATCACTGGCGGTTGGGCCAAGAGCCATCTAGCTACCGTAAGAGCGCCAATCAACTCTTTAAACAACTACTACAATAAGTAGCATATTGAGTACCCTCATTCAGTCGTGTTAAACCTCTTATGGGTACAAGCTAAGTAGTGCTGACTCAATATATCAAAAACGATCAAGATTAATAACTTTCATACTTATCATACATAGCGATTGACTCATACTTATATAAAAGCATATTTCGGTCTTGAGATCATATTTAGTCATAAAAATTAGGATTAAATAGGGTAACTAAAAATCAAATAATACATAATTAAATGAGCTATTCAAGCTCGAACCCTCTCAACCTTAGCTACCCTTATCTTAGCTCAGGGGCCCACGCTTAGTACAAGCTCCGTTTCTGATTTTACCTCAAGGTTCACGAGGAAGAATGGGTACATGATTTAATCATGTTGAGAGCAAGACTTATCTTAACAAGATGAATGCATTTGAATTAAGAGGTTAACAAAGATAATTACTAGCCAACCCTAGCGAAAATAATCCATATTTCCTTAGTAATTCAAAACGATGTATTTATAAAATGTTTGGTGTACGTTAGTGTGTTACCAAGATCTTGGTGTTATATTATATAGTGATGGACAACACCTTTTATACCAACACCCATGATGTGACATCGAGAACGTCAAGAAACGACCGAAAATAAAGAGGAATGAGTGACAGCTCCATACTTTTCCTTCTTAGTACTTAATTACTGTTGGGCTAATTTATTTGAGGTAAAAGTACCACTTCTAAGGCCCTACATGATCTTGAGTCATACTTAATGTCCTAAGGGTAAAATTGGCTATAAACATATCTCTATGGTCTTAAAGGAAGGATAGGACAACCCCCAATTGATTCCTATTTAAAAGAAATAAACTAAAGTTTTAAAAATAAAAAAGGGTACCCGATTGATTGGGTAGGTGTCCAATCGATCGGACACCTCCCAAAACAAAAATGGGATCGATCGGGCCCTTGTCCGATCGATCAGCCCTAGAACACTTTGGCTTTGGGTAGAGTCAGTTTTGATCTAACTCTTCTCTTCTTCCCTCGGCTCCGACCACCCCAATTCACACATGTAACCACTTTAACACCTTCATACACCATTCTACACCACAATTGGGTTTCTCCTTCATCTATTTCCATCATTCATTTTTAATTACACTTATAGCACATATACCATCTACATTCTTAAGATTAAAAGTAAAAGAGTTGTAAATTGACATAAATGGAGAGTTCATCAAGAATCAACAAAATAAATCATACATGTGGTATATATATTGTTATACTTGTCTAAATTCAGTGCTACACCCAAATCAAGCTTTTCCTTTGGTTTAAAGGTGGAAAAAGCCTCAATAGAATCAATCTTAAGGCATGCAATTGACAAAATGGGTGTAAGATGCATGCATGCTAATAAGTTGAGTGTTCTTAAGTCATTGGGGTCCAAAGAATTGAAATGGTGATTGAATCCTTACCTTAGGGAGCTGTAGAGAAGGAGAGGGAATGCATTTGTAGGTTCCAAGGGAGAAAAAACACAGGAGGAGGAAGGAAGAAGAGGATGAAACCTATTCTTCCTGCATGTAAGGCTCTTGGGCCTGATTTGGTGAAAGGAAAAGAAAGGAGGAAGAGTGAAGAGGGAGTTCCAGCAAAAGGTTAAGAGAGAATAAAGAGGGAAGAGTGGTTTAAGCTCTTTTAAATAAAAATTTCTTGGGATTTGCAAGCAAGTCCGAAAAGTTTCTTGAATTTTACAGTTTGAGGTAGTTGGACTTCAATTGGGCCAAAATGAGTCCGAATTTGGATGGGTCAAACAAAAAAGGTGACCCATAAAATAAAATGCACATGATGCAGTTAGTATGATGCTAATGTGATGCAAAACCATACAACTCTAAATTACAAGAAGGTCTTTGACTACTTAAGTAAAGTTCAAACCCGATCCAACTACCTATCCATGACTCAAACCAAATGGATTTGGGTTGAATTAACCTAATTATGTATTAATTATGGTAAAACAAGATTAATTATAGAAAATCATAATTAGCTTGGGTTTGGACCTTAAATTTTGCCCCTACTATGAAACTCGAAAAACATAGCAAGAAAGTCTTCCTAAAGAAACTGCCAACATGCTTTGATAAAGGAAAAGTTAAACCATCTAGACATGGAGCTTTATCACCATTACATTCTTCCAAAGCTTTATTTGCCTCTTCCTCAAACTCCCTTTCCAACCAACCTTGCTCCTCTGATGAAATCAAAGGAAAAAAAAACACCATCAAGGTTAGGTCTTGCGCCGATATCCTCCTTGTAAATATTTTCAAAGAAGCGAGCAACCTCATCTTTGATCTCACTAAGGTCCTCAAGAATTCTACCATTGCTTCTAACTTGCCCAGAAAATTTGCTCTTCTCCTACAAATAGTCATACGGTGAAAGAACCTAGTGTTTTTGTCTCATTCCCTCGCTACTTTCCCCTACTTTGTCAATATCTTCCACTACTCTAGATAAAACTTCTCTAGATTCCTCAATACAGCCAAACACCTCCCTACTCCAACTCTTAATGTTTTTTTTTAAGAATGTGAAGCGTTTTGCAATTCTTGGAGCTTGCATAGCCTCTAACATCTGCTTGACTCCACCAAAATTGAGCCATCCTACCAAAATCTTTATTTTCCAACCACCCATTTTCAAACCGGAAAGGTCTAGCTCCCCAGTCAATAGTATTGGAAGCTAGCTTGATAGGACAATGATCTATTATTAACCTTAGAAGAGCCACCTAAATGACTCCAACAAAGTGCTCATCCCACTCCTTGGATAACAAAAATCTGTCAATCTTGCTCATAGCAGCATTCTCCCTATTATTAGTCCACGTGATTCTTCTCCCAATGAGTGGAAGATCAATCAAATCATTAGCATTGACAAATTTATTGAATAATTTCATTGAATGAGTATCGGAAGTCCCTCCTTTTTTCTCATGAGGATGCCTATCCTATGGAAATCACTGCCAAAAGCCCATGGAACTGACCACTGAAATTTGTGGTCCGAAAGTAAATCAAGAATGGTATTTCTGTCCACATCAACATTAGGCCCATACACATTTGCAAAGGCCAAAACAAAATCATCTTTGACTACCTAACTTTGATTACTAACACCGTTACTCCTGAATAGTATCCTCTACACTGGAACCTCCTCATTCCACATAGATTTCAGACCACTTGCAGCTCCAACTGATTGTATCCAACTCCAAGCACACTCGCCATTTCTCCAAACTTCGCGGACGATTTTCTAAAAATCAGAAGCCACTTTTGTCTCCTGCAAAATTAAATAATCAATTTTGTGTTTTCTAACCAATTTCCTATCTGCCAACCTCTTTTCGGGCTTACCAAGCCTTCTCACATTTAGACTCATAATAATCATAATAACTAATCAAGAAAACCCCTAGATCAACATAACAATTATGAAATAACAATCTTATCCCGAGCCTCTGAAGCCTCCACCTCAATAAGCTTTTGCATGATCCCCACTTCATTCTGCAATTCCTATTTTGAGAAGAAAAGCTCCTATTGGGGATTGCCACGGCATCAGATTGGACCTAAGCACTCTCAGACTTTTGATATAGACATGGAGGCGAATGCTGATGAGAGAGATGATGAATGGAGAACGGTTGGTGGAACAAGGGGAAGGAGTAGGGGGAAAATCAAGTGGAAGGATCTGGTGTCGATCTACGTCACAGTGTGGCTGATCAGTTGAGGTTTGCTTTGTCTTCTGTAGGTAGGGTATTTGATGCATTCATTCCTAATTCTAGCAGGAGAGGGGTGTATGTTTTGGTTTTGTGTGGTTTGGAGATATGGAGACTGTTCTCAGAGCTGTTAACAAGATGAATGGAAGAGTTTTTGCAGGAAGCAAATTGGAAGTAGATGTACCTTGATATGGCTGGTCTCAAAGAGGCAGGGGTATAGGATTCAGGGGGTAAGAAAGGGTGAAGACTGCAAAAGAGCTTCTGAAAACTAAGCAAACTAAGCAGGTTTACAGTCCTAAGGTAGAGGAGTTTTTGAAATCTAAGTAGGCTTCCAGTCCTAAGGTAGAGGAGTCATGCTCCCACTATGCAAGTAAGGCGAGGCAAGGAGTTAGTTATCTTGACGTTGTTAAAGGGGCTCAGTGGTTGGAGAAGACTGTTTTATCTATGCTTGGAAAGATTGTTTCCAACAATTCTAGGTGGCTTTCCAATAGTCTGGTGGGGATTGTGAAGTGGGAAGAGGTTATTCCATCAATCCCTAGCATTTATGAGCTTGCTGGTATAAGGGCTGTGAAGGTCTCTAGGTTGGGTGGGAAGGTGTTAGTTTCATTTTTGGACCTTGAAGAGGCTAAGTTGGCTTTAGAAAATTCGAATTTGGATTGTAATGAAATCTTCATTTCTTTACAAAAATGGGTGCTATGTTGCTCGAGGATGGTCTGGCTTCAACCCAAACTCTAGACAAATTCGGTCGGGTTTGTGCTCAGACGGATGATATTTCATTTATTTTCAAGAGGTGAAACTCTGTATTTTTGGTGTACCCTTTAAGGTGGAGTGAGAGCGGAAGTAGGGCAGGGTCATATGGATGTGGACGATCATGCGCTCTCTAGAATCTCACGGGGGGGGGGGGGGGGGGGGGGGGGGGGGTGTGGTGTGGTAGAACAAGGATGAGCAACTTTGCGCTTGAAGGAAAAAGGGAATCAGATTGAATAGATGGATCATTCTACCTCCGCTGAGTCCGTCGCTGGAGATGATGATCTCCAGGGTGAGGAAGCTCTAATCTCCAAAGCACTGACTGCTGTACCGGCATTAGTCCCATATTTTTCACACTCGTTTCTGAAATGTGAAGTGTTTTTAAATAGATTCATGTTTCCATTTCTGCCACAGTGAATTGAAACCTGGACCAGGAAAGGTATCCTACACCTGCATTATTTTCAGAATGTCCATTGAACATATTCTGAAACCAATAGCTTGGTTTCTGTGACCTATATTCATTTGTGGCCTCATTCACGTGGGTTTGAATACCAGTGTACACACAGCATTAAGACCTATTGAGAAAGACCATGAAAGTCCACAGTCACCTGGGACTGATTAATCATCAACTCGTTTCCTGCTAATTGATTGATGGTTAGGACTATAATGGACGGTCAGCAACATCATCTAAAAAAGTTTGTCCAAGTTGGCCGAGCCACCTCAAATGGCCCATAAAAATGAATTCCCGGTGGCCTAAATCATTTTGATTTGGTGGACTTGTTTGACTTGGACAGGACTTTGTTAATTCAGCCTTGACTTGGATAAAATTTTTAACTTTGGAAATTTATGACACTTTTGTTTAAATGGAAATTGAATAAATAGGAATTCTTAGTCAAATGGGCCCCAACAAAGGTTTATTAAAGATGTGGGGGTGAGGGTATAAGGAGTATTCATATGCATTCACCTCACACCATACAGTGAGGGATGCTTATATGGCTTTCCCTATTTATACATGAACATTCCTCTTCGGCATATAACTATAAATGACTTTTCCTCTTTTATATAATAATTATATATATATAGAGAGAGAGAGAACCAACAATCAAGGAATGGAACACATTTTTATCAACGTTTCTCTTGAAATTCTTGCAAAAACATTGATGAACTTACCGTAAATTTTAAATAATTTTTCTTGGCACTTGAATTAACATGAGATGAGAACATGAGACAATTGATCAGCAAGATAATCAGATTCTAATATTTCAGTTGTATGTATAGTAGAAGATTACTAAGGGAATTGAGCAGCGTGTCCTTTCCTCATTGCCTTATCTCTTAAAAGGGCTCCAAACTAAATTTTATTAGGGAATAGAGTAGGCAAATCCTCCTCACGAGCTTGTCTCCTCTAATCTGAGAGGCAGCTCCAAACTCTCACTGCCCCTCTGAATCTCTAGGACGACCTTGTCTCCAACATTGTAGTCTTCCAAAACGTTGGATAACTCTGTGTTGCTTCGTACCTGCAGAATAAATGTAAATGAATTTGCAGATACAGGGTGTACGAAACTATGCCAGACCTAAACAACCTTAATTTTTGTTTGAGCCAAGAACTTTGGTTATTCAGATTTGTTGATTGGGTGTCCTCTTCACCAATTGGGATGGATTTTAACATTCTGTTTGAACAAGTCCAGCCATGGCTTTGTATAATGGAGTAGCATGCAGACTGTATGCTTGGTACCTTTATTGGAGGCCTAGACTCGTTCAGTCAAGTGAGTTCTAAACTGCAGCAGTGATGCATCCACACTGGGGCTACCAAACAAAAAACCTCGAACAGTCAAGGTGGTTAACTTAATGGATTGGTTTCAATGGAGCTACTGGTAATGCATATGGGAATATATATTTCCCAACAAAGTTTCAGCCCTTTCTGTCCTGTCCATATCTAATGGCACATTGGAGGAAAGAAATGGAGATTAATTAAAGAAAAGTGGGGACTTACAGGCTTTCCATCTACTGCAACAATGATGTCCCCAAGGATTATATTACCAGCGAAGCCTCGAGAGGTTGGAAGGAGTCCTGCCTTAGCTCCAAGGCTATTTGCAGGAACCTGTAAAACAATTTAGAAAATCCAGGCAGGTTATGAATGATTAGAAGTTCTTTCCCTTAAATGAAAAATTAATTGCAGTATCTTGTGGCATTAAATTAATGTCAGGAAACCGACAATACCTAATGCTTCAAGATGGCCTAGTAGTAATGAGAGGATGTGATAAAGCAGCTTTATACCTGAAGAACAAGAGCTCCATTTCGAACATTAAGTTGATTTGCGACCAGTTCTGGGGCTATTTCAACGTTCAAACCAGCGCGGACAACCTAACATGGTTGAACCACAAGCCAGATGGCAACATTAATTATTCAGATGTCTAGCACTCCGACCAGCACAATGATGATATAAAAAAACCTTAACTTGTCAAAATGCTAAATGAGAATCTACTGTCACTAAAAGACTGAGCCTGTCTTCGTAATGGCTAAGAGGTGGAGCAAGACTCCAGCCAAAAATATTTAAACTGTAAAAAAAAAAAATCAAATGCAAACAAACAGGCCCTTAGTGTGAATATGACTATATCTAAGCAAACATCTCAGAATTTATACATGAGAATAAGATATCAAAACAAAAGCGAAGGTTTGATCAGGGTGTGAGGGATCATTTTGCATGATATATTCACCTGACAACAAATTATCATAAAAATATGTTTAATCCAGCACTTTAATCGCTAAAGAAGCCAGATTATCCAGACAAGTCAAATGACCAGAGATATTACTAAACAAATAAAAAGAAGGTTGAATTTTTTACAGTTACATATTTTATTATGAGCCAGTGGCTGCACACTATGAACAATTTTTTAATTTCATGTTTTAAAACTTAAAACTACTTAAGGGCGCGTTTGTGCACTGGTATTGGAGTTGTGAGGCACCTTCTCTCCACAAAACTAACCGGGATCAATCCCCGGCTGTAGCGCTGATGGTGAGGGAGTTGGATAGAGTATGTGTGTGGGTAGGAGTATTTACTAAAGCCAAAAAAAGGGCACATTTGTGCACGCTAATTTCTGCTGAAACAGAAACCCTCTTTCTGATTTGTATGCCCCTTAGGTGTTTGGTGTTGCTCATTTCATCACAGAAAAATGATGGAAGTGAGCATTTCTTCCTTGCATGATTGGCCCTACCACTTTCCTTGACTAGGTTTTGAATTAAGGACTAAAAGCCAAACATGATTTCACTAGTTAAATAAAATTTGATGTATACTTCCAATTACTGCAAGAATGGATACGGCAGCAAGAGAAACTGCTGGGATTTTTGTTTAAATTCTCCCAACAAACAGTAAGATGAACTTATCAGAGGAGAAAGAGAAAAAGATTCTAAATGAACTCACTTTGCCATATTGGATCAACTGTGGTACTATCTTAAGTACTGTGGAGGATGGGATGGCAAAACCTACACCTGCCGAGGTCCCTGCCATAGCAACGATAATCTTTAGCAAATTAATAAATTAATATTACTACTCATAAAATGAAGCTATTTCATGTGGAATCTGTTTAACTGTAGATCATTAATTACATATTCTACATCCAAATCAAGCTATAATTTCCACAGAGTTTAAAGCACAGAAGTACACTTCAACTGGTGCATCAAAGTTCTTGTGTGTTTTTCAAAGATAGCATTTCATGGCACAACGTGGAACCCAAGTGCTCCAACCGTCAGGAAACAAACATGATACATAAGCATCTTGGCTTAACCAATTATAAATAAATATCAATCAAGTAGTATCCACACACATGTTTAGCAGCATCTACAGTGAAGTTTCTACAGACGACTGCTCATGTAAAAGATGTCTAGTTAATAAAGTATTCAACTCACAAAGTACAAAGCATAGACACGGCAAACATATTCTTTTCCTCTTCAGTGCCGATGCAGCTCCTGTCTTCTTCATCTTTGGTGGTATTTGAAAGATTAAGGCTCCTCCAAGAGTTCTAGCTTTCGCCTGGTTGGCTATTTCAGGCTGTATTTGTAGGATGGATGATCTCCGGAAGCACAATATGATTGTAGTGAATGGATACCCTACGTGTCTTAAGGAGGTGGAATCACTGGATCATCTGTCCCTTGCCCGCTCATTGTGGACCTCTACTCTTGATTAGGTTGGCTATAATTGGAGCTTGCTGAACCCCTTGGAATCTCTGTATCAAGCTTGGAGTTTGGACGTGGGTTTGGTCAAGACCAGATTATGTGGAAAGCTTCATTCCTCGCAGTTCTATGGTTGATCTAGAAGGAGAGGAATATGAGGCAATTTGAAGAGGTGTCTTCTATGAAAGACATTATTCTGCACAACATTAAATTTAAAGTAGACGATAGGGTTTCTATTCTTCCCTTCATAGGCATTTTGGAAAGAAGTGACTGTTTCAGCTTGTTGAGCTTCTGTCCTCTCAATTTGGTCTCCTCCATCAGGCTTTCTCAAACTCAACTTTGATGGGAGAGGTGTTTGTAACCCAGGTCAATGAGGCGGAGATGTATGCGCCGAGATGAGAATGGGTCTTTGTCAAGCTTCTAGGTTGATTCTTCAGGTTCTTCTTTTTAACATTGGCCCATGTAGAATAGTAGCCCATAGTCACTAGAAGCCCATGTACACTAAATGGGCCTTGACCCATTATATTGATAGAATTATCATTGTCAAAGATGTAATCATGTACACCTTTATTTCCCATGTTGTACAATCTCATAGCTGTGCATAGATTGCAAATGAATTGACTGTTGCCTTAATTAAGGCAATTGGGAATTATAAAGAGGGAGGATCCATCGACTCCCAATCCATTCTGTATGGAATGATATGGTATCAGAGCTTTTGCATAGAGATCTCCCTCGTTGTTCATCTTCCATCAGTTTGGAAAGATCCTCTATAGTCCATGTTGGGAAACTATTGCAGGAGGCTTTCTTGTTCAGGCAACATCATACAATGGTTCACAGTGATTAATTAGCTCTAAAATGTTTTGATCTTATTCACATTGATGTATGGGGTTTTGCACTAGTGCACTCTCACTCTCAATTTAAATACTTTGTCACTTTTATTGATGACAATAGCTGGTTCACATAGATTTACTTTCTTCACTCAAAATCTGAACTTTTTGCCACTTTTAAAGCATCCTTAACTTATGTTGAAAACCAATTCTCCACCTCCAATAAGGTTCTTCGTTCAGATTTTGAAGGAGAATATGTGTCCACGGATTTTCAACAATTCTTGCAACAAAAGGGCATTATCTCCCAACGAACATGTCCCTACACTCCACAGTAAAATGGAGTATCTGAAAGGAAAAATCGGCATCTATTGGCTATTGTTTGCACCCTCCTTTTGGAATCCTCTGCTTCTTCAAAATTCTGGCCAAAAGCACTCTTTACAACAGGTCATTTGATTAACAGATTACCTTCTCCTAGCATTGAAAACCATACTCCTTATTTCCAGCTTTTCCAAAAACATCCCAAATACTTTTTACCTTTACCCATTTGGTTCTTCCACCATCTGAGAGAACCAAATTATCTGCTCAGTCATCTCACTGTGCATTCTTAGAATATGCTACTGACCAAAAAGACGTGTCAGGATTTCTCGAAATGTGGTTTTTTTTTTTTTTTTTTGAAAATAATTACTTCTTCTAAACTCATTTTGATACTACTGAATCAATTCCAATTTCATTTCTTCCTAACTTCTCTGACTCAATTCCTCCTGCCACAATCAAATTAAAACCTGAAATTGTGTATGAAAGATGTAGGCTGAAGAGAGACACTACACCAGAACCACCTGATACTATCTCCATCCCTAGACTGGATCCTAATCTGGCTTCTCCACAAGACTTGCCAACTCATCTCTGTTGATCATCAAGACCCTCATAGCCTCCCGATGGTCTAGGATTTACTCATTCTTCATTATTGACCACTCTCTCCTCTATTGAAATACCTACCTCTTATGGGCAAGCGGTTCAGCATGATTGTTGGCAATAGGCCATGCAGACGAACTTGAAGCTCTACAGGAAAATAACACTTGGGATGTTCAGCCCTATCTCTCTTCTGTTTGACCAATTGGTTGCAAGTAGGTTTGTTCTATCAAATTGAACCCCGATGGCTTGTTAGCTTGCTAAAAGGCTCGATTGGTAGCCCTGAGTAATAAGAAGGAGCATGGGATTGATTATGAGGAAACTTTTCCTCCTATAGCCAAGATGACTACAGTTCACACGATTCTTGCTATTGCTGCATCTCAATCATGGCCCTTGTATTAGATGAATATAAAAAATGCCTACCTCTTTGGGGATCCCAAAGAGGAGGTTTATATGCGTCTCCCACAAGGTTGCACATCCACCTCTAAAAATGATGTTGCCCAGTTACGTCGCTCTTTATATGGTCTCAAATAGGCACCCAGAGCTTGGTTTGAAAAGTTTCGTACTACTCTGCTTGAAGTATGCTTTCTGCAAAGCCCTTATGATCCATCTATGTTTACACATACAACTACTCAGAATTACCATACTTTTGGTCTATGTTGATGATATGATTATCACAGGAACTCATAGTGACATGATTCATAAGCTTCAATCTTCTCTGAAACAGGCCTTCCATATGAAAGATCTCGGTTTGGAAGTTCAACAGAATAAAAAAAAGGGACTATTTCTTCATCAACATAAATATATCACTGATCTTATTGAATTGGAAAACCTTCAAGATTCAACTCCTGTAGATACACCTTTGGAAGTCAACGTGAAATTACGTAAAGATGAAGGAGATCTTCTTCCTGATCCAACAACTTATCGTTGCTTAGTTGGGAGCTTAGTATATTTGATAATTACTTGACTTGACATATCTTATGCCGTGAATGTGGTAAGCCAGTTTATAACTGCACCAAAGCATCTGCATTTGGCCACTGTTAAATGCATCATTTGATATCTCCTTGGTTCTCCGACATGTGGCCATTTCTTTCTAGTTGGCACACCTCTGTCTCTTACGCGTATTCAGATGCCGATTGGGCAAGATGCCTAGACACTCATCACTCTACAATTGGTTGGTGTGTTTACTTAGAGGAATCTCGTATTTCATGGAAATGCAAGAAGTAAGATGAAGTTTCTAAATACTCCACTGAGTTTGAGTACTAGGCTTTGTTTTCTGCATGTTCAAAGATGCTTTGGCTCCGCAGTTTACTTATTGACATTGGCTTTCCTCAGACAATAGCTATCCCTCTCTGTGCTTACAATACAAGTGCCATTCGTATCACTGAGAATCCTGTCTTCATAAACGAACCAAGCATATTGAAGTAGATTGTTACTTCATTAGCGATGAATACGATCACAAAGTCATCACACCACCTCATGTCTCCTCGAAACTTCAGCTAGCCGATATCTTCACTAAAGGCCTTCCTAGGCCTCGACATAAGTTCTTGGTTCGCAAATTGTTGGTGGTCGACCAGCATCAATTTGAAGGGGCATGTTAACACTAGCCCATGTAGAACAGTAGCCTATATTCACTAGAAGCCCATGTACACTAAATGAGCCTTGGCCCATAATATTAATAGAATTATCATAGTCAAAGATGTAATCATGTACACCTTTATTTTTGTATGATCTCATAGCTGTGTATAGCTTGTAAATGGATTGACTGTTGCATTAATTAAGGCAATTGGGAATTATAAAGAGGGAGGATCCATCAACTCAATCCATTCTATCTTCCCAAAACTTGTCTCTACTTTACTGTGTATGGAATGATACTACTAAACTGCTTTGATGTTTAGCGGATGTTGTGGAGGAGGTTATAGATTTAGCTTCAGAGTTCAAAGAGGTCAGTCATCCCAATGGCTATACTCTCACCAAAGAAGAAGTTGGGAGGCTAAACATGGCCGTCAACTTCACCCTTTGAAAGATGACTGAACTTTTTGGAGGTTTTTTGTTTCCTCTTTCCTTGTATTTGGATTTTTAAAATTTTTTATTGCTTCTCAGTACATATCTTCTATTGTAGTTTACTGGTACTCAGGCAGAAGTTTGAACTAACAACAGACTGTTGGTAGTAATTTTCTGACTCAGGCAAACTGCCAAAAGCAGTGTGGCTAGGTTGTCCAAAATGCAAAATTCAGAACTAGAGACAACATGCTCATGGTGAGACCATATACTAAGTAATTTCCATTATATCAAGGAGACAACTCTTTAGTCTAGGGGTTGAATTACTGAATTTTCTGATCTCTAAAAAACTTACAGGGTCTCAAAAGAGAGATCATCAAGGAATGGAGTAGGGAGGGAGGTCTCTAGCAAAACTGATCTTTATGTAAGGCAAGGTTTGTTGTGATTTTGATATCACATGTTGTGCACATACTTGAATTACAAGATCAACAAAGAAGCAACCATACAAGAAGACACGCAGAGATTTACGTGGTTCACCCAAATAGGGCTACATTCACAGCATAGAGACGATCATCTTCACTATGATAAGTAAAGCATACAGAGACTCTCACTCTTTTACATCGTCTCTCTTACGTGGTGTGGGAACACCACGGGTAAGAGAGCTCTCACCTCTCTTCAACGCGAAGATCTAAGGTTACAAACTATATACACATATAATCTCCACTTTCTTGGCCACCAAGAAAGCTTTGGTACAATTACCAAAATACCCTTGACCTTAAACCGGTCACTGGCTAACCCAGTAGACCCATCCGGCTAAACCGGAATACAAGACATAAACCAAACAAGGTTAGCAAGAAAGAGTACTAAATTAGGATATAGTAAGGAGTAAATCTGATAAGATGTGGACATTAATAGGGTGGAAAAGGTAAAGTCGCAACAAAAATCTATAGCATGTTGGCTCAAAAGGATGATAGAAAATTAAAAACATCAAAATTGTAATCATCTAGAGAATATAAGAAACAAAGTCAATCACCTTGGGGGCATTAGAAATGGTCAGAGGTTCATTGATAAGCTGGAAGAAGGGAATGAAAAGGTAGCCTAATATTTTAAAGAGTGCTATTCTAGCAAAAATTTTGATAGGCAGAGGCTTGATGGGGTAGTGTTGTGGAAATTTTGTATGACCTTTGGGTGTAGCTAGAGAGGGAGTTCTAGAGAGAGAAATCCAAAGCCTTCGCTGATTATGATGGAGACAAAGCTCCGAGGTTGAATGGATTCAATTTCCCTTTTATCAGTGTGGGATGAGATTTCCTCAAAGATTTTGTGGAGAAGGATTGTTATTTAGAATTATGGTGAGGATGATCGGCATTGATTCCTGCATCAGTCCCTAGGTACCAAGTGTCAGTCTCTAGTTTGTCATTGCTAGTGCAGAGGATGAATCTAAAGTAAGAGGAGAGGTGTCTGGTACAGGGGTTGGCTTTGAAGTTGGGGAAGGGAAGTTTGTCCCTTTTTTGCTTGATGAATGGTTGATGTGTTTGTTTTTTAATTGTTTTCCTAGATAGTTTAGGGTGGCCTCGATAAAAAATTCCTTAGTTAAAGAGTGTTATTTGTCTATAGCGAGCCATTTGTCTCAGGGGTACTACCTTTTAGGAGAGCCCTTCATATGATGCAGTTAAGCATGAATCATTGTAAAGTTTGCTTTCTAATGCTTCCGGATGCATGTATATGGAAGCATTTAACATCATGGAGGCTTTCTTCTAAGTCATTCTATATGGCCTCAAAGGATTCTTTCAGTCCCTAGTCTTTAGGTGAGCAGGTTTGGTTGGCTTAGCCCCTCCGCAAGTGGGAGACTTTTTACTGGCTGATGGTAGCAGGCAAGTTGTCCATGGCAGATAGTCTGAGGAAGAATATGAATTAAAATAATATTGTGGACATGAGTTCACTTTGTGGGCTCTCTTAGTGCATATTGATATCTTTTAATGATTTGGTTGAAGCTTGGAGGATGGAACATTTCACAGTTATAGTTTAACAAAGTGGAGGTGCATACCATATGCAATATTCTAGTCTATTCAATTAGAGAGGAATGAGAGGATATTGAGGGGCACATCATCTTCTATTGATGCTCTCGCTCTGATGGCTGCATTAAGGGTGGTTCAATGGTTTGTGGTTAGGGAAGAATTTTCTTATGTGAAGCTTGATGATATTCTTTGCCATTAGCTTTCGGGTGCTTGCACAAAATTTGATCCAACTAAGGACAGAAAATCAGAAATGTTGTCTCCTCCTCATGACACTATAAAGTTAATGTCGATGGTGAGGCTAGAAGTAAGTCAGGCAAGTATCGGAGGATTTTTTTGCCTCATGATACTCTAAAGTTTAATGGCGATGGCAAGGCTAGGAGTAAGTCTGGAAGGGAATAGAGGATTTCTTTGCAATTTCAAAGGGTACATACCCTCTTCAACCATGTAGGAGTTAGAGATTCCAATGAAGTTGATTCGAGAATGATTTGCTCAATGCTATTTCTTCGATGACTTTTACTTAATTGAGTCAATGGATATTCCAGTTCTTAAAAGACATCAAATCTTTGCCTTCATCCTTCAAGTGGTGTTTAGTCATGTGAGGCAGACTACAAACAGTACATGATGTATAATGTTTACTGCAACTCTAATGCCTAGGAATTTTGGTTGCAATGGTTAGCAACTCTTGACATGGTATCAAAGCTATAATAGGTCCCGGGTTCGAATCCATGCTGCCGCATCCTAGCTATTTGCTGGCGCAGGTGCACAGGATAAAAGGCCTAATGCTAATTTATAATGGGCGTGTTCTTCAAGTCTAGGCAATGTCCCGCCCAATGGGGGAGTTGTTAAGAATATTATTAGCCCCAACTCTAACGCCTATGCATTTTGGTTTAGCAACTTTTGACATCTAATACCTTTGCTTCTTTACGCTTTTGTTTTTGGGTGGTATGTGTAGAAGCAAAGGAATAACAAGTCCACCATCAACAAGTCGACCAGGCCCATGAATGCCAAATACATCCCATGTGTGGGATCTTGGTCAATATTTAGTATAGCTATATCATATCAAGCAGCTTTATATTCTTTCCATGTTTGTTTATAAGTAGAGATCAATCAGTGTAAACCCAGCCTTGATTAAAGGCTTTATGCAATTAGGGCTCTATACATTATATATAGAATGGTCGATGCCCATCAAAGGGACACGACACTTTCCATTAAACTCTCTTTCTCTCTTGTGTTCTCTCCCTCCATTCGATTCAACATAAGGATCCACAAATCTTTATATGGTACACAGTATTAGAGCTACGGGAACCCTATTCCTATCCTTCTAGTGTCCATGACTCTTCAGAAGAAGCATCTCTGGTATCCATTATTCTACAGATAGAAGTAGCCGGTTTGCTTCCTTTAACATTATCTATATTAAAGCTACAAGAATGGAGGCTTCTGGAGGGTGCCACATCAGCAATATTTTTTTCTTTTTTTTTAGAGCGCCACGTCATCTTCTAAAAATATCAAGAAATGGTTTTTCTAAAATCTCTCCCTCTCTCCCCACCGTTTTTTGCATCATCCCCTAAAATTTCTCCCTCTACCCTCCTTTCTCTCATCTATTCCATTTATTCCCCAAAAATCTCTCTATTTGAATGGTGTTCAAACCTTTTCCTCATTTATTCAAAATTTTCTCCTAAAATCTATACTTATCCCCATTCAGAGATTACTCCAAGACGATCTCTATACCAATCTCATCAACGTGACCATGATGATTATTATTGGCCTTTGTTATTGCTAAATTTAAGGAATGCGTTATTGGAGCCTTTTTTTTCCCCTCTTCTTTTTCAAGGTTAGAAGATATCTTTATTTGATATGAGAAGATTGTGATGCACCAGTGGATTGGTTGCTTCCAACTATGTACTTGCCACTTGCAGGTGACCTAACGTTCAGATCATAAGTATTGTTTGGTGGTCAGCTTTGATTTTATTATTATTTATTTTCTGACAATGAATAAAAGTTAGCATTTGTGCCATGTCAATTGAACATTTTCCTTTCATTTTATTTGGGTATGTACATCCTATCTCCGTACTTGCTCCCTGTATACTCTCTAATTTCCTTTTGCAAAGTTTGTTTAAGGTTTTCACCATGTTATAACCTTGGCTTCAACTATTGTTTAAGGTCATCTGTTATTTGTTCACTTGGATTTCTTTTGATTGTGATTCCCTCATTTGGATTTGATTGTCATGCCTCCATATTGGCACACACCAGTTATTAGAATAGAAGCATTCAGGTATCAATCTGTAAACTAGGCATTGGATTTTCATAAATTGTCTGATCATAGGAACCTTGCTAAGACAAATATGCAGCTGCATTTGCCTTCAAAATTTTGTACATGTGGATTACAATTTAGGACGCTTTGGCATGCTCCGTTTATAGTGAGATCCATCCAAACAATCGTCTAGCTGGCGTTACTGCAGGCCCTTCACATATAGAATCTGGAGCATCGGCTTCTACAGCAACGGTTTTTTTTTTTTACTTCTCTCTCATTCAATTCGACTTTCCAAATACTGCAGTTTCCAATTAGGTGAGCACATCCACAATTTTTACGCCCATGAGATGGTGAATCTGATCTCCAATCAGTGCCAAAAATAGTAAATGGCTTGGATTGGATAATCATCAATCAATCATTGCCAAAGAATTTTTTTTATGATTATTTAACTAGATAGCCTAACGGCATATGCTACAAAGAATTCAGCAAATAATAATAATAGTGTGTTTGAAAATGATGTGAGGACGTTTTAGATAAGAAGAGGAACTAGATTGAGTAAATTAAATTAAAATATTCTTTTATATAGTATCATTGTGGAATTTTAATTGTGTGAAAATAAAGATGTACTCATTGTCGCTATGAATATCATTACTTATGTTGACTAATAATAAAACATTTGAGATAACATTGATTTTATATTAGTTGGGCTTAGCAGGGCGTTGTTGCTAGTTCTGATGAAAAGCGAGCTCCAACAATACAATTTCTGGCATTTAAAAGATCTATCCCAACCATTTAGTTATTCAATTTATGGAAGAAACACATCTACATTTCCTGCATTTCACTCATCCACCTCACCATATACTTTTATCACCCCTACCACATGGTTCCTCGACTTAGGAGCCTCAAATCACATGACCTCTGTGGCACAAAATTTGCACGACCAACAACCTTCTAATGGTTGTGATTTCATCACTACCGCAAAATGGTCATCAATTGTCTATTTTTGGTACTAGAACTGTATCCATTGGAACTCTTACCCTGCACAATGTTTACTTTGTCTTAAATTTAGCCACAAATCTCATTTCAATTTGTCAACTTATTGATTGTGGTTATCTGGTTAACTTTTCTCTATCTGGTTATGTCATACAGGAACAACAAACTTGGAAAGTGATCAGGATGGGGAGTAAGCATGGTAGGTTGTTCCTTCTTGAAATTGGACAACAATCTTTATTTGTATCCTCTATGAGTATTTTAAATAATGTGTGAAACACTTGGCATAGACTCCTTGGTCATTTAAATAATGCAAACTTCTTGTCTTTATTTAACCTTGGATGTTTGGATAAATCTATTTCTAGTACTATAGCTTCTAAATTTGCAAAATCTAAATGTGAATCATGTTGTTTAAGCAAAAGTCATGTCTTATCTTTTCCTATTCATTACTCATGCAGCACTGCTCCTTTTGATGTGGTTTATACTGATGTATGGGCGATTGCCCCTTATTTGAGTAGACTGGGATATAAATATTATGTCACCTTCATAGATGAACACTGTCAGTACACATGGATATATTTTTTAACATCCAAGTCTAACGTTTTCTCCATTCTTCAAAATTTCTATAATATGGTGAGCACTAAATTCCAGAAGTCCATTAAAATCATCCGTTCAAACTCAAGAGAAGAGTATACATCCACTGCATTTCATAACTTTTTAGAAGAAAAAGGGATTTTTCATAAGAAATCCTGCCCTCACATGCCTTAACAGAATGGGGTTGCCGAAAAGAAAATCGCCATCTCTTAGAAACTGTTAGAACTATTCTTGTGGAATTGCTCATTCCCCCTAAGTTTCAGTGTGAGGCAACCCATACAGCAGTCCATATTGTTAACAGATTACCTAGCTCTGTTTGAGGTAAAATCTCTCCTTGTGTTTATTTGGTCACCCTCCTTCCTACTCACATTTACAAACTTTTGGATGCCTCTGTTTTGTGCACCTTCCTTCTCTGGCGCATAACAAACTGTCACTACAAGCGGCTTGCTGTATGTTTCTTCGCTATAGCGACGAACACAAAGGTTTCTAGTGTTATGATCCCAAAGAGCGACGACTTCGAATATCTCGGAATGTTGTTTTCATAGAACATGTTCCATTTTATTCAATCACCCAGTACCTTTAATATCCAAGTCTCTTATCTTCCATCTTTTTCACCTTCATCTCCTACTCTGCCTCCTGCTATCACACAAGTTTATTCCCATCGTCTGAGCTAGCTGCCCCTACTGCTCCATCTCCTGTGCCAATTCCTTTAGGCGATGATACTTCTACTACAGGTACTAGATCTACACCTCTCATACGATGCTCTAGTAGTATCTCAATTCCACCAAATAAATATGGATTTCTAGCTTTATTTACTCCTTTAGATCCAATTCCTATACCAACATCTCATTCTCAAGCTGCTAATGTACCATGTTGGCAAGATGCAATGACAGATGAACTCCTTGAACTAGAAGCCAACAAAACCTAGGACTTGGTGCATTTTCTTGCAAATACCTCCATCATTGAAAGCAAGTGGGTCTACTCTATTAACCAATGATCAGATGGCAATGTTGAACGATACAATGCTCGATTGGTGGTCCAAGGTGAAAAACAATAGTATGCATTGATTATAAGGAAACTTTTGCCCTAATTGCCAAAATGACTTCAATTCGGTGCTTACTTGTTGTTATAGCAACTCGTTACTGGCCCTTTTGGCAAATGGATGTAAAAAATGCCTTCCTCCATGGGGATCTCAAGGAAATTGTTTATATGCGTCCTCCACAGGGATGTGCTTGTCCACCGCAGCATGTATGTAAGTTGACCAAATCCTTATACGAACTTAAACAAGCTCCATGTGCATGGTTTGAAAAGTTTCACTTTGCCATCCTTCAAGCAAATTTTTATCAAAGTTCAAATGATAGCTTTATCTTTATTCAACGATCATCCCATGGTTGTACAATTCTCCTGATCTATATTGATGATATGATCCTCAGTGGGAATGATCAAGCTGCCATCTCTAAACCCAAGTCTTATCTAATGCTTACCTTTAAAATGAAGGACCTTGGTCCTTTAACTTATTTTCTGGGATTGGAAGTTGCACGAAAAAAGGACGGAATTCGAGTCACTCAATCAAAATATGCTAGTGACTTACTCCATTCTGCATGACTTAGTAATGCTAAAACCTTTGCCACTCCAATCGAGCTTAATGTCAAAATCAGCAAAGACAATGGGCATCCTCTTAGAGACCCTACTCTGTTTCATCATCTAGCTGGCAACCATCTTTATCTAAACATGACTAGGCCAGATATATCCCATGCTGTGCAAATTGTCAGCCAATTTATCGGAAATCCTCATAAACTACATCTTCAAGCTATTTATCAGATTTTTTGTTGCATCAAAGGTACTCGCCATTGTGGATTGTTCTACCCATCTACATCCTCGTTACAATTGCAAGCCTATGCTAATGTGGATTGACAAGATGTCCTGATGCTCGTCGATCAACGACATGATGGCGTGTGTTCTTAGGGCCTCTCTCATTTCATGGAAAAGCAAGAAACAAAGCACAGTTTCAAAATCAACTGTTGAGTCCAAATATCGGTCCATGTCTGCTACCAATAGTGAAGTCATATGGCTATGAGTTCTTTGTGAGTTTGGCCCTACCCCTCGATATGCAGATAACACTAGTGCCATCCGCATTGTCAAGATTACTGTCTTCCATGAGTGTATCAAGCATATTGAGATTGACTGCCACTTTATTCACCACTATTTTGTCACCAACAAAATCTGTCTATCATATATCTCATCCTCTGAACAACTGGCAGATGTGTTTACCAAGGGACTACCCCAGGATCGTCATGATTACATCATTTCCAAATTGATGCTTCTTGAGCAGCCACATCAATTTGAGGGAGAGTGTAGAAGCAAAGGAATAAGAGGTCCACCACCAACAGGTCCATTAGGCATGAATGCCAAATACATCCCACGTGTGGGATCTTGGTCAACATTCTGTATAGCTGTATCATATCAAGCAACTTTATATTCTTTCCATTTTTGTTTATAATTAGAGATCAATCAGTGTAAACCCAGTCTTGATTAAGGCTCTATGCATTATATATACAACAATTGATGCCCATCAAAGGGACACGACACTTTTCATTAAACTCTCTTTCTCTCTTGTGTTCTCTCCCTCCATTCGATTCAACATAAGGATCCACAGATCCTTACAGTATGATGAATGGGCCTTTCTCTTAATTGATTAGTTTCTATTGCTACTAATGAAAAAGAAAAAAAAATTTTTGAAAGGAACTTCCCTTTGCGGCTCATTCATACTCCCATATGTGACATGCTAGGACACATTTGAAGAACTATTCATTTCAAAGTTCTTCTAGTTATATCCATTCACAGTTTTTTATTTAAGTTTGTAATGGCTGTGCATGGAGATAAATAGGCAAAGAAAGTCAAGCAAAACAAAGTACGTCTATTCCTTTCACTGCTAACTAAATTCAAGTTTTTCCTGGTTTATGCTACAAACACCAAACATAGAACCAACTTCTGACATTTAAGTGAACTGAAGATAATCTTCAAATTAAGGAAATGAATAAAAGAAAGAAAGTTGCTTAGAGTTTCTTTACCTGTCTGAGTAAATATTGCTGTATTAATCCCAATTAAATTCCCCTTTGAGTCCAGCAAAGGACCGCCACTTCAAGAACCGCCAAAATAAGAATTAATTAGATGCAAAATTACGCAAGTAAAAACCTTGATACACAGCACTATCTTGCTATTTGCAATATTTATTAAGATCAAACCCAGTTAAACAATCCTAGCTCATCCTTTTAATATAACTCACCGAACTTTTTAGTTAAATAATTGTAAATAAGGGAGGGGCATCCACGATATGCTATACATTGTGGAAGCCTAGTGTGATTAGACTAACATTTGACAGTATGATAGAGTGCATAGAACCTTGGGAAAATAGTTGCAAGCACTTATCAGTAAATAATTAGGTAGCAAGGATGTGGACAAGGAGAACCAAATGAGAAGAGTCCGTAAAAATGAATGTACAATCCCAGACATTTACATCTATTTCCAGTTTGTTCGAAACAACTTTTGGGGGCACTGCAGGTACCAGAATTAGATTTGTTTCGCATACCTGTTTCCTGGATTAATGGCAGCATCTGTCTGTATGCCACCAGCAATTGTAACTCCAGTTTGACTAAAAATTTCTCGATTTAATCCACTAATAACTCCGACAGTTAAAGTGTGGTCAAAACCAAATGGATTTCCAATTGCTAAACACTGCTGGCCAACTCTTAGTGCAGATGACTGGCCCACCTTGATTGGCCTCAAAAGGTCTTCAGCAGCTTCCACCTAACAAGATAGAGCTGAGACTAAAATAATAATATATTACAAAACAAATAACAGAAAGAATCCCATTTCATGTTTGTAACAAAGGGAACTAAGACATACACTGGCTACATGAATGGGAATCAACATATATTTTATAGTTAAAACTTCTTGGCCATATCACATTATCAATAAGGGGCAATTCAGTGAATCAGACTCTAAATACATGAGACCTCCCATGAAAGATAAGGAGCATTTTGGTGACTAAGCATTAATAAAGCATATTGACATCATTTAACAACCATTTCATAGAACAAAAATTAGCAGGGAGAGAAACATCTACCTTTAAGACAGCAAGATCCTTAGCACGGTCTGCACCGATCAACTTGCCCTCGAAAGTCTTTTGCAACCTTTCAACAGCGATAAGAAATATATTGTATTCCAATACAAGCATGCATAAAGATGACAAGTACCCTATAAATAAAAGAAACTACATCATCCATAAACATCACATTAACTTTTCAGCAGTCAATCCAGTACTTAAATCCTCACCCCTCAGAGGCAAGAATGTTCACCCGTGCAACAACTTGGCCAGGGCCCGGATTTCTTGAAAGAGCATTACCAACCACTGGATGAAATGAAGATAAAGAATGGTCAAGTCACAGCATATCCATCATTCTCAGTATCCAGAAAAAGTTCAATAGATATCATGCTACCCACCAAACTAAACACTATCAAGACATGTTCAGCTAAATATAATTTCTCCTTAACATGATCCGACTGACTGCTCAAAGGGGAAAACATGACCTAACTTCTCATCAATAAGCCCACAATAAATTGAATAATAATGGACTTTTAAAGGCCAAAAATGCCCCAAAATTTCTTCACTTTGTTTAGTCACTAAAAAGAATCATAGTGGATGTATGCTTGTCAATTGGAATGAGAGCTTGTGATGATTCTCTTTGAAGGTGCATGATAAAAACATGCATACCTTGCTGGCACTTACCATGATAATTTGTCACAATGTGTCCCTGTCCATCCCATACTACTCCAGAACCATTTCCTTCAGGCACCTAGCTCATGCATTATCAGAGAAGACAAAAAATACTATTATTCATTACTAAACCATTAATATGAGAGAATAATTAGAGTTCATGCACAAAATGGCTTGATTATACAAAAATTTCTCCAAACTAGGAACATTCCTTTTCATGTGTATGACAGACTGGAATCATCTTGAAACTACAAAATATGAATTGCTGGTAAAATATAGACTTCCATCAATAAATAATAGAAAAGAAAAAAAAAACTGGAATTACAGATAGAATGCAGACCTCAATAACACCACTTATATTAAGTTGAGGGCGCAATGTTACATCAAATAGATTAACAACAGAGTAAGTGTTCTTCTCAAAAAGTTTGACTATCCTTTCCTGCCAAGCAGATATGAATCAAATTTAACTGCCAGCAATGAACATGCAGGCACATAAACTACAAAGATGAAAACCATGAAATAATCATTCAGACAGAATAAACATGAACGCAATATCTGAGAACTGACCTCAGAAGGGAAAAGGATCCCAGAGGGGAAAACAGCTGGAGCCACTTTCTCGATTGTCACAGATGGATCACCCAAAGCAAGAGCTGAAAATGAAAATAACATAGAAGTGATTTACGTAGCATGCATGACCTAGTGTTAGGGCAGTACCACATAGAGTTGCACCCACAAAAAAGATTTATACACTTGGATGCACATGTAGACATAAAAGAACATACATAAAGATAATTAACATAGAGAAATGATGCATGCAGCCATCACAATGGTGCCCAGCAGCTGTAATCTGATTTAGCCCCTCCATGCCCATGGTATGCATGGTCCCAAATTTCACTTCTATGAGAGCAACATACACCATTGGATTGATGTCTGAAATTTATAGTTATGTTTTCTACACATGATTTATCCAGCAGTGTACACCATTCCAATTCGAGTGAAATTCAGGCCACTCCAGCACATAGGTGTTTTGAGTTAGGGAAAAGGACTTATCTGTAAATCAGTAAGTTTCAAGTGATTTTATGTAATTGCTAGAAATAACAGGTATTTGTAATTTCTGAAAGTATGAGAAATTAATAAATAGAGATGGTTTCCCAACCCTAGAGGGCATGATCAACTCCTCCTTTTCTCCTAAATCTTCTTTCTCTTCTCTATTGCTTTTCTTTTCTAATCTAGGTTTTTTTTTTTTGTCTAGGGAAAAAAATCACCAGATTACTTAGCGATAAGGAATTTAACTATAGGAAGGCATATGATTTGAGTGATTTGGATGAAACAAAAGTGGACTCCACAAAGGTTTAATCAGATGAAATCTGTCATCCCTCATCAGCAATAAATGGCAGTAAGAGATCCTTTCTCATTGGCATATATGTGTTTATCATGCGTGCTGGGGCATATATACAAATCCACAAACATATATACACATAACTTCATACAGAAAAGAGCAATCCCCCATCACCTATGGAAGTTTAAATTATGCAAGATTAGAAGTAGACCCCATATTTTACAGTTACAGAAATTAAAAGTTAAAAGATCTTGTATTTTTATTTTTGTTTCCATTCATTGTCTAAGATATTGATGGATATTGGCAAACAGAAATTGAAGGGGCATAGTCACATAAGGTCCACTGAGATAGTGGAGCAGGTAACTAAATAAGGCTTCTATCAGAAAATGATATGAGGACTTGATATACATGTTATATGTGGACCCACATCTATGCAGTCCCACATGATCACACCCACATGCACAAGCACTCATGCGCAACGCTTTGTTTCCTGAAAGGCTCGGACTATGAGAACTTCTAAACAAGGTTTCCTAAATTGGGGCTATTGGAAGCCAAGACTCCTTGATGGATTAAGAGCGTTTGAGGGATTGGTTTAATTATAGGAAATATATGGTTGGTCTCTTTTCTATCTTTGAAATCACACAGAGGAAAGCCATCAGCCCATAATATGGAGGGGTGTAAAGGTTAAAGATCCAAACTGGGAAAAGGAAGATCCTGATCAATAAAGATTAAAGGCTCAGGTCAAATGTTCCAAGTATCCATTGCAACAGGGCTTCAAGTAAGATCTATTTGTTTTTATAATACACTTGCATGTTGTTTTGTGATCTTAGTTATTCTCTAAGCATGCATCAATGCAAACAATACATACATATATACATATATGAGGCATAGATCTCCCAGGAGAGATCGTGCTTGAGTGAGATACTAGTGTGTCCCACAAGGGAGATGCGGTTGACCAAAGGTCAAAATAATTTGTGCTAAATCCAACGTCCATATAGTCCGAATGGGTGAAGCTGGAGCTAGTAGCAATTTATGAGAGGAGGCAAATAATCTTGCTCAGGAGCTCATTTGTATGTCTAGCTCCTCGTTTAATGCCCTTCCCTTGCCGACAAATACACCCACGAACTAGTCAAAGAATACTTGGACTAGATTCCCTAGCCAAAGCTTTAATTCCATTGAACACAGAATAAATATCTTCGGTTATTTTGTCTCACCTTTTGCGAAAGAGATTATATTCATTGACTCCTCTGCAATAATTGGGCCCTCAAATATTGATTAAAAACTTTCACCCCCTTGTTGATGGTTTGATGTAGATAGACCTCAAGCCACATGTGTAGGGCCCAAGTAGATTTGGGATTTTAATTATATGTAAATAGTTTCCTAATTTTAAGTGTTGTACTTTGGATATGTTTGATTAGTTTCCTAGTTTAATTATGTTTCTTAGGCCCTAAGTTATGTTTTTTTTATTTATATGGCATTTACCATCATCATCACCAAAGTCTTGTCCCAACTACGTTGGGGTGGTCTGCTA
The DNA here is from genome assembly GCA_037013555.1 of Sextonia rubra. NCBI lineage: Eukaryota > Viridiplantae > Streptophyta > Magnoliopsida > Laurales > Lauraceae > Sextonia > Sextonia rubra. The sequence goes on from JASUAD010000028.1 coordinate 34,260,688, forward strand.
CATGAATTTTTTTCCTCCATTCCAACCGATTTTGACCCAAATCCTCAGAAAACTTGCACTTCTTATTTATATGGCATTGTAGAGAAGAAATCCTAGAATTGGATTTTCCCCATTGAGGTGCATGTTCATTACTGTTTCTGCAAAGATGTTTGAAGTGTCCCGAACACGTGCTTTAGCACTCCATGCAAGCCCTAGCCCTAGGACCTGCATCATGGTTGATATCTATGCCCCACCCAAATCAACAATACCAATTAAGCAAGAAAATGCAAAAACGTGTTCCCTTTATCATTCTTAATGGTTCCCCTAACTTGGAAGGACGCTGATTCCCCGTTGAGCTTCCACAATAAAGTTGTATTCTCCAGGAAAGGAGGGGCCATCCATTAGGGTAACTTATATCAAGCCCTTGGGCCATCAATTGAAACCAACTAATCTTTTTCCAACTACAATGAGAATTTTATTCTTTGCAAAGACACATGCCCAAGGATATCCTTTCCCTTAAAATTTTCTTCTGTTCCTCTACCAAACTCCAGAAGATAGTGTAAGTGGTTCCATATTCCACAACATTTGTGCTTCACACTTGATAGGTAGTAGCGCAGCCCCGAATCGTAGATCGGGTGTAGAACAATTTCCCGAAGGATTGTTAGAATCCAAAAAAAGATTCAAGCCTTAGGCCAAATTAGAACTCATGATGAACATCATCAAGAGAGAGAAATCTCACTATAAACTAAATTTAATTGAATAAAGCATATCTACTACAATGAAAGACTCCTCCTTATATAGGAGTGACTGCTTCTAAAGTAGGAATGATTAACTCTAAACAAGTATGGCTTACTAAAAATAAATTAAGCAAGTTCTAATCTCAACTCAACATAAAATAGGAAGTAAATAATTAATGAAAACTATCTAACTAAGGATAGGGATCCTTGAGGAGATCAAGGATCAATTGGGCCAGCGGGCCTATGATTTGGGCCAGATCTAGGATCGGCCTGCATCACCTAGTAATATAAGACATACGACAGAGACAAGTGTAAAGGAAAAATACCACAAATAAAGTTCCAATGCACAAGAAAGATGATCCACAAATTTTCCTCCCTCAAACTTACAAAACAAGCGTTGGCAGCACAACATTTGCAGGATGTCAAGTGATTCAGGATTTTGTCGAAGTATGCCTTAACGTTGAAGGGGAAGGTGCAAACTACGTTGTGTGGAAAAAGATGAAAGTTTTGATCAAATTTAGGAATATATGAGTTTTCTCAAATAGACAATGGACTATTCTTCCCAAAAAAGGGATGTCAAACAAGAAGGTTACAAGATGGACAACAAGGATCCGCATCCAAACACCAGTTCAAAATCGATTTGGATCCACTAGCTTATATCTAATTCCATCCAATAAGTACTGTTCTTGGAAATCTACACCCATTAGAGCTTGATGGTGCCACGCTCATGATCCAGGTCTTGCCTGTTTGAGAGTTTGAAATTAAAGTTGGACCCAAGTTGAGCCTATTTTATGTAAAACTGTATCTAATGGACCCAGGTCAAGCCTGTTGTATCTGAAACTGTATCTAGACCCACCTTACTGAGACTTAGACCTATGCCAAATACAAACCCATTGATAAACCTACTCACAAATCCTTTCTATTAACCGAAGGGGATAACCACCTCACTCACCAAATCATTTCAATCATGATTTTTACATTATAAGATAGGTCTTCATGGAATGTATGGTTGGATGCATGCTTCCCTGAACTATATCCTCTGTTTGCTAATGGATTTATTTGCTCTGTGAGTTTGTCAATTCCAGCCACTTGGTTTGGTCCGCTATAATTAGAGGTCTTCACTCTTCATTAGTTTGGTGGAAATCCCTTTAGTTCATATGCCTCAACAATGTTATTGTTATCTTATTTCTCAAAATAAACGTTAGGATATATGTATGGACCATGCTTGGCAGAATTGTTTGACTAAATATAGGAAGAAAGCATTCAAACAAAATAAAAAGTTAGGAAAAAGCCATAAGTAGATGCTGGAGATCGATGAGCGTAAAGAACAGTGCAAACCTGGAAAGTACCTTGATGGATCAGAAAATAAATAGATGGTCAAAGTTGCAAACAACCGACGTGTAGTGAAGGGAATTCTTTTGCATATTATTTCACCTATATGTTTAGGACAGTCTTCAGCCAGCCTAGGAGCACCAGAAACTTAAATTGGTACTCGGGAAGGTAGCAAAAAATGGGAATAACCATCACATAAGAGATTATGTCACTATGCAAATAGGACTGTGAATGGAATGAACTATGGATCAAATTGCCCATGCACGCTTAAATGGAAAAAAAAAAAAAACCGGGTGAATTAGCTTAGCATTTTCATGACTGCTCATAATTGTTAGGTTTTTCTTAAAAAAACAAAAAAAAAGAAAAAACCTTGATTCATTTCATTACTAAGATAAAAAAAAAAAGAATAAAAGGAAATTGCAATGTTTAGACCATGTCTGTAAAGACTGAAACCGTGCCAAATTGGAAATGACTTGTGTTTCCTTGATACATGTATCAAGGAAAAGAAAGAACCCATTGCCACTGGTCACTGGTCACTGGTCACTTGTATTGTTCAAATGAAATTACATTAAAGTCCCATCATTATTTAAATAGGCTGCAGCCTTCATAAGTTCTAAATGAAATATGATCTAAGCAGGGCTCGTATGAACTGTAAATCTGTAATGGTGTTGGTTGGCTTTGCATGGGCACGTACCAAAAATATAAGCTAGATAGATAAGTTAAGATTACCTTTGCAAACACAGGTGTAGTGTAGTCCAAGTCTAGTCTAGTTCTAAGTCGGTTGCTTGGTCGAGGAGCGAGCATCTCTAATGACTAGAGAACAAACAAAGTGCGAGTGCTGAAAGAAAGAAAGAAAGAAACTGTGCCTCTGACTGAGGTACCTCCTTGTCACGGTCACGGCCATGGGTCGAGAAGTGGTTGAAGCATTGCCATTGCCATTTCCAGTCGGACTTGGATCCATTTCTGATTCTTCTGTGCGGTGATGATAAATCTTTGATGAGACTACTCCATCAAAGAAGATCTCTCTCCGACCGAAGAAGCGCCTCCTCGGGGCCGGGGGTGGTTGAAATTGAAATTGAAATTGGAGAGGCCCATTACCATTGCAAGAGAGAAGTTGCATTTTTGCATGCGAGCGAGTGAGCGACCGACTGACCGAACGAATGAATTTTTCAGGAATTTTGAGTGGAGAAGGCAGATGAACAACAAATAAAGAAACAAACAAAAGGGAATTGAGAGACGGGACTAGGTCTGCCCGTCTAGGTCGAGTTCTAGGGTCTACCGCTTTGAGCAGGCTGGAGCTAATACTGCCTTCTTGGCCAAAGGCGCTCTCTCTCTCTCTCTCTCTCTCCTGCACTAGTCTGTCCTGCTTCACGAAAGAGAGAAGATTGGTTGGATTGATTTTCTATTCATTTTCTGCTGTCCACTAGATTTGGTTGGTTTTAAATGTCCCTTTCAACCATAAAGCCCATCAAACGATCAAATGTAACCAACCAATCAATGGATTTTCATTAATCAATAGAATAATGGTGAATTGATCTACATGTTATCAATCCGGAATGGGTTGATTTACTTTTCATTAGAATACGATAAGATTGATTTTGTGAAGAAAAATTTTTTTTTTTTTTTGGCGAGTGGGTCACCCCTCCCCCTCCCCATTGTTTTTCCTCTGTTTCCCCTTCTTTCTTTTATCTCCATCTCCTCTTTCTTCCTCTTTCTCTTCCTATTCCTCTTCATTAAAACCATCCACACCATCATCATCATTTATTCATTCACTGTAGAACGTCACAATCGAGAAACCCATCATTTTCTCTTTCTCCATCAAATCTAAATCCATTCAATCAAATCTCCAAACTTTCAACAATTCGAAGAAGAATGACAAGATTAAGAAAAAGAAGATCCAAAACCCTAGCATTCTCTGCAATGGCATATGTAGATCTCTCCTCCATCCATAGAATAAAATAGCGGCCGCTACAAAGCGTAGCGGCCGCTATATCGGTCGTAGCGGCCGGCACCGCTACGCTACGGAGGTGTTAGCGCCGCTGGCCGCTACGGGAAAATAGCAACCGCTACGGCCGCTATTTTGCCGCTACGGCCGTTATTTTACCGCTATTTTCCTGCTGGGCCGCTATTTTGCCGCTTCGGACGCTATTTTACCGCTACGGTCGATATTTTGCCGCTATTTTCCTGCTGGGCCAATTTAAATGCCCTGATGCCTATTCTTCTACATTTTTCACTCCTGTCTTCATCTTTCCTTTTCCCTGTCCACTGTTTTTTGGTCCTACCTCCCTCTTTCTTCAAATTAAAGGCAACAAGGGTCCAAAAACACATTAAGATCTATAAATCTAGATCATTCAGCTTCTTTGGAATTAAAAGGCATCTCTCAAAAGGTATTTTTTATGTGATTTTCTTAGATCTATGGCTCTATTCCTCTTTTCTCCTTCATAAATCTCTTGGAAATGGCTTGTAAGTGATAAATCTTTGTTTCTCATAGATCAAACCCCCCATTTTCTATGATTTATTTATTTATTATTTTTTTTATTCTCGGATTTTTTTATTTTTTGAAAAAAAAATTTTCTTGAAGAAACACCAACCAAATCACTTGAAAATTACTCTCAAGTGTTAGATCTATGAATCCCATACATGAATTACACTTTCTTTCTTGTTTATTTGAATTTATTTAATTTTTTATGTTCATATTAATATGACTTTTAGTGGTAGAGGTATTCCTCTAATCATTTCTCAAATCTCAACTTTATATTAACTCTCATGTCTCAGTTCTTTAAGTACAATGTTATTTATAAAGTTATTATTTACTATGTCATTTATTGTGTTGAATGTTGATTGTTGAGTCACTAACTCTAGTGACTAATCTCTCTAAATCTTAAATTCTTGACTCTTGAGTCTTGACTTTGAGTCTTGAATCTTGATTCATGATATTATGTGAAAATTAGGAATGATATTATTATTTTTTAATTATACAGTGATACAAGACATCATGCATTTAGGGGACCGCTACGCCCCCTTATTTTAGGCTTTTTTGCAAAACAAACACATATTCTAGCTCATTACAATTTTCTGGATTTTCTGGAATTTTTTCAAGTTTTTTTGATAATTTTCTTGAATCACACCGCTACACCGCTATGTAGCCTCGCTACCGCTATGTAGCGCTCGCTACGTAGCGTTTTGGCGACTGGCCACGACGCTATCCGCTACCGCTATTTTGATCATTGCCTCCATCACAGATGAAGATATGATGATGGAGCCTTCGTATGTCATCCACAACCAAGGAGATCGCCCTTTCGATCTCTTTTCTTATCTTCAAAACCCTAGACATCGTCTTCGGCATTTTCATGGCATACAATAGAATCGGAGGTGACAGAGCTCATGATACCATTAAGATTTCACCTTTTTGAAATTTCTCTGTTTGTTGGGTTTCAAATATGTCCGCTTTTCGCAATTTTGGGATCGTGCTTTTCATCTCGAGGTTCTATTACACGCGGATTGCATATTACGCTTACAAAGGCTACAATGGATTCTCGATGCGATTTCGGTGGATGTATCGCTAAAATCATTGTACAGATCGTCTTCGGTGGATTTTGTTACGGATGCGATTTCGGTGGATAACGATGATGGGGTGTGGGTGGTTTTAATGGAGCGGAAGAAGATGAAGAAAGAGGAGATAGAGATGGAGAGAGGGGGGGAAGGAGAGGAAGAAAGAAAGGAAAGAAGAAGAGAGGAGCAAAATCAACCCCGAGTGTCAAATGGGATGGTTTTTTGCCGTAAAATCCTCTAATTTTTTTGAAAAGTCTGAATTCACAGTGATGACCGTTATTATTTTCGTATCTAAACTATCCTGACAGAGTTTTGAAAAATTATTTGTGAGAAAGTATTGGGTTTGTGGTCTTGTGCATTTTGAAAACTTCCTCTGATATTATTAAAAAAAACTAATTTTTAATCATAATTAATTAATCAGTAAATACGAAATATTATGTAGAAAGTATCTCCATTGCTATTGTTCCTTTTAGAAATCAAAATCCATTCAATTATTATTGTTATTATATATTATATATATAATAAGGATAGACTTTTCGCAGAAGAGCGACACATGGCGTAGTTTTTTTTTTTGCAAGAGTGCAACATTTGGCGCCCTCCAATTATATATATTTAAAGCAATCCCCCATTTCACGGGAGGGCGACACGTGGCGCATTGTCTTTGGAAGAGCGTGACACGTGACGCAATATCTTTATAAATTAAGTTTCCTACTTCATCATGGATTACTATTTTCAAACTATTAAAATTCTTTACAATTTAAGTTTTCTACTTCATCATGAATTACTATTTTCAAATTTTCATTATCTTATATATAAATAAATAGAATCACAATCTAACGTCCTCCCTAAATCATCTCCCTAAAGCTTTCTCACAAGTCCTCTCTCTTCCCTAAAGCTTTCTCACAAGTCCTCTTCCTCTTCTCCTTCGAGTAAAGCTTCGGGTATGTCTGTATTTTTCCTTCAATCAAAATTAATTTATTTATCTTAATATGCCATTACCATTGTGACGATGATCTCCAACTGCAACTGCAACTCCTGCTTTTCTTTCTTTTTATTCTCTGTTCCTCTCTCTTCCCTAAAGCTTTCTCACAAGTCCTCTTCCTCTTCTCCTTCGAGTACAGCTTCAGGTATGTCTGTATTTTTCTTTCAATCAAAATTAATTTATTTATCTTAATATGCCATAACCATTGTGACGATGATCTCCAACTGCAACTGCAACTGCAACTCCTGCTTTTCTTTCTTTTTCTTCTCTGTTATCTTTGGCCATCGATGCATCCCAAAAACGTTCTTTCTTTGTTCCTTTCTTTTTCTGTTATTCCTTCCTTTTTTCCTTTCTTCTTTTCTTTCTTTCATTCTCAAACGAAATCAACAGCAAAATATAAAACACATACAGTCCGAAATCAAAACCAAAGGAACACCAACTAGATCCAAAGAAATTGAAATCCTAACCCTAAAAACTGAAGCAAAAGATGAATCGATGGGTGGAAGAATTTAGCGAAACAATAAACTTCTTCTCAACGGCGGATTGATGGACGGAGGCATGGAGTTGTTGTGCCTGCATCCCACCCCGGCTGCGACCATGTTGCCTTCTCTTCTTCTCCAGCCCTCTTCGGCGTCGACGGCAACCTTGTAGCGGTTGCAGCGAGCCTCAGTCCGGGCATTCGGTCTTAGAGACATAGCTGCTGATTCTGTAATTGATTAATGAAACCCTAAAAATCTGAAGCAATGTTCATCATCAAAGCCAAACTAAAAGAATAAAAACCCCCACCTGCCCTGCTTCGGATCACCAACCCCGAATCCCAGTTCAATCTCTTCGAGCATAGAGACGAGTCCAGATCCCTCATGCACTTCCCCTTCTTCTTAATCTTCGCACCAGCCTCCTCCACAATCATAGATTGAGAAGCTTACTCTCCACCACCGCCGTCTTCGGCAAGAGATCTAGATCTGATCACAAAGAAAAACAAAGAGAGATTGAAGGAGAACAGGGGATTGGAAAAATAACCCTAGGACCCAAGCGCAGAATCAGGAGAAATCCCCACTTGCTCCTTCTCCGGATCACTAACCCCGAATCCTGACTCAATCTCTTCTAATTCGTTGCCAAACATAGAGACCAGTCCAGCCGTCTTTGGCGAGAGATCTAGATCTGGACACAGAGATAAACAAAGAGAGATTGAAGGAGAACAAGGGATTAGAAGAATAACCCTAGATTGGGGAGGGAGAGAGAGTGAGAGAGATTGGGGAGAGTGAGATTGAAGAGGTGCCTGTAGGGTGCTTTTACCGATCAGGTCAATTCCAGCACAGTTGTAAGGAGCCCAGTAGATCAAATCAAGACAACAGCGTTGGCCCAATCTAAAATCAAATTTTGATTTTACAATTCTGATACCATCTGAAGCTTGATTTTCCAATCCGTCTTCACCATTGTGTTTGCAGAGTGCAGATCTACACATCAGGTCAATCAGATTTTTAATTTTGCATTGAAAAAATGAAGTGGAATTTTCATTTTCTTTAATTGAATATTTGATTGGTACCATTAGAGATTTAACTGTCATAATTAACAACATGCAAACGACCTTGCAATATTATTGTTTATCAGATGTTCTCTCCTTTTTCTCTTCTCATTCAACTTCTCTCTACTTCATAGCTATGCTTCATCTTTCCTCTCTCTCTTTCTTTTGTATTATCGTTATATTAGAATAAACCTATGTATCATACTAAAAAATATTAGCGTGCTTTTTCTGACGATTGGAAAGGGGAAATCGAGAGAGAGAGAGAGCTCATTTGTTTAAGAGACAATAAGAAAGTATGTGGACACCGGGCTCCACTTTGGAGACACCAGGCTCCACCGAGTTTTCTCTCTCTCTCTCTCTCTCTCTTCTGTTTTGTTACGGAACAAGAAGTCTTTGCAACCAAACCAAAAGATAAAAAAAGAAAGGTGTTTAAAAAGAAACACTTGCTGTTGCTGTTGAATACACATCTTTATCCATCCATCATTAGGGACCCTTTTTTAAATTCAAATCGATCAATTAGAAACATGTCTTCTACCCCTCCTTTATTTATTAACTAATATACAACAATCAAAGAAATAGGCCATCTTTATTTTCTTAACGAGGCCAAGTTTTAGATGCATTGACTGATATCTTTCCCTAAAATCTCAATTATTTAATTAGGCCATTGATTGTCGGTAATTGTAGTTTCATCAACAACTATTTAGCTATTCAAAATATCTTTCTCCATTCAATACCTATTCAACACTAAGCCTCTATTCCCCTGTTTAAGGTATGCTCTCTCCCTCTCTCTACTATTTATATCAACGCTCTATTCACTTATTCAATATTAAGCTCGATTCCTATACTCAAGGTATGCTTTCTCCCTCTCTATTATTTGTGTCAAATATATTTGTTTTTTCATTCATCCATATTTCATGCTTTTACCCATGTATTCTCTATATAATATAATATATTCAAAATTCTTATGTTTGCATTGATATCTCTAGTTTAAGTTGTTCTGTATAATATATAATATATTTAAAATTCATGTGTTTGCATTGATATCTCTGGTTTAAATTGAATTTTTTGTATTATACTAATATTTGATTGGTACCATTAGAAATTTAACTGTCACAATTAACAACATGCAAACGACCTTGCAATATTATTGTTTCTCAGATGTTCTCTCCTTATTCTCTTCTCATTCAACTTCTCTCTACTTCACAGCTATGCTTCATCTTTCCTCTCTCTCTTTCTTTTGTATTGTCGTTATATTAGAATAAACCTATGTATCATACTAAAAAATATTAGCGTGCTTTTTCTGACGATTGGAAAGGGGAAATCGAGAAAAAGAGAGAGCTCATTTGTTTAAGAGACAATGAGAAAGTATTGGTACCATTTCTTTTATTCGATTTCCACACACTATGTTAGAATTTTTAAATAATGACATTGAGATGCTCCAACATGATACAAATACAAAAGTGGTGAACATAAATATCTTAATTTAATAATCTAATTACTTAGTAATATTTTATCGCATAATAATTATTAATATAGTGTTTACTTTTGTTTTCAGTCTAGCAACGTAGTCATCAACTATATGCACAACAACGTGATGACAATCATTCAATTGCTATGAATCAACAACATTTGTCATCTCAAAATCAACATTATATGTATAAACTTGCTCGACAATAAAGGATGATGAAGATACAATATCATCGTGCATCATATCGCCGGGAATTACCAACTGTGTCAAATACCACAAATTTTCATTTAGAAAATGAGGTTTCACGAGTACATAAAGATATAGTGAATGACACAGAAGCACATATTCAACAACATTTGTCATCTCAAAATCAACATTATATATATAAACTCGCTAGGCAAAAAAGAATTATGAAACTACGACATCGTCGTCTATCAAATCATCAGGAATTACCAACTGTTTCAAATACCACAGATTTTTATATAGGAAATAATGTGTCGCCAATACAAGAAGAAAGAGTTAATGACACAGAAGCACGTGTTCAGTAACATTTGTCATCTCAAAATCAACACTACATATATAAACTCGCTCGCACCAAAGAATGATGAAGTTACAACATCGTCGTTTATCAAACTGTCAAGAATTACCAACTATTTTAAATACCATAGATTTGCATGTGAAAAATGATGTATCATCAATACATGAAGGCAGAGTTAATGATACGGAAGCATGTGTTTCCTCAGAAAACTCAAGACATTCGTCACGAAAAAGTATGTGGAAATTTTAGTACGAATTAGTATTTATATTTATCTATTCATCATTAGCTACATCAAGTTAACGTTTTTTCTATTATATAGGAAAAATGGTTGGGCGGAGAGATTTTGGGCCTCCCACTGAGATATGTATTAAATGTGGAGCTATAATGTGGAAGCAAGAGGGAGCTAAAAGAAGAAGTAATGATCAAAGAAACATTTTTAACAGATGTTGTAAAGATGGGAAGATAGTATTACCCCTCTTAGAACACCCTCCAACTTATTTGAGATCACTAATGGAAAATTCCTATAGTCAGCAATCATCTAAATTCAAAAAGTATATCCGAGCATATAATAGTGCATTTTCATTTACTTCATTTGGTGCAAATATTGACTATAATGTATTAAATGGAGGAGGACCATTTGTATTTAGAATACATGGTCAAACTCACCACAAGATTGGCTCGATGCTACCAGTGCCAGGGGTAAAGCCGAAGTTCACTCAACTTTATATCTATAATACACAACATGAACTTCAGAATAGAAATATTGCATCTTCACAACATGAAGAATCTGGAGGCCTGGATCATTTGATCATAGAAGGATTAAAACTTGAACTAGATGCAATCAATCCATATGTAAGCTACTTTCGATCATTGCGAGATAGAATTGGAAGCGAATATCCAAAAGATCTAAAGATGAGAATACTGTATGATAGATATAAAGATGCAAGACAATACAATCGTGCAACAGCAAATGAAGTAGCTGCATTAATAATTGGTGGAGATTCTTCTGAATATAATAGTCGGGATATCATTTTAGAAACAGTTTCGGAATCTCTCCAAAGAATAAATGAATTACATCCAAGTTATATGGCACTGCAATACCCACTTCTATTTCCATATGGAGAAGATGGATGGCATATAAACATATTATATAATCATTCTATACGGTCGTCAAATTCTAAAGTGTCAATGAGAGAGTATTATTGTTATAGGTTACAACAAAGGAACAAGAAGGGAAGACAATTTTATTATCTGGACGACTTTTCCACCAGTTTATTACAGATGCATATACAAGTATTGAGCAATGCAGATTAAAATACATAAGAAATAATCAGAGCACATTTAGATATGAACTTTTTCAAGGCGTCTCAGATGCAGTTGTTCAAGGAGATACAAGAGCAACGGCAATTGGCAGATGATTCATTTTGCCTTCTACATTCATAGGAGGACCACGCTATATGATTCAACAGTATCAAGATGAAATGGCAATATGTCGATGGGGTGGCTGCCCAGATATTTTTTTAACGTTCACATGCAACCCAAAATGGAAAGAAATTGAACACTTTTTAGGCTTATTTCCTGGACAAAAAGTTCAAGACCGTCCCGACATTGTTGATAGGGTATTTCATATAAAACTGAAAGAATTAATGGAAGATATAAAGGATTGAAAGCTTTTTAGTACAATTATTATAGGTAAATTCTTCTTTCCACTACAAACTATTTTATTGTTTTAATAATTTACAATTTCTAATAGTTATATATTCAACCTTTTGAATTATAGATATATATGCCATTGAGTTTCAAAAGAGGGGCCTTCCACATGCACATATATTGATCACATTGGATAAAAATGATAAGATATCAACAACCGAAGAGATAAATAATGTTGTTTCAGCTGAGATACCTGATGTTGATGAAGATCCAGAATTGTATGACACGATAAAGCGGTGTATGATGCATGGCTCATGTGGTTCATTAAATCCAGCCTCTCCATGTATGGTTGATGGAAAATGTAGTAAAAAATATCCTACACGTTTCAACCAATAGACCTCAATCGATAACAATGGTTATCCAACAAACAAGAGGAGAAATGATGGAAGGACTATTAAGATAAGAGATGTGGAACTTGATTATAGATGGGTAGTTCCTTATAATCCTTTTTTGTCAAAAAAATATAATGCACATCTAAACATTGAGATTTGTAGCCAAATACAAGTCATTAAGTATTTGTACAAATATATTCATAAAGGCCCATGTAAGGTCCCGAATTCCACTAATCTTGATTTATGTTAATTAAGCTCATTCTATATTAATTGAACTCGACTAAGGCTAATTAATCCAAAATTTAACGGGTTTGGACCTTGGAGAGGGAGTTTGGCGGAGTTCGGCCCCACTTTAGGAGTTAAGGGCCTTTTCGTAATTTGTCTTCGCACCTCTTGGACACCCCGTCCTTTTCCTTAAGTGTAACGTTACGCGTGGATCATCTTTCCTGTTGGGTCCGACTTGATCCGGACTTATCTTGGCCCGTTTGAGGTGCTTTTGGCCTAAATTGTAAATTTATAAAAAAAGCTTGGGCTTGCATGCCAACTACAAAAAATTCTGTTTCAAATAGGCTCGACTGTCTCTTCCTTCATTCCCCTCCCGGTCACTAGAGCTGTTTTCTTCTTCTGAGCTTCTCCATTTTCCCTCAACGTTGGAGAGCATCTCGGTTTGGGAAGGTTGTGCATGCAAAGGTGGGAGTTCTTCTTCTCCTTTTCCTTCATTCTCTTCCCTTCTCCCTGTGCATTTCTCTCTGAGAATAACTCATCTTCTAAGCTACAGCTGCAGCTGTGTAAGGTGAAGGATTTCTCTCATTCATTCAGTCATTTAGGGTTTATTGGAGTCATAAAGACTCAACTACATGGCATGGATGTGAATCTAAACCTCATTCTTCATTGAATGCTTTACTTGTAAAGAACCCATTTCAGTTTAGAGAGTTTCCTCTGAGTATTCAACAAGAAAGAGTTGGGAGGGCTAACATTGGTGAAAAGGCAAGTATTAGAGTCATATGTGTTGCATGAATGACTAAGCTATTGTGTATTGAACCAGCTCTTCATGTTTTCTATTTCAACTATTCCCCTTCAGTGTTTTAATCGATATGAATGTGGTGTGCATTGGTGTGCATTGAGTTAGAATGCCAATAAGGGAATAGGAGGGTGTGTGAGTATGAGATACTCTCAAGGACACTTCAATTGAGCCTTAGAATTTCCTCACAAGTCAGTTCTGTGTTGATTTCGTACAGAACTAAACTACAGAATTGATTCTGAAGCTGACGGCGAAGCTACGGCTAAGCCGTGAGCATTTACTGCTCAAAGTCCAAAGAGCAGAAAAATGGGATTTTGTACTACGGCTCGACTACGGCTGAGCCGTGGATTTCACTACGGCTAAGCCGTATCCAGTTCGTATCCAAGCCGTAGGTCTTCCTACGGCGAGCTTTCCAGAGAGCTCATGGAACCCAGTTTCTTCTATGGCTTGCACACGGCTGCACCGTGGAATACACTACGGCTAAGCTGTAACTTCCCCATACCCTAGCCGTAGGCTTAGCACGGCTAAGCCCTAGGCCAACATATGGTTGGGCCGTAATTGCGCATGAAAAATTCAGAAGGAATCTGACCCGCTCGGCTAAGCCGTAGCCTTGTATACGGCTAAGCCGTAAGAACCCAGTAATTAGGATGTTAGGGACTCCTAATGATTTTGTAGGACCTTAGTATGGGCACCTTCTATACCACTATAGAGGCCCAATGGTAAGTAGGGGAGAATGAATGATTCTCGGAGGGTCTCCTAATGGCAAGTCATGGATATTGGCATAAGAAGGGTGTCCCGTATGCACAAGGCAATACCCAGACACGGTAATACAACGACACTGAACGTCTTATGTGTACATCGGGTTGAATGCCCTTGGGGACTATAGGTGTGAAGGTAGGAATTCCTTGGACTCACTTAAGCTGAATGCATCCATATTGTTATGATATACCACCTTCAACATGAATTACTTCTTTGAGTAAAACCCTGAGGCAAATTCAGACCTGAGCTTCTATTGAGTGAGTGTCGACAACCCAGAGCTTCTATTGAGTGCGAGCTTGTTAGCCAAGGGTATGATATAACTGATACGAGTTGATATGAGTCGGCACCACTCAGCTTACGCCCTTTTGGGTATATGTTATGTATGTCATCACTGCAGTAGGTTTATGGAGGAGTAGTCGGCGCTCCTCGGGAAGCTAGCTTGATCCCCTAGCGACCCATACAATATGTGTATGCTCACTTCTTGGGAGAATAGAGCGTCGTGGTTGTCAATCAGTATGTATGATATTTAAGTTGTAATTTCTCATTTATGCATCAGGTCCAGTGATTATTCGTATTGAGATAGTATGTTATACTTGTTTAATATGCCTCAGTACTTGCTTAACCGTCGTGTTAACAGTGTTACTCTTGGTATTGCAGGCCTAGCGATCGGTCCCAACGCAGACACTGACGCGCACCCTAAGGGTACCCAACGGTACCTCGGGATGTAGATAAGTAGAAAGATGGCGACGTCTTTTATTAGCCATCCTACGGAGCGCGACTGTTTTAAGTGGAAAGATCATTGTTATGCTTGGGACCCTTTTGTATCAAACGCTTAAGTAGTCCTTTGTAATGTATTTAAGACTTCAACACTGTTATATGTATGTATATATGTTTAGCTTTGAAAGATAACTGACTATGAATTCGTGTGCATTTGATAATTACCGAGTATTTCGCAAGATTTTTTTTATGATAAATTATATTTGTACGTGTGTCAGCATACCTCACACGTTCCTGTGAAATCTCCCTTGTAGGAATTTGTGCATAATTCTTCAGGGCACGGATTTCTACGGGATTACGTATCCACGTCCTGGGGGCCCACTCAAATCCCCAATTTCCCGGGATCGGGGCGTGACAGCCCAGATAGAGCAGCTATCGTTATTGAGAAAAGTATGCAGTCACCCAATGAAACTAGCCAAATGAGGTATAGAGAGGTTGCTGAAATCAAACACTACTTTGATTGTCGTTATGTTTTAGCTCCAGAAGCATGTTGGTGAATATTTGAATTGAATCTACATAGTAGAAATCCATCTATTGAGCGTTTACAATATCATCTTGAAAATCAACAAATCATTGTTTTCAATGATTATGAAAATTTAACATCTATACTAAATCGACCTGGAATCGAAGTTACCATGTTTACTCAATGGTTTAAAGCAAATCGTCAATATCCAGAAGCACAAAATCTTAGATATGTTGACTTTCCAACAAAATGGACTTGGAAAAGTAATGAAAAAATGTGGCGGAAAAGAGAACATGGAAGATGCATTGGAAGACTATATTATGCTCATCCAACATCAGGTGAGAGATATTATTTAAGAATGTTACTCCATATAATAAGAGGAGCTACATCCTATAAGGATTTGAGAACAGTTGATGGAGAAACTCACACTTCTTTTAAAGCAGCATGCATAGCACTTGGCTTATTAAATGATGACAATGAATGGGATATAGCATTAACAGAAACATCACAACGGGCGACAGCATATCAATTGAGAAATATGTTTGCAGAGATGCTTATGTTCTGTGAAGTATCAAATCCATTACAAGTATGGAATAACCACTGGAAATCACTCTCTGATGATTTACAAATGAGACTACGTAGACAGGAAATATCAATCAATCTCAATTTATCAGATTCTGCAATCCAAAATCAAGCACTTATAGAGATTGAGTCAATTCTAAATAAAAATGGTAGATCGCTAAAAGAGTTTCATGATATGCCGTTTCTACAGTATGATCATGATCAACTTATATCAAATAATTTGGTACATGAGGAAATGTCATACAATGTTGAAGATCTTGCGTATGAATTTAATGACTTGCACTCGAGTTTAAACTGACAATAAGCTACAATATTTGAGAAAATTGTTAGGTCGTGTTTAAACGGTAAAGGTGAGGTTTTCTTTGTCAATGGCAGTGGTGGGACCGGAAAGACATTCTTATGGAAAACAATAATTGCAAAGCTTCGAAGTCATGAAAAGATTGTTTTAGCTGTCGCATCATCCGGAATTGCATCTTTGTTATTACCAGGCGGTAGGACTGCACATTCGCGTTTTAAGATACCGTTACAAACTCATGAAGCATCGTCTTGTGCTATTAGTAAAAAATCAAATTTAACGAAGCTAATTCAAAAAACTTCTTTAATTATATGGGATGAAGCACCTATGATGCATAAGAATGCATTTGACGCAGTTGACAGGACTCTACGGGACATAGTCAGTGCTACTGATATTAATGGTGGAAAAAAACCTTTGGTGGACTAACTGTTGCTTTGAGAGGGGATTTTAGACAGATCTTGCCAGTTGTTAAAAACGGAAAGAGAGAAGATATAGTAGCAGCCTCATTAACAAGATCCGAAATTTGGAAACATTGTGAAGTCTTAAACCTCACAGAGAATATGCGTCTACAGAATTTATCTAATGATGACGGAATTGCACAGTTTGCAAGATGGGTATTGAAAATTGGAGCTGGAGATTGTAATTCCTTACGTGGCCATATCTATTCAGATGATGATTGGGTTGAGATTCCAAGTGAACTGAGAATAGATACTGATAATGATGACATTTCACCATTGATCAGCTTTGTTTATGATAACTTAAATGCTAACATTAAGAATCATTCTTATTTTAGAGACAGAGCGATCTTAACACCATTGAATGATTATGTTGACAGTATCAACAATGAAATTCTTACTATGCTTTCTGATGAGCTTGATAAGAAGAC
Organism: Sextonia rubra; assembly: GCA_037013555.1. Lineage (NCBI taxonomy): Eukaryota > Viridiplantae > Streptophyta > Magnoliopsida > Laurales > Lauraceae > Sextonia > Sextonia rubra. The sequence continues at coordinate 34,277,626 of JASUAD010000028.1, forward strand.
GTATCTAAGTGCAGATACAATGGTTGAGATTGAGGGTAGAAAAGTCAGTCAAGATATGCTGTATACCACAGAGTACTTAAATACTCTTAAATTTCCAGGTTTGCCAAATCATTCTTTAAAACTAAGAGTGGGTGCTCCTATTATGCTTTTGCGTAATTTAGATCAATATATTGGATTATGCAATGGAACGAGATTAATCGTCACTAGATTGGGACAACGAGCAATAGAAGCAGAGGTAATCACAGGGACAAAAACGGGCAATCGTGTAGCCATTCCACGAATAGTAATGTCAACTGCTGATCCGGATTTGCCCTTTATCTTAAAAAGAAGACAATTTCCAGTTAAATTGGCATTTGCAATTACGAAAAACAAAAGTCAAGGACAAACTCTACAAAAAATAAGTCTTTATCTCCCAAAGCCAGTCTTCTCACATGGACAACTGTATGTAGCTCTATCTAGAGTTACAAATCAATCAGGACTAAAAGTTTTGTTGAAGACAAATAATACAATCCCAATTGGATATACAAAAAATGTTGTATACCGAGAAGTCTTAAATGAAGTGAGAAGCCATTCCACAAACTACTCTTAGAGGTATAAGCAATTCATTTCTTTTCATTATAAATAATCAAATAACTATAAGTCATACTTCAAACTTATTATTTCATTTTACTATAATTGAATTTTATATAATTGAATCATATTTTATAATTTCTATTGACAACATCAAAAAAATAACTATAAAAGAATAAAATAAATTAATGATAATTGAATTTTTTTTGTTAGATTATCAAAGAATAGTCAATGACAACTGTAAGATTTTATCGTCTCGAAGAATTGCATCCTTATAGCGACAGATGGTGCATTAAAGTGCGAATAAGCAGAATAGTTGAAGATAGACATTACAATAACGCTAAAGGTTCGGGGAGAATAAAGAAAATAATTCTCATTGATATCAAGGTAACATTATCTACAAGTATTTATTTCAATTGCATACAATTAATAAATACATAATACTCAGGTTAATTTTTTTTCATGTTATACTTTCAGGCAGATCAAATACTTCTCACATTGTTTAATGATGAAATCTCAAAATTTGGTGATCAATTGAATGAAGGAAATTGTTATACAATGAAAAATGTGAAGGTCAAAGAAGCACCAGAAACATATAATGTCGTACCTCATCAATACCAGCTCTCATTAGCAAGAGATGCAGTTGTCACAGAGATAATATAATCATATGTAGATATTCCTCACTATGCATATTACTTTACTGCACTCGATCGAATGCCACTTTGTCTCAACAAATTTAAGTATCTTCAAGGTATTACAATTATCATAAACAAATTTATTTTAAATAATTTGCTAAAATTTTAAATTATTATTTATTTGGATAATAATGATGCAGATGTTATCGGACTTATTGAAGATGTAAGTGGTATATCATACATCAGAAAACAACATCAAAAGGAGCTTGCAGAGTTAGATATCACATTATGCGCTGAAAGGTAATTTAAATTCAATAGTACTTATTTTTTTTATATTCTCTTGAAATTAAATATATATTGATTACTAAAAGTTTCTTTTACTCTTGTAGTTGTAAAAGAATGAATCTTACTTTATAGGGCGACCTTGCTTTAAACAACTTTACCTCCTTACATTCAAATATAGGCAGAGTTCTAATAGGAACATCAATTATGGTTAAAGAATACAATGGTAGAGTCATTTACCTTAAATAATTATTATTTCTACTAATTTAATATGGAATTAATATAATTTATTAAACCTATATGTAGGAAACATTTATCTTAGCTCATCAACCGCTACAAAACTATAAATCAACCCTGATATTCCATTGGCAAGACATTTTCTACTATGGTAAAAATCATAGTTTTTCATCAATATATATTTATTTTATTTATATTTCTTAATATTAACATATTTACTAACTATCAAATTACAGTAACGAGCTCTTATTGTTGAATGATTCAACTTCAGTCAGATTATCATTACATGAATTATTTTCATTATTGGAGAATGGTGTTAAAGAGGTAAAATCCAATTCACATACATTTTCCTTATTTACTAATTTTTTTTCATTCTTATCTAATTCAAGCTATGAACTATTTTCTATTATAAAAATTTTTAGGTCAAATATGTTGCGATAAAAGCTACAGTCGCAATGTTACACATGGATGCACCTTTAGCACATCTTTCATGCAGTAAATGCGATAAGAAGATTTATGAAAATATCAATAACGGTCATTGTATTCGTTGTAATGATACAACTATACCAACAAAAATGAGGTATGCAAATATACAAGAACTAAATATAACTTTAACATATTTATCTATTGCACATATTATTAAACAAATATTTTATGTTTTTTATTGTCAGATACATTGCAACTATAACAGTTGTGGATCATACCAACCAAATATCATTTTTATTGCATGACGAAGTACTTCAAATTTTCATAAATGCAACAAAAGAGCAATTTCAAGAATGTGCAAATGAGGTATTTTATAAATAATTTTTTTTACATAAAGTTATTTCTTTATTTGAACTATAATCATGTATATATATATATTAATTTTTTGGTTATTTTGCATGTTAATTGGTATGAATTGTTGGAAAATGAAATAAAAAAAGCATTGTGGAGGCAATATTTATTTCATATAAAAATAGACTCAACGATGAACAAACTAACGCTAGAAAGTAGTATCCGAGTCAAGAAAATTGAAGAAATTAACTACACTCAGGAATCAACCATTTTATTGTCTGAAATTGAAAATTGTAAGTTTTATTTTAATGCCATCAATACAATTTGTTTCATATCAGTTTCTTTTACTAATTTATTTGAATGTTTACTATGCAGCGTCAAATTATAAAGGAAATGTGAAACTTCAAGATGTTGGGCCAGATACTTCCATTCCAATACCAAAAACAAATAACTTTATTGAAATAACCGCGCAAATTGAAACAAGTGAAAGAGTTAAAAGATCTGCGAAGCTGAAACAATCGTAACTGTCGAGACAAGTGGAGAAGATGAACCAACTGCAACTACTGAAACAAGTTCTTGCCAATAAATAAATATCAATGTTTACTTTTTCCTTATACCACATGTAAATCCTTTAATCATTCAAGGATAACTTAATATCAATGGTACTATATGTCTTTTTTTAAATTTATCAGAATCAACTCATATGAGTTATATATTCTAAACAAAATTCTGATTGATAATGATAAAGATTTAATCAACATTAGATATATTGGTTCAACTGATTTAATTCATCAAATTCCTCTTTTTACTTATTTCTCATGCATTGGAAATGTAAAATTAATGCAATGTTCAAATACATGAGTGAGTTTAAGATTATGATTGTAAAATGAACTTAATGTTAATATTAAATTATAAATCATTTAAATATTTATAAATATTTTTTTCACAAATAATACAATTTTTAATAAGGCTCGTGTTTCGCGTTGGGCGCGGGCCCTGAAACGCTAGTTATATAATCAATAGCCCTTCTCGGGAGAACAAGTGGCGCGCTCTCAATAGAGTCCTAAATCTTCTACTTATTCTAAAAGTGAAGTCCTAAATCTTCTACAAATCTACCTTTTATCTTAACATCTTTCAATTCTACAAATCTACCTTTTATCTTAACATCTTTCAATTTTATAAAAACATTCTTCTACCTCTTATCTTAACATCTTTCAAATCAAATCAAAGACCTACTCAGGTAAAATATCAGCCCTATTCGATAGAAGAGGAGATTTATTAGAACGGTTCAAATCAAGGGTGAAGTTTCAATTCTCTCACAATTCAATTAATGGAAGAGCGAGCAAAAACAAAAGGATTACTTTGTGACAACAATATAATACCTTTAATCTTTTAGCTTTATCTTTCTGAGCAGTTTCGTACATTTCCTTCTTCTCAATCAAATTTAGTCTTCGTGCTTACTATTCTCTCTAGATAACTCAAGATTTTCCTAGGATTCTATCCCTTCTCCTTCTTAATATTTCCATACTTCTCTCTCTCTCTCTCTCTCTCTCTCTCTCTCTCTCTGCGTGTTTGTATTGCTCAAATTGATTAATGGAAGCTCTCACTCTTTGTGTGGTTCCCTTGACATGCAGCAGACAAAAGATGGAAGGAGCTCATCTGTTTTAGGCTTTTAGTGAATATTACTAACGTAAGGCTGTAATTACGTTGTACAATGGTGGTTTTATTTTTATTCCATTGAGAGGCTTTAATTGCGTTGTATAATGATGGTTTTATTTTTATTCCGTTGAGTTGAAATCTCTCCACAAGGTCATCTCCTATTTTCTCTCCATCTAGACAGTATACACACGTTCATCTCCTATTTATATTTTGCTCTTGAATTGCCATATGTTCCAATGGGTTAAAACACAATCCTATTTGTAATTCTTTCCAAATCAGAATATCTATCCCTCTCGTATCATGTCTCTAAACTTTTGGAAGGCCGTTAAAGTTCCTATTTTGTATGAAACTCTACACTTTTAGGCGAGCATTTTGAATAAATTTTGATTTTATAGTTTTGAAAATTATAATTGATATAGTTTGGTTAAATCGGATGGGGCCCAAAATTGGTGGACATGTGAAATTTAAGGAGGCCGTGTGTATGGTTATTTGGATGGATCGCACAATGGGCCCCACTTTGGGAAAAATAGTAAAAAAAGTTCCGTGAGGATGGTCCTGACAGGATCATTTACCATATATATATAGAATTTATTTCTGCCATGTTTTTATAGGATTCACTACTTTTATTTTGAATTTATTTATTTTTATTATTAAATTTACAATGCTCTTTGGATTTTCCTGATGATAATTTCTCATGGATTTGTGGTTTATTTCTTTGTCATTTTTATTTTAAAATTTTGTTTTTAGGATTATTTTTCATTGGGGGTTTTTTTCCAAGCTTTTTTTATTGTTGATTTTCTATAATTTTTTGTTTCTATATTTTTAATTTATTTGAGTTTTATGTATTTTGTTGCTTTGTTACGGAATCATTTTATTCAATTCTCACATTTCTATCTCCCTGATACCTGGTTCAATGGGGAAGCATAAGCTTTTTATAGATGTCCACAGATGAATAGAGGTGGATACATGAATGAAAATTTCTCTCCAATTAGTGATTCGCCTTCCTAATGGCGGATATCTTTTGATATTTAGTGGCTGTCATTCTTTTTCACTTTTTGTAAATTTCGCTTCATATTTTTTCATTAATTATAAGTCAGTTTTCTTTTAATAGGTCTCATTGTAGTCTATTGTAGTGTTTCACTTTTCAATGTGTCTATCTTTGGTTATTTGATTTTTACTTATAACCTTTATTATCTTTTACAAGCTTAATTATGTTGCATCTTCTTTTTGCAAGAAAACGCTAAAAATAATTTTCAAAACCTACTTCAATCATATGATTCAAATAGAAGCACTTCTCATCTACAAAAGCTTGTGGAAGTAGGAGATAACCTATAGTGCGAATAGTCACTGATGTTTATCATAAAGCTATAATATTTTCATTTCATTCGACGCCAGTAGTAACTTAATCGGTGGGGAACTCATTACTTACAGTTGATGTGGACATGGAATATGTGGGTCATTGCTTTCTTTTTATTTCATTTTTCTCCTCTCACCCTTTTTTCATTAATATTAAGAGATGTTATCGGTAGCAATTTATATAGGTATTTGGTCTACATGGTGTTTCTTTTTTTTTTTTTTTTCTTTTCACGTGGGCCTGCCCTATGTGATTCATATATGCATATCCTCTTAAGAAAAACATTCAAATTCAAATGGAAAGAACTCATTTCCATTGGATTATTTATCAAAAATTATACCATTTTCCACTTTTTTGAGAATTAAAAAGTTTAGGATGAATCTTTATCTTGCTTCTTTTTCATCTCATTATGGATCAAAGAAGATTTTTTGGTATCCTTTTAGAATGATAAAGCTTCAATAGTTTAATTGTGTTTGTATTATCATTTATATGTGTTTACATTTATACCATAACATTCATTTATATTTTATTTTAATACTAATAATTTTTAATTAAGCTTGGTTTATTTTTTTAAGTGCTAGTTATATATATTATAACAATACCCCATTTTGTGGGAGAGCGACATGTGGCGCTTCTTCCTTATGGGAAAGCAACACATGGCGTATCCCTCTTCGTGAGAGGCGACACATGACAATTCCCATTTTTCTAAAAATCCTCATTGCAATTTCTTTCATAGAATTTTAGCATATTTTTCAACCATATTTTATCAAATCTAACAAATGTCATAATATGTGGTGCCTAACTAACTATCAAGAAAGTCCAATACAATCTAATATCACATGTTATGTGACCCATCTCACTAAAATTGCAGCGCTCAAATACCATGGGTCTTACCTAAATGCGAGGAATATTTAGTACAATCAATGTTTATGTTTTGGGCCCATCTAATCCAATGCCATAATTTTGAAAAGAAAAAAGAACACTAAATGTGCATATTGAAAAAAAATGTATTATCTACTTAAAGGGCTTCATTTCAAAAATTAATTACTTTTTTGGTTAGGGCCTGTGTTTCTTTACAGTTGGACATATTGCTTCTATTGTCATTTATTGAGAATTCATTTTAAGGCTTTCCATTTTAAAAATAATTATTTTTTTATTAGGGGTAGTCGGATTTAGGAAGATGGCCTTCACATTATAATTCCTATAAAGGTGGACTCACATTTTAAATCATCTGAAAAATGCATCAAAGAAGGTGCCTCACATTATATTTTCTAAATGTCTCCGTATGGTCACAATCACAAAATGTACTCCCATATTATAATATTTATATAATGGTGGGACCACATTAAAAGGCCCTCTGTTCTAATTTCTAAAGATAGGTCATATGGTTACAATCCAAAAGGTGGAGTCACTTGCCCCATATTCTAATTTCCAAATTTGGGGACCATGTTGAAAATTTTAAAGGTGGGTAATGTGTTCACAATTAATCAAAAATTTCTTACTTCCAAAGGTGGGCACCACTTTGTTAAATGTGAAGAATATTTATGCAATCAATATTATATGTATGGGGAACCCATCTAATCAAATGTCATAATTTTGAAAAAGAAAAAAAGCAATAAGTGTGCATATTTTTTTAAAAAATTTATAATTTACTCAAGCGGAGAAGATGAACCAAGTGCAACTACTGAAACAAGTGCATGCCAATAAACAAATATCAATGGTTGTTTTTTTCTTAGACTACATGTAATTCCTTTAATCATTCAAGGATGACTTAATATCAACGGTTTTCTTTATCACTCTTAACTTTTATAAATCTATGATTCAAAGAAAATATTTTCTCCTTTAAAAAAAAATAAAGATTCAATATTTTAATTATATTTTCACTATGATTTATGTCATAGCATTCATTAATATTTTATTTAAATTAATAATAATTTTTAATAAGAATTAATTATTATTTTTTCATGGCCCGCATCCTGAAGCGCTAGTTATTATATATATTATAACAATACCCCTTTTCATGGGAGGGTAACACGTGGCTCTTTTTCTTTACAAGAGAGCGACACATGGCGCACTGGTATTAAAGTCCTAACTTTTCTTGATCTTCTATAAATGTCTCCCAATTTAATTTTAAACTTTCCTTTTTTTTTTCTCTCTCTCTTATCACTAAAATCTATCAATTTTATAGACAATACCAATCATATATACAAGTATTGCTTATGCATACAAGATCTTAAAGATCTTATGCTTCAATATTACAATGGTTTCATAATACTATATGTTGAGTTGGGTTAAACATCCCTACCTAGGATCAGAGACCATCTCAATCATAGCCGTCTGCATTGCACATCCTCCTCGCTATTTACATCCACATTAGGTGTCTTGGTTATCATTAATTATTTCGTCTTTTGAGCCAGGGACAGTGAGCCCATGCCCAAATGTGGATCAAGAACATCAATTAGAGCCCAGAAATAATGATGAGATGCATGATAGACCCATACCAAAACACACCTAATGTGGGAGACCCATCTCTAAGTTCAATGGACTCGATGAAGTAGAAGCATGATAGGAAGTGGGTTCTAACACAGGTTGTAGAAGCATAGTAGTAGTAGAAGAGACAGCATGATTCTGATATGGGTAGAGCAATGACAAAGATAAACCATGCTCTGACTTTGAGATGGTTCTAAGATGTGGGGCTATATCTTCACTTTTCACTTCGTTCCATTCATAAGCACTTTAATATTAATCATATGGGAGCTCATTTGGCCAGTTGCTTATCTGGAACTAAATTTCAACCATGTGAATATGCATCAATATCAAAACAACAAATTCATTTGAACTTTTATTTTTTAGCATATTTTATTCGAAAATTTAATCCATGTGTCATACCAGGATCTAGATTATACATGCACCGCTAGATATTCTAAACATGTAGCCAAATATACAATAGAGAATGCATTATTTTCAACCAATTAATTTCATAATTTTTCTTCTTCTTCTTCTTTTTTCATTATGCATTCCATAAATTTTACAAATCATTAGTACTTTCATAAGTTCTCTCTTTCCATTGTTCAAATACAACATTCTACATAATTTTATTTTCCTGTTTTATTTAATTATTCTTATGGGTTGTATTTAATGCTTCTATTTAAATTTCGTGAGAGAGCAATATGCGGCGCTTCTTCTTTATAGGAGAACGACACGTGGTACACTCCAAGTAAAGTCCTGAGATTCTCTCCCATTTTTCTCCTCTAAAATCTCTCTTTTTACTATTTAATATCCTAAAAATTAGCATAATCTTTATTCCTATCATTATCTCTCTCTTTCTAAAATCTATCTAAATGTTTCTTATTTAAAGAATACAATAGCTTAAAATCTTCAAGATGCAATCCCTTGTATGCAATTTCATCATAATCTACTATTGATATCTATATCATATTTAATCTTAAATAATGCCATATAGTCAAAAGGAGGGTTTTTATACATCTCAAACGAATTTTTATACCACTCATCATATTAATTAGGTAAATTACCTTTATCTCATTTCATATGCCATTAAATCCCTCTATCCAAATGGCAATTTGTGGGTTCACATGGTTTCATATTAATATCACAATAGGGTCTAAATTGGTTATGGGTTTTCATGGGGCTGAGCCAGGACGGGCCAAGCCGGGCCAAGTAATGTCTAGGCCAAGCCTAGATTTGGAACAATAGGCATGAGCCTGGAGAAAGCCTAACTCGGGCCATAAGTACCTACCCTGAGCTCAGCCCACCTAGAATAGTTTGAACTTAAGCCATACTGTACATTATTTAAAAAATGAAAATATTTGTTGGTTAGAATGTTTGTTTCTATGTGAGAGATTTCTTAGTGTCTTTCACTTGGACAGGATCGGGCTTGGGCTTTCTACTACTAAATCTCAGCACAATTCAAAGTTTATATCTGAACCCCACTTAAGTAAGTTAATGCTCAAGCCTTAAAATGGCTAGATCTTTCCTAAATTAATCACTTAGAATGACACTATCAGGAAGCAAAATTTCTAAAATATCTCTCATTCTAAATCATGTCCCTTAAAACCCAGAACAACCAATAATTTGGATTAGCCCTAGCATAACAATTTTAAATTTGGATTAATACTCTCACTCAATTTTAAATTTTATGTAAATTAATCAATCTTTATGTCTTATCCTAAAATCTTTCAACTTTATACACAACATCTCTTGTGGTTAGATTGATAGAACCTTTGGAAGGTGGATAATCATTTTCATTTTTGTTTTGACTCCACTCATCATGAATGGGTGGGTGTTGAAATTCAATTTTTCCATGTAATAATGGGAGAAGAAAAAAAAATAGAGAACAACCAGTTCATTAGCCTATAGGTTTTACTTAAGAATATGAAGTATGGTATATATATGGAGACACTATCAAACAACTCACCATTGAGAGTAAGTGCAGTTCTGCTCTTTTTAAACACCAAAAGTTATGTTGGTTTATATATATATATTTGTTTTAAATGTTAAAAAGATAGTTATGCTATTTCTTTCCTGTTAATTATTTAATTTCTCTTTTCTCTCTATATCTCTCGAGGCCATGATCATTACATTTTTTTATAGGTATCAATTTTAATATGTTAATACATATTAACAAAGTGTGTCTTTCATGTTAGAATGTCTATGGTAATGCAAATGGTATTTTATGCTTAGTGTAAGACTAATACAATTTTTTTTCTATCGATGTAGAGATTGAAAGTGTATTCCATATTTTAATGTTCACCACTCAATTGGAGATTATCTTAGATTTTGTTACATTTAGTTGAAATTTCTCTTTATATTTTTTTTCTTTTTCTTTCTTTGAGTTTTGCTCAAATAAACAAGTGGAAAGCCTAAATTTTGTGATCATCTAGATTACCAGCTTGTTTTCACCTAATTCAAAATTTTCATAGTGATAGGATTTGTTGAATTGATGATTCTTTGCATAGTAGAGTATTCCATCCAATTTGTATCACCATATAATATTTTTTTCTCTTGACTTGATTTTACAGATTAAAGGAAAATTTATTTTTTATTAATATTCTAATGAAATTCCACAAGTACATTATTTTTATTTTTATTTAGTTTTACTAATATGATATTTACTTTTTAAGAGTGCACTAAAATATTTAAGATTATGATTGTAAAATGAATTTTATGTTAATATTAAATTAAAAATCATCAAAATATTTATAAATATTCTTATTTACGAATAATATAATTATTAAATAAGGCCCATGTTGGGCACATGCCCGAAACGCTAGTTATATATATTATGACAATACCCCTTCATGGGGCGAGGACATGTGGCGCAATGCTCTTCATGATAGAGCGACACGTGGCATTTTTTAAGGATTCTATCTATATTAGCCAAATTCTATCCATACCAAATCTCTAAAATCTCTCATTTCCTAATTTCTCTCTTTCATCCCTCTGCAACTTCATCCCTATCTATTCTCTAAAGGACTTTCATCTCATATATCCATATCACCTCTCTAAAATCTCTCAATTTTTTTGTACCATTTTTGGAACACAATGTCATTACCTTTTTAATATTTTTTAATGAAAATAATTATTTAGATTGGCTTCTTTTTCATGATTCTGGTTCTGGGTCATCTGTGTACCAGGATCGAAATCAAAAGGATCCTATATGATCAAAGTTTTGGGCCACATTAATTCAAAGTCTTTTACTAATTTTAGCCGTTCATCATCGGGACACGAGTGTGACACCAAGTCATACGTCTTACACTAGACATCATAATACTCCATAGTAATCTATAGAATAGGTGAATAGGCCCATGGTTTAGATAAATCACATAAATGGCTATTGGCCATTCTTGGACTCTTTAACTGGACTCTTGGTTTATATGAAACTCTTTAATTGAACTCTTGATTCTGACAATACTTCATTTTCATGAGACTTTCTAATGAAAAAGAGTTCCGGTGAGTCTCATTTTCCTTTTTCTTGCGCAATTCTACACCCATCCCTCTCTTATCTACTCATAAGCACATATGAGATATTCACATCTTTCTTCTATTCTCCTGTGCCTTAGAAGGATATTTGAGAGAGATAAAGAGACAAGCTTAGATCACCAGATATGTACATATTATGTAGTTACTCTCTTGGTTCTTATTTTTTATTCATGTTGATTGAGTTTGCTAGCTCTAGCTCTACATTCCATGCTATATATATTGAGATATTTTCCTTTTAGCCTTCTTTGGAGCACTATGTCTCACCCTTTTAATCTTTTTTTAATGAAAATAACTATTTAGATTAGTTTCTTTTTCATTATTGTAGTTTTGGGTCCTCTATGTACCTAGACCAAAATCAAAAGGATTCCATATGATCAAAGTTTTCTTTAGTTTCTTATTAACCTTATTTAAAAAAATATATTCTTCTTTTCTTCAACTGATAAAGCAAAAAGTGTTGTTATCTATACTACGACAAAGCCACTATCCTGTGGCCTACCGACACAAGATTGAGTTTTTCAAATATGTATCAGGTTCCTATACAAATACATGATGTGAGTAAGTCAAGAATTTGAATTTTGAACAAGATATGGGTCGGTGAAAGAAAATATAGATAGGTAGTCATAGTAAATGGAAAGATATAAACTGAATCATGAGTTGGATAAACTATAGCCTAATGATGTGGACCACACCTCCAAATTTATTTAAACCACAATTAAACTAGACATAATATATATATTTAATGTTTAGATCTAAGGCCACAAGTCTACATATAATTGAGTCCATAGACTAATACAAAGGCTCATACTAAACCTAGGCCCAAAATTTAAGAATATATTTTAATATAAGATTTATAGAAACATTTTTAAGAAAAAAATTGTACGTTACCTTTTTTCTATTAATCTTTTTATTTTTGGTTTATCTTTTGCCTTTTGGGTCTATAAGATAAGGACATATACATAACGAATATACATGGGTAAAAAAAAAATTAAAAGACATTAATATTTCTTTTTTTGATTTATCTTTCTATTTTCACTCCCCTCCTAACTTTTGTGGGTTTTATGAATTATTTGAAAATATTTCCTTTTGTTTGTTATTAATTTTTCCTATTTTATTTTAATTATTGTATTTAGAATAGTAAATAATTTTTGATAAGAAAAACTCTTTTAAAAAAGAAACGTAAGATATATATTATATATTCATTTGTGGTAAGAAAAACTCTTTAAAAAAAGAAACCCAAGATATAAGTTGCGTCAATTTATATGAGTTTCATTCTAGACTTTGGACTTCAAGTGAATATTTCATCATGAAAACTCTTTAAAAAAAGAAACTCAAGATATAAGTTGCATCAATTTATACTCTCTCTCTTTCGACTTTTCTATTCCATTCATAAATCATAACAATAGAAGAAGTAGAACGACTGCATATTTTCTCATTCTTTCATTGGAAAGATATATAGGTTAAAGTATTCCTATCTTACTTCTAAGCATATATTATATTCTATACAACACAGAATTCTCATGTCCTTTAAATTGTTGATAAGATTTAATTATTTTTTTTTCATGGCCTGTGCCCAAGTGTTACTCTTTCAAATCCCATCTCAGTGCCCCAAGTGGTCTATATGAATCCATCAAACTTAATGAGGTATGTACGTCATGCTCCAAACTGCATCTTATTTTGAATTCCTTCTATTTGATTTGGGTACTTACATAGCTAATTATTATATTTTTAAATTTTTTCATGGTAATCTATAGCCCTTTGACTAACATTATTTAGATTTACTACTTGCAAAGATAATTGTTATACTCTTAAACTATTTACAATAATCTATAGCCTTTGAATGATATTATTTAAATAAAGAATTAGATCCCTAAACCCTACACTATTCATGGTAATCTGTAATTTAGAAATATTGATTATTTAATTATAAGTCATTGCAATCAACAGTGGCGTTCTTAAGATTCTTAAGATTGTTGAAAAATAGAAGTTCTAGGAATCATATTAACCCCAATCTAAACAAATTTGCGTATTATCTAGCTGTTATGTTAATTAAGTTAACGTATTATCTATTGTAAATAAGGTAGTTTGCATTTATTTTTCTTTACATAAAGTTACATCTTTATTTTAACTATCATCATGTGTATATATAAATATTAAAATTTTAATTATTTTGCAGGTAAATTGGTATGAACTATTGGAAAAAGAAATAAAAAAAGCATTGTGGAAGCAATATATATGTCATATAAAATTAGACTTAACGACGAACAAACTAACGTTAGAAAACAATATCCCAGTCAAGAAAATTAAAAAAATTAGCAACACTCAAGAATCAATCATTCTATTGTCAGGAATTGAAAATTATAAGTTTTATTTTAATGCCATTAACATAATTTCTTTCATATCAGTTTCTTTTATTAATTTATTTGAATGTTTATTATGAAGTATCAAATTATAAAGAAAATGTGAAATTTTAAGATATTGGACCAAGTACTTTCATTGCAATACTAAAAACAAATAACTTTATTGAGACAAGGGCACAATTTGAAATAAGTAGATGAGTTAAAAGATCTACACAAGATGAAACAAGCGCAATTGTCGAGATAAGTAGAGAAGATAAACCAAGTGTAACTACTGAAATAGGTGCATACCAATAAATAAGTATTAACGTTTTTTTTTCCTTAGACAACATGTACTTCCTCTAATTATTCAAGGATGACTTAATATCAATGATTTTTTTTTCACTCTCAACTTTATTACATCTATGATTCAAAGAAAATATTTTCTTCTTTAAAAAAATCGAAATTCAATATTTTAACTATGTTTTTGCTATGATTTATGCATAATATTTTATATTATAACAATACCCCTTTTCGTGAGAGGACAACACGTGGCACAATTCTCTTCATGAGAGTGACACGTGGCGTAATCTAAGGATTCCATCTATATTAATTAAACTCTATCCATATCAAATATCTAAAATCTCTCAATTTTCCTAAAATCTCTCATTGGTTTTCTATAAAATTTCTCTCTCCCTAATTTGGCTTTAATCTATATTTACCTATGCTGATCCATGTCAAGGTATATTGATGATTGAATCTAGATATTACCAAATCTTGATGTGGACATAGCATTGCAGGCATCACCTAAACATCATCATAATTATCATCATGGATCAAATATGTTCTAGAAATATATAATTCAATCCCCAGAGTAGTTGTTTTAGAACAATTAAGTTTTATGTGTGAAAAGTAGAATTATATGTTAATGTGATAATTAGGGCCATAAAGTGATTTTATGATAAGATAAGGTGGGCCACAGAATGATATCGTCATCATTATAAAGATTTTTCAATAAATTAAATTAACAAGCCTACAAAATCACACAAGATTATTGAGTATCATTCCATATCAAAATATTGTCCAAGAGTCACCAAACTTTTAGGAATGGCTTGATTTATGATGAGTGGGCCTGATAGTAAAACGGTTTATTATAAAATGGAGACTTGAAAAATATTAAATATTCTGATTCCCAGGCAGTAAGCACTGCTAAACTAATTAGAGTGTGGATTGGTAACACTAATGAAGTTAGAATTTGCATATATTGGTCCTAATAGAAAATGGGCTACAAAAAATTCATAGTGGGCGTAAAAATAGCAACTTAGGCCTAAAACTTAGCCTACATAACATGGCAACTTTTGTTTATAAAACTAGCCCACATTTTATTACCACATGTTGCTGCTAAAGGATGTAAGTGGATATCCAATATCAGATCATCTAGAGCTTCCAACCCCTTAAAACTACGTTAGAAACCCAAAAATAGGTTTCAATTGATAAATCGGGTTTAAGGTTCCAATTGATATATGAGTTTATTTTCGGATCCATACAAGTTCAAACCCATGGACATAAGACACGGCACACAAAACTTTTATGTTGCAAACTATAACGCAAAATCAATTTTAATTGGATATTTTTATGTTTAATCATGAAAATAATAGATTTGGTGCATTGTTAGAAGTTGAATTTTATCCTTATTTTACGAAAAAAAAAGTTAGAACCGATTTTGAAACTGGATATTGATCTTTCAGTCAAAATGTCTTAGAACTAGATTCAAATCCTCTTTTTGAAACTGAAAATGTCAGCGCAGGTCAAGATCCTAAGGTTTAATATAAAGGAGCTTTTCATGTGTAAGTTATCTAAAATAATTTCCAAGAAGTTGGGCCCACTACAATGCCCCTTTAGTGGGAGAGCAACATGTGGCGCTTCTTCTTTACGAGAGAGCGATACGTGGCACACTCCAATTAAAGTCCTAAGATTTTCTCTCATTTTCTACCATTGAAATCTCTCTCTTTACTATTTAATCTCTTAAAAATAAGCATAATCCTTATCCCTATCATTATCTCTCTCTTTCTATAATCAATTTAAATCAATCTTATTTAAAGAATACGATACCTTAAAATTTTCAATGCAATCCCTTGCATGCAATCTTATCATAATATATTATTGATATCCATATCATATTTAATTTCAAAGAATACCATATAGTCAAAAGGAGGGATTCTCATATATCTCAAACAAATTTCCATACCACTCATCATATTAATTAGACAAATTGCCTTTATCTTATTTCACATGCCATTAAATTCCACTATCCAACTAGCAATTTGTAAGTCCTCATGGTTTTTTATTAAATTCACAACAGAGTCTAAATTGGCCATGGGTGTTCATGGGGTTAGGCCAGGATGGGTTGGGCCGGGTTAAGTAATGTCCAGGCCTAGCCTAGATTTTGATCAATAGGCCCGAGCCTGAAGAAAGCCTAACTCGGGCCATAAGTACCTACGCTAAGCCCAGTCCACCTAGAATAGTTTAAACTTGAGCCATACTATATTATATTTTAAAAAAATGAAAATATTTGTTGGTTAGGATGTTCTTTCTATGTGAGAGATTTCACGGTGTCTCTCACTTGGATCGGATCGGGCTTGGGCTTTCTACTACTAAATCTCAGCCTAATTCAAAGTTTATATCTGTGGCCCGCTTGAGCAAGTTAATGCTCAAGCCCTAAAATTGTTAGATTTTCCCTAAATTAATCACTTAGAATGACACTACCAAGAGGAAAGATTTCTAAAATCTCTCTCATTCTAAATTATATCCCTTAAAACCCAGAACAACCAATAATTTGGATTAGCCCTAGCATAGCAACTTTAAATTTGGATTAATACTCTTACTCAATTTTAAATTTTTATAAACTAATCAATCTTTATCTCTTATCCTAAAATTTTTCAATTTTATACAAAACATATCTTATGGTTAGATTGATAAAACCTTAATTTGGAAGGTGGACAATCATATTCATTTTTATTTTGACTCCACTCGCCATGAATGGGTGGGTGTTGAAATTCAATTTTTCCATTTAACAATAAGAAAAGAAAAAAAAAACAAACAAAGAACGACCAGTTCTCGTTCTCTTTCTATTTTTATTTCTTTTTCTTTCTTTTACTTATGCGCAAATGAACAAGTGAGAAGCCTAAATTTTGTAATAATCTTGATTACCGGCTTCTTTTCATCTAATTCAAAATTTTCATAGCGATAGGATTGGTTGAACTGATGATTCTTTTCATAGTGGAGTATTCCATTTAATTTATATTACCATATAATATGTTTTTCTCTTGACTTGATTTTACAGATTAAAGAAAAATTATTTCTTTTATTAATATTCTAATGAAATTCCATAAGTACATTGTTTTCATTTTTATTTAGTTTTACTAATAGATATTTACTTTTTAAGAGTACACTAAAATATTTAAGATTATGATTGTAAAATGAATTTAATGTTAATATTAAATTAAAATTTATTTAAATATTTATAAATATTCTTATTTACAAATAATATAAATAGGGTATTTTACATTTATTTTTATTTACATAAAGTTACTTCTTTATTTTAACTATTATCATGTATATATATAAATATTAATTTTTTAATTATTTTGCAGGTTAATTGGTATTAACTATTGGAAAAAGAAATAAAAAAAGCATTGTGGAAGCAATATTTATTTCATATAAAACTAGACTCAACGATAAATAAACTAACGTTAGAAAGCAGTATCCCAGTCAAGAAAATTGAAGAAATTAATTACATTCGAGAATCAACCATTTTATTGTCAGAAATTGAAAATTATAAGTTTTATTTTAATGCAATCAACATAATCTCTTTCATATCGGTTTCGTTCCCTAATTTATTTGAACATTTACTATGCAGTATCAAATTATAAAGAAAATGTAAAATTTTAAGATGTTGGACCAAGTACTTCTATTGCAATACCGAAAACAAATAACTTTATTGGGACAAGCAAACAAATTGAAACAAGTGTAAGAGTTAAAAGATCTGCACAAAATGAAACAAGTGCAACTATCGAGATAAACGGAGAAGATGAACCAAGTGCAACTACTGAAACAAGTGTATACTAATAAACAAATGTCAACTTTTTTTTCCTTAGACTGCATGTAATTCCTCTAATCATTCAAGGATAACTTAATATCAGCGGTTTTTTTTTTCACTTTCAACTTTTATAGATTTAGGATTTAAAGAAAATATTTTCTCCTTTCAAAAAAAATAAAGATTCAATATTTTAACTATGTTTTCGCTATGATTTATGTCATAATATTCATTAATATTTTATTTAAATTATTAATAATTTTTAATAAGACTTAATTATTATTTTTTATGGCTTGCGTTGGGTGCGGGCCCTGAAGCAATAGTTATATATATTATAACAATACCCCTTTTTGTGGGAGGGCGACACATGGCCCAGCCCTCTTTATGAGAGGGCGACATATGGTGCAATCTAAGGACTCTATCTGTATTAGTTAAACTCTATCCATACCAAATCTCTAAAATCTCTCAATTTTCCTAAAATCTCTCCTTTATTTTCTATAAAATCTCTTTCTCCCTAATTTCTCTCTCTCTTATCCCTCTGCAACATATGCAAGGAAGGGTGGAGCCCATTGATGTAGTATGCATTGCATTCATGAATAAATGAGTTAGTAGGGGTGTTCATGGGATGGGCTGGGTCAGGCTAATGCATATCCAATCCCAACCCAACTTTAGAATTATTGGCCCAAGCCTGGGTCAAGCCCAACATTGGTTGTAAGAGTCAAGCCCGAGCCTGCCAAGCTAAATTGGGTTTTTTAATCAATTATGTGGTTATTTGGGTAATTGTTTATATTAATTAAATTAAATTATATGCATTTATTACACAGGTCGGGCCAAGTTTTGGGCTTTCTATCACTTAATTTAATATCAGTCCAATTATTAAAAGGGCTCTAATTACATATCCAAGCCCGCCGAGCTCGGGTTGGCCTGGCCCAGGATCACTCCTAAGTGGGGTGGTGTGTAGCAAGTGATTTTTCTCATCAAAATCCTCTCTTTACTTATTTTTCATGTATTGGAAATGTATCATTAATGCAATGTTTAAGTATGTGGGTGAGTTTGACGAGCATTTTTTTATCAGCATGTGTGATATAAGTTAGGGATCACTTCTATTTCATTAGCTACTATAGCATAGTTGAAGTAATTAGATATTGAAGTTTCTATTTTAATTCTTTCTTAATTGAATAAGCAACAACATTACTATTTAAGGAAAGAAGAGTCAATCAAAATTAAGTGGCCAGAGTTTGTGCCACTAGATTTGTCTCTCTTACCTTTTTTTTTGTTGTATAGTTTAGAAATAGAAAATTTAACGAAGAACTTTTACTAAATTTATTTTTTCGTTTGGTTTTTACCTCATTTAGACTTTTAAAACCTACTTAAAATACGATTATATAATAATAATAATAATAATTATTATTATTATTATTGCTGTTATTGTTATTATTATTTAAATATCATTATAATGACTACAATGTTTTTTTTTTCCTCTCATTACTAGCTACAATCATGGCTTAGGTATTTTGCTTTTCTATTAACTATTTGTTTCAAATACTTATATCTTTTATTTAAGATTTAAGATTTATTTTGAGTTCATATATCGCTTCATTTTATATTATTTCATTAGTATCCCAAATCAATATAGGGTATAGAGATTTGTTATTGGTCTAAGATTTATACTCTTATACATCAACAACTTTAACTAAAAAACTTACATGATTGATTTGTAATTTATGTTAACGCACTATACCTTTTTTTTTTACTTTTTCTTTTTTATAGAATTTGACATAGTGAATTTCAAAATGTTAAATAATATATCTATATATTTTATATTTGCCTTATTTGTTATATCATTAGGTATTTTGGCTTTTTTGGCCCGTGTTGGGCACGGACCCTGTATTGCTAGTATAATATAATAAGAATAGCCCCTTCGCGAGAAAGTGCGGGGACGGGTGCTCTCTTTGAGAGACATGTGGCGTACCCTTATATTTTATCTCATAAACAAAACTTATCCATTTAAATTGGAAAGTCAATTTCCTTATTCTCTATCTCTTATATACTTATTATCTCTTTTGACTTTAGTTTCTAAATAAATAAATAGAGATAAACTCCCAATGTCTATCTCTTATCTCCCATAAAACATCTCTCCCCATCTCTCAAAAAGGAAGTTATTATTTCCTCTGAAAATACAACCGTTTGTTCAACACCAATGCATTAGGTAAAAGAAGTTTTTAACTATTTGGATTTGGGAGTGGACCCCTTGATAGATACGAAGGTGGTTATGTGTGTATAATATTGTACGACCATTTTGTAATATGAAACTTTCATGTTTTTTTTTTTTTTGCCACTATTCTGTTTACTCTTTGTTCTTCACAATTAGTGTTCATGTGGCCCACCGCATGCTTAGGGCCTGTAGGGCTCTAAAAGCTTTGATACTCGCAAATGGGTCAATATCACTCTTTAGACATGCCCTTATTGCCAATCTCCCCCCTAATATTTCTCTAACTCCATCACTATTCTTAAATAAATTACTTAATTGTTAATATTTATAATTAATTTGCACAATGAAATATTACCATCTTATTTTCATGGGGTTTTTTTCGTAAAAATCTCCTCGGAGTCTTTGTGGAGCAAAAAAGACCCATAAGCTTTTATGGCCCGGAATGGTCCGCTGGGCCCTTTTCGGTTGTTTTTTTTTCTCAATATTATTTATAAGCAGCGATATCTATGTTCAAACGTAATCCTTTCACTTTTTTTCTTCTTCTTCCTCACCTCTTCTTCCCCTTCCTCTTCCCTATGTTCCATTTGAGTTCTATTTGGGGCGAGGAGGGGAAAATCAAGAAGAAGAAAAAGAAAAGGAGAAAACAAAAAACAGAGAAAACAAGGAAGATGATGAAGGAGCAAGAAAAGAGAAGAAGAAATATTGGGAGGACAAAGAGGATAGGAGTAGATTAATGAAAGGTGAAAGAAGAAGCGAAAATCAAGAAGAGAAAGAAGTAGAACAGATGGAGAAACAAAAAGGAAAGGAAACCAAAAGAAGAAACTGTAACAAGAAGAAAATGGAGATGAATAACCTATCTCTGTTTGCAGTGAGCATAGATATCGCTGCCTATCAACAATGTAGGAAAACAAAAAAACCATGGTTCTGCTTTGGGTATATTACACGCAAGTGTAATATATAGATTCCGCTTTGGGTGTATTATGGATGAGCATATATATCTATGCTCAAGCATAATATACCCGAAGTAGACTACAGACAAAATGAGTTCTTCTTCTCTATATTCTTATTATTTCAGTTATTTCTTCTGATTTCCATTTTTGTTTCCCTATCGGTTTTGCTTCTTTCTCTTCTTTATTTTATCTTCTTCTTCCACCTTTCATTAAACGACTTTCATCCTTTCTCCTCCCAACATTTTTTCTTCTCCCTTATTCTTCTTCTTTTCTTTTCTTCCTTCCTCATCTTCCTTGCCTTCTCTCTCTCTCTCTCTCTCTCTCTCTCTCTCTCTCTCTTTTCTATTTTTTCTTTTTCTTTTTCTTGGTTTTACACTCCTTGCCCTAGATAGAACCGAAACAGAATATGGGAAAGAGGATGGGGAAGAAGTGATGAGGAAGAGGAAAAAGGAATGGGAAAAATGTTAGGCTTGAGCATAGATATCGTTGATCACGAACAATATTAAAAGAAAAAAAACCCAAAAAGAGCCAACGGGACCATTCTAGGCCATAAAAAAATTATGGAGTTTTTTTTTGCTCCACAAAGACTCTAAGCGGACCAAAAAAAAAAAAAAACTCCTATTGTCATTCATTTCATTCAAAATTATCTAATTTTATGAGGTATTTGACCTAACATCACTAATGTTTCTCGGGTGGCGCCTGCTAAACACATACAAACACACACTTCTCAAATCTAGGGTAGTTTTGAACAAGATGTGGACTACAAATCCAAGGCTTATGCCACTCCACCAACTGTTAGGAGAGTGATAATTTTCTGTATTTAAAGAGATATAATTGTACACATTTAAAAAAACATTACTTATATTTTTAAGTGTTTTATTTTCTTTCAAATTCCTTATTTCTATGTTTGAATATGTAATTTATAGTTTTTCAATTACTTTAAACTTTCTTTAAACATTTTACATTCTTTTATCAATTTTTTTCTAAAATCCATTCATTTTTTAAATTTTTCTGGCATCCTATTATAGCATTTTCTTTCGTTACGGCCAGGTTGGGCCCCGGCCTATTGGGCTAGTAAAACCAATAACAATAGTCTTTCTTAATAGCCTTTTGTCATAGAACAGAGGAAAAAAGATAATTAAATAAATAATAAAAAAAATCCATTTCGCACAAATGCACTAAAATGACAAAAGCACGTCTACGTGTCATTTGAATTCCGAAGGGTTAGGTTTCTTGAAGGCTCAGAGGGTTGCGCCGTACGCAACTTTGGTTGGACCAAACCCAACATCAACAGACCAAATCCCAAATTTGAGTCTGACATTTTTGGTCTTTTGAATGAATAATATCAAAGCCCAATTAGAATTGGGGTGTGCTAAAAAGTTGGGCTCGGGACAGCATCGGGTTGGTCGTGTAAATAATTATGTGGGTCCAGTCATGCTTGGTTTGGCAAGACACTGAAGCTAACCTGCTACCCCACGATTACTGCTTTCCATTTTCTCATCTGCCTCCTAGTCCTAGTCTCCTCTGGAGATCTAAAAATGGAAGCATATGCGTCTTCCGCAGCGACCACTTTTCAAGTGGGGAAAGGACTTGGTGAAGGAACGACAAGACAATGTGATCAATCGGGTTTATGAGAAATGGAAGTTTCAGTGGCGCAGATCATTCATCTAGTGGTATCTCGCCGCCTAAAGATTGATGAAATGGAAGTTACTCATCAGTGAACAACAATCGCAATAATTCGACTGGGAGATACTTTGCAGTTGAATGGGGATATCTTTCCGAGTGACAACGACTCGGAAAAATAACACAGAGCTCACCTGAGGTGATAAAATAGAGCTCACCTGAGGACAGGGCTTACTGAGAACCTTTGGGCACAGTTGACAGCTGATAATAAGGCATGTGTCCCCTGCACAGGCTCCCACTGCTACGGCCCTGGGGAAAGGTCAGATGTATGCAGTCTTTGTCCCACAAGTGAAGAGGCTGTTTTTGAACCGGGGATGCCTAGATTGCAATGGAGCAATATTACTACTGCGCCAATGCCCACCCTCTTGGAGGCCCCATCTCCATCGGAATGAAAAAAAAAAAGTCAGGCCATTAATACATAGCAATCCACCCACAAAGAATGATTGGTTTGAGCACATATGAATGCCAAATGTATAACTATAACTACAAATCAACCAAAGTGTACCAGAGAATTTTACAAGCACCATTTTAGGTTCTATCAAGTGCCTCATCTCCCAAGCAAACAAATGACAACAGGTGGCCTGAGAAATCTGCAGTTTTATCTCATTAATTTCATATGAACCAGCACATTCCATCTGTTGAACTGCAAGTTTACACATAGATTAGAACTGAAGCTAAGTTATTGTATTGATAATCAATATGTCCAAAGTACAATTCTGATCCGAATTGACAATGGTTGAAAAGCTAAATAATCTATTTTCAGGGCCTCTAAATTCATTGTGCCCACACAAGTTGTTCTGCTTATAGTAATAAGTGACTGAGTTTACAAAATTGTGGAACACTAATTGTAACTGATACCCACAGAAGTCTCTATGCAGTAAACATAAATCTAGGAGTATGCCCATCCTATGCTGCTAAGAATAAAGAAGCATTCTCATGAAATCAGAGAAAGTCAGGTTGGCCAGTCGATGTCAGGCATCGATGCCACATTCTACTGTTGGGATCAACAAACCTTGGAGAAGTGATGACTTCACGAATAGGAAGATAGACATAGTGGGTGTTGCATATGCCTACAGTAATTCCACTGAACCCAGCAAATGCACCATGCACCTGTAAAAAAAACATTCCATCATAATCCATCAAAGTGACCAAGCAATTCTATGTAGTTCAGATGTATGCCATGCCAATTCATGACTTAATGGGGTTTAGAAGGCAGCCCTTATGAGTTCCTATAAAAAAGAAGTTGTTCCCCTGATCAAACTCATACATACACAAAAGTGCTTGAGACATGTCTATCATATGCATAGCCACCAAGGCCATTTGTAATCAAGCCAACACCACACCACCCCCACCCCCCACAACTCACAACCCTCGCACATCAATACTCCAATTTGACAATCATGATTTATATTCACCCTGAAATACCCTCTTTTACAACCATGTTATTGTTAGCTTTGAGGCATTAAAATCCAAACTGGAGAGAATCCGATCAAGCTCATTGGGTATGTTCCTTGTCCATGCAAAAACCTTCCTCCATTTTCCTTGATTAGTGTTGCCCAAAGATGGGCCCCGCAATGTCGCACAAGTGTCAATCATGTTCTGTGACGTAGACGTTCAGGACTTCATAGATATTTAGAATGACAGATAAGATATACATTGAGATACCCCCCCCAAAAAAAAAAAAAAGAGATGATACATTAAATAATATGGTTATCAACTTAGCAACTAGACATAGAGGGTGGTGTAGAAGGTATGTCTGTGACAGATTTCGTGGAGAAACATGGTCGAATGCAACAACAACAACAATTAAAAGTAAGCACTAAAAAATTTATATAAAATAAAAGAAAAAACATGCAAGACAGAAAGTATGATTAGTCAAAATCCACAGAGCTTCACTAACATCAGTACACGTTTCATCCATTTTTTGCTAAGTGAGCCTTCAACAGTTTCTGCTCAGATGTAGTCCAACATGTTTCGATATTGATTCACAAGGAGGTTGTCTCACAGGTTCCTCACTTCCTCTACTACCCATTTTCAATATGAGCTGAAAAGGCAGGGACACCTTGCATCCCTGGACTCCCAGGCATCTTTTGGCTAACCATTTCTTACAGGAATTTTACCTGTTGTTCACAAAGTATGGACTGTAGATGCAGACTACAGCCATACATCTATGGGATCCATGTTAAGTGTTGAGCCTCGCTATGGACAGTACTTTGCTTACAAATAGCACCAATAAGAAGGTCATAATAACTCAATCAATGCATTGTTCATATTTAACCGGCAATGATTTTCTGTGAGGGAACTGAACAGATGGACTTTATCGTCAACCCACACAACTATCAATCACTGGAGAACCTCCATCACTTTCCAAAGTAATTAGCAATCCAAAATTTCCTTCTCTTTCTCTTGGAGATAATGTTTGATGATATGAAAGTGCTGAGAGAAGAAGAACAAGATTCTTACAGCATTCTGGCCAAGAACAGTGCAGAGGATGGCATCAGAAGCATTTGCGCGACATGCCCGGATCATATAAGTTGGGTCTATGTATTTGACATCTGCTGGGACACCAATCTCCTTGAAATGCCCTTTTATCTGTAGGAAAACAGTGTAAGCTTATTACCACAGAAAAACCTGACCAAAGGTCATGCTTGCAATAAGCACATTCAGATAATTGCTTGTTGTAACCTTCAGCTTTTGAGACCTGAAAATTATTAGAAACATAGAAGCATAGCATTAACCAATGAGATCCTAACCTTTTGTTGGATATGGACACCTATATCTCCGAGCACCGCATTCCCCGATGCATCTTTAGCATTTGACTTCTGCAGCAAATCCTGAATTTTGAAATTAGGAATTTATTAATTTAATAAATTTGAGTCTTCTTTCGAACTCCTGTTGTTGCTACTCTTAAGAGCAACATGATAACATAGCCTCTTCTTCCTTCTTTTTTCTTTTTTTTTTTGGGTGGGGGTATGCATTCATTGAAAAACATGCTTCCGAAAAAAAAAAAAAACATGCAAAGCAATATCGTCATAAAAAATAAAAATTAAGATTTGATATAAGTAGTATCTCTCTCATACTATGCAGAAAAAAACCATTATAAAATAATAAAAACATTAACATGGTTTTACACATCTCTAACACCCACCCACGCACTAAGGAAGCTGCTACATTCCAATCCAAAAACATCACCTACAGTGCAAAAGGAAGACAGTTCTTTGAAAAACCTTTGTCCACTTCAATCCACCTTTTTCACTAGTTTCTACATTTTTGTTTGACACAGATGAAAGAGACAGTAGTTAAGGCCCATTTGCCAGATAGGAGTGCTGGTTTGACCAGAACCTGAAACCCTGTTGGTTGCAACAAGAGCTCCTTCCAACTTCACTACAGGCTCTTCACAAGGGCATCAAAAATATGTATTGCAAGTATTTTAGGAAAATTTTTTTATGATATTGGTAGAAGGCTTCTGTTGACTTTAAGAAAGGAATATATCATTTTAATGTTGTGTGAAGCACTGTTTATCATGTACAAATTGGATACGAATTTAGAATGCTACAAGCAGTATTATTCTACCAAAGAAAAACCTGGAAGGGTCAATGTAGCCACTGTTTTAAGCACATGCTATAGAAAAATAGAGCACACATACAGAAATAACTTACTTGTCCTGCACCTTCAGCCACACAAACCACTGCCGATCCTTTTGTCTGTATCAGATGCTCAAGATGGTGTAAAAGCCCATATGGTCCTTCTAAATTAAAGGGTACCTACATATGTGTATGAAGCATTATCCTCTAATAATGATTACAAGAAAAAATGCATCGTTAATAATACACACCTCTGGAATCAAACAGACATCAATTTGTCCACTAGAAAGTGATGCATGCATTGCTATAAAACCACTACTTCTTCCCATCAATTTCACCAGACCAATGCCATGATATGCACTGTGAGCCTGGTCCAGGACAAAGAAACCTGATAAAGTTAGCCAAAATGAAGATACAAAAGCACATTATCTGAGAGACTGCATTTTGTTTCATTCAGAAATCAACTTCCAAACCGATTGTTAGAGAAATGCAAAAATAACTGATTACCTCAATATATGCAGAATTGATTGCCCTTTGAGCTTCTTCTACAGCAGTATCAAAACCAAATGTTTTATCCATTAGAAGTATATCATTATCGATTGTTTTTGGTACACAGACCACAGAAACTTTCATCCGTCTCTTGCGACACTGTAATCAACGAAAGCAACATTTCAGCTTCATTATAGTTATGTTTCAGTGATAAGAGTATGAAAATATCTATCCTAATCAAAGGGTTGAGCCAGAAGAACAGATTTTGAACAAGTAGTGGACTAATTGGAAGATCATAACTGTTATGAGTTAGTATAGATAATATAGGACATATTTGTAAATTGTTTATATCAGGTAACTCTAATGTAATTTAGGGAACTAAAGGTTTTTTTTTTGTAAATTTAAGAAGTTAATAAATAGGATTAGTTGTCCAACCCTCGGATACACAACTAATCCCTTCTTTCTCTCTTTCCCTCCTTTTTCTATCTTCTCCTCTAGGGTTTTCAGAATTTTCCCATCAAAGCCCTATATTTCTACAAATCTGTAGCTTCAACTTGGTCCCAAAGCATCGTTCCTATAAGAAAAAAATTATATGAGGAGTTTTTTGGTGCCTTAAGCATCAGCTGAACCAAGGTACAGGTTTGATTGTGTTCGGTAGTTTCAGAACAGGTGTGATCTTGAGTTATTTCGCTATTTTATGAGTTAATCTTCTTGAGAACCTTCATAAACAATGATTATAACAGAGGTCTTAGCAGTTATGAGTTCTTCTAAAGGATTATGGTGAACTGCGTGCTTGGCCGTACTTGAAGTCCGAGAATAGTTCTACTCAAGGCTTTTGTATCTCGATTACTAGTCAATTTCATGCATTCCCTTCTAATTCAGAGTTATTACAATGATTAGGATTTATTCTGGGGTAATTTGAACCAAGCCAGTGTAAGGGCTGACCACAGCAATGGTAGTGTTGACATCAGCACCTGTACAATCAAAGTAGGACTACTAGTGCTGGGTGATTAATTTGATGCAGCAATTATTCTATTTTGTGTTTAATTTATTATGAAAGACTAAAATTAAAATTCGTGGTGATTTTGTAAGAAGAGAGCCCTTGTTATTATTGGTATTTGGCTCTCAAATATACTTCCAAGATTTGTTCAATCTGACTTGTAGGGGGTGCCCATTCCAGTTAAGAACTCTATAAGAGTCATTTTTCAGCAATTTTGCATTGTTTTTAGAGAACTGTCTCCTACAACTTAAGGTATTCAAGTTCCTTAGTGCGACATGGAGCCCGAACAAGGGGGAGAAAGTTCCACAGTATAATCTCAACCCTAAAATAATGTTGTGAATCCAACCAAAAGGATTAAACCTAGTTTGTTAGATGGTAACAAGTACAAAGATAGGGTGTATTCTGCTTGAAGGGCTATTAGAGGATAAAAAAGGCTTGGATACATTGACGGGGGAATTAAAGAGCCCCAAAAATTTACTCTAAATATTCAGATAGAGTGTCCAAAAATATGTTGATTATGAACTAGTTATTTAACTCAATGTAAAAGAGTATGGCTGCAAGTTTCAAATATTCTGATATAAGAAAGGCACTTTAGGACTTCATTGACACAGCTTATACTCAAAAAAGAAACGATGCTTGAATGCTTGAACTGAAAAAGGAAATTGCAACATTCAGAGAAGGAGAATTATCTATAGGAAACTCTATGCAAAGTTCAGAGCTCTGTGGCATGAGTTGGAATTATATTTGAGCCATGTACTCTGTTATGTAATGAATTAAGCCAAGCTGCCAGAAAACCAGCACGTTTTTGAACTTTGGGGTGGTGAAATCCCAGATTATTGCTGGCGTGCAAATTTTTTGCCAAAGATCAAGACTTGCCAAATGTGGTCAAGCCCCTCAAGAAAGGAGTGAAACAGGGTCACAATCAAGCTTTGATGAGGACAAAAGCCATTTCCCTGAGCATTTGAGGAAGAAAAACTTTAAAACATGAAGAAATAGGCTCACTAGCATACGTCTACCAGAAGCTGACATCATCATCTACCGGGTAGCCAAGGAAAACGCCTTCCTAGAGCTGACATCATCACCTACTGAACAACAATTGGAGCACTTACCAGATGCTGACATCATCACTTACCTGATGACCCCTACGGACCTCAATCGGGCAGAATAACAAGTGCTGTAACCATTGGGGAACCATTTGAGCCACCTCTGCATGATCTTGGACCATTATGAGACTTGCTGGTCAAACCCAATCACCTGATGACACATGTACTCCCAGGTAGATGGCTTGCAGAACGTGGGAGGTCTTTTCCTCCCCACTTCCTCCACTATCCTTGCTTCCATTGTGCCTGGAAACACCTCTCTCTCCCATGGTTGCTATAAATACAACCCTAGGAGCACTGTGCAAGGGACGGATCCCCCAAGAGTTCACTCCCCCTTGTTGTGCGCAGGAAGTAGACCAAAGACAGATCTTCAAGACCCCAGACTTCATCACTCTCGTGGCAAGCATGGTACTGCCTCCGAGCCCTGCTCAGAGGGTTAAGGTTGGAAGAACCAGAGGAGGTCTAGTGACAGTCGCCAAAGGTTGCTGGGGATGGCAGAGGACCTTCATATAGTCATCTTCTCCTATTTTTCTTCCTCAAATTCATTATGTAATATTTTCCGTTTCTTTTTTACTTCAATCATTCGAGACCAGATGAGCGGGTTGCAAAAAAAAAAAAAAAAGGAAAAAAAAGAAAAAAGAAGAAGAAAAGAAATGTAAGCAACCTGCACTTGCAAGGTCATTGGGGCAGAACCCACTGACATAAACTCAGAAGAGGAAATGAAATTTCATTTTTTGTACATTTTCCTGTTCTGTCTTCTTGTTTAGTCTTTTGAATTGCTGATCACACAAGATTGTGCAACTTCAATTTTAGACCAGAACAATTATAAACAGTTTGTACTTAGGCAACCAATCAAGATCCCCTGCATCCTATCAGAACATTATTTGCTCTTTTGCAAAGGGAAGAAAGTCAAAGAAAAATAATGACAATCAAGAATGATATAAATTCGTAATAATATGTCCTTGATAGCAATAATACATAGATCCTAGTGTGAATACAGGGAATGGTGGCGCAATGGTAATGGTTGCAGGAGTAATCGCAGTGGACACACAGGTGGAAGATGTGGCCATGGAGAATAATCCAGTATTGATAGTGATAAGCTTTATCGTACATGAAGCAGTATGGGCCCACAAGTGGACCCTCTTTAAGTTAGAATAGGATTATATTATCTTGTTAGTAGATTTCTAATTACATTGTTATTAGGAAAGTTTCTATAAATAGATTAAAGTTTTCTTAGGCATTAAGTTTTCTTTTACTATATATATGGAATTGTAAAGAAGAATTTCTCAAACTTTGATTGATTAATAGATTTGTGGATTTTATTTTAATACTTTTTGTTTAATTTGATAAAAAATTCATGACAATGCAATGTGAGGGCTCTACGGCTAAACTGAGTGCTCTTTGGCTGAGCTATACTGTGTACAGCTAATCGTATTTGCGGAATGATTTCCATTACGGCTAAGCTGTAAATTGTATTATGGGCTAAGCCGTAAAAGCAGATTTCTTTATTTATTTTGGTACGTAGATCCTTAAAAATGCGTGCAAAGCTCTATTTTTTCTCATTTCTGTTTTGGGCATCTGCAACTCTAGCTAGGTCTCCATCTCCTTCCTTCTTCATATCCTCTAAATTTCTGAATCTAAGGTAATATTCTTCCTCTCTTTCATCTCACTTGTCTGTATTTATCCTTCTTCTCCGTGCTGTTGCCTCTATATCTTCCCTCTTTGTGTGAATCTCTGTATTTGGTGATTGGAAAATGGTATTGGAGAATGTATGTTTGCTTTACTCTTGATTTTTATATTTTGGCATTGAGTCTCTATCAAATATTCACTGTACACCATCCTTCCTTGCTGTGTGTTTACCAATGATGATGAAATCCCATGCCCTAGTATAATTTTCTTGTCGAAATTTCCTTTTATTATCTATCATTGCTCTCTTGGTGTGTTTAAGATCTCCTTTACCAACATGCCTCCTAGAACCAAGAATGCATATCCTCATGGTAAAAGACCAAAATCTACAGGGACTTCATCTAGACCTGTGTCTAGACAGGACTCACCTCCATCCCCAAGAGTGTTGGCTCCAAGGGAACCTACTAAAGATAGGACTTTTGCATCTAGGCCCATTATAGTTGAAAGAAGTGCAAATATATTTGAAGTCCAAAATATGATGTTCATGCTCTTCTTGAAACTAATTTGGTGGGGGGTGGGGGAGGTGAACTTTAAAATGGGGCGGAAATGCTTACCCCTCTATTGTGTGATCTATGTATGCGTCCATCAAAGAAGTGAATCTAGACACTTTCAGGTTTTACTTTGACTTCACTAATGGTACCACTGTCATAACTCCTGTAATGATATCTTCTCTTCTTAGTATACCTTTGTTCAATATTCATCATAGTGTCATAAAGGACTCCCTTTCCGAAGACGACAAAAGAACTGTGACTCTTGCTCTAAGTGGGCGTGACATTCCTTGGAAGGAGAAGGGCTTCCTTCCTGTAGCCTCATTGATTCCCCAATATAGAATTTTAGGGCCTGTTTGGCATCCATCTTTGGGAACGTTTTTATATTTCTAGAGAATACGAATTGAAAAACCACGTTTGGGACCACCTATTGATATGTTCTCCTGAAACTTTCTCCTGAAAATGCACTCTATAAGCACGAGAATATCGAAAAAAATATTTTTCGTTTTTCATTGGGAACACATCAAAGATGGAATCACAACCTCCATACAAAATCTTTTGAAGAAGTTAGATTTATGCTGCTATAAAAACTTTGCTCTCTCACAGTCCGATTCGTAGTCTCGTACGTCTTCTCTCATCTCACCGTGTCAAAGCAGTCTATCTATCTTCTCCAATCATCAGGTATGTATTTACATGTCTCTTCTCTCTTATATTTGCAGCTCTCTCTTTTTTTCTCTCTATCTCAAACCCTCCTTTGTTGTTGTCTTTGCAAATTGACTCGTGATGATATGGATGTTAAGGATGACTGGTCTTTAAAAAAACCCAAAAGACCTCTTTGGGTGGGGTCCGGCATGATGAGTCTGACGGCTATAGACACATCCTTGGATCTAATGGCTTCCTGCATGCCAGGTTGAGGTGTTCCGGCATGAGGCCGCTTCGTCCTCCTTGTTGATGCGATTGCCGGAGGGCTCGCATCACTGGAATGAGAAGGATGTATGGAATTGAAGGATCAAATTGGCCAAGAAATCATGACCACATCTTTACAAAATTTACATTTTTACTTGTCAGTCAGTGCCCTCTGTTGGGCCCATTGGTTGAGACGCGTACACCATACACCTGGTTGCCCCTTGAAGTGGATGACTTAAGATAACTCAAAAGTGATTTGACTAAGAGTAGACAAGATGCAAGCCACTTGCACTTTTAACTTCTACCCAAAATAAATATAATGGCATTGCAGCACAAAATCATCACTTGTCTTCCTCATTTAGGTTGTTGGAAACATTAACACTATTCAAGGCAAAGATGAGGAGTTAGGAGAAACCTACAAGAAAAACATAATTCTAGTGCAAGTATAATATTTTCCCTTTTAAACACAATGGACTCAAATAAGAGTCTTCACCTTAGGGATGATGTGGTTATGGAATCTACCTAAGCAATTCTAACTGTCAAAGACACCATTCTGATGCAGTCTAGGGCCTAGCAGCCCTCTTCAAATTAGATTAGAATTATTATTATTATTATTAGGAAAGTTTCTATTTTTAGCCTAGGGTTTTTTTGCTTATTAAGATTGTTTTCCTATATATATGGCTTTGTAGAGAAGAACTTCAGGGAGATTTTGGTTGATTAATAGAATTGAGTTTTTCCCAGAGGTGTTCCTCGTGTGTGTTGAAGTCTTTGTGACCGATTCGAAGTGTCTTTGGACACGTGCTTAGGCACCCCCACACAGCTCTAGCCCTTGGGCTGCATCAGATTGGTATCATGGCGCAGCCCTGGATCTTGGATGGGTAGTAGAAC
This sequence comes from Sextonia rubra, assembly GCA_037013555.1. Lineage (NCBI taxonomy): Eukaryota > Viridiplantae > Streptophyta > Magnoliopsida > Laurales > Lauraceae > Sextonia > Sextonia rubra. Next base: position 34,310,555 of record JASUAD010000028.1, read on the forward strand.
AATCTCCCGAGGGATTGTTCGAATCCGAAGATTCAATGGCAGTCACGATCACAATAGAGAACAAAAAGAAACTCTGGCACTCTGATATTTTATTGATAAAAACGTATTTAATACAGTGAGAATTCCTCCTTATATAGGAATGATCGTGTCTAAACAGAGAAGGACTAATTCTAAGCAAATAAGACCTACTAAATAAAAAAGTGTATCAATCGGATGTCCTACTAAATTAAGAAATAACAAAATAGAAAGTGTATCAATCGGATGTCTTCCGATTATGTGATCTGGGCCGGACTTGGGTTCGGCCTGCATCAGCTCCCCCCGGCTTGGAAAAACTCGACTCCGGCGAGTTGAGCGCTTGATATCTCTCATAAAGATCAGGATTGATGCGCTGGAAGTCAGTAGCTGTAATCCACGTGGCATCAGAGATAGGACGATTGCGCCAGCGTACATAAAACTTCTGATAACCTCCTTGACGTGTAGAAACAATTTGATCATCAAGGACATCAATAATTTCATCAGGAGGTGGAGAATTAACTGGGAAGGAAATAAGCTGCTCTTCATTTTCTCCTTCAGTATCATGGCCACGATAGAGAGTAAGATCCTCGACATTGAAGGAAGAACTGACGCCTGAATCCGTAGGGATATCAAGAATATAGGCGTTAGAATTAATCTTCTGGAGAATCTTGAAAGGACCTGAACGTCGAGGGTGTAATTTCTTATTAGCTCCAGGTGGCAATCTCTCAGGTCGAATACGCACCATAACCATATCACCTTCAGTAAATTCAACAAACCGACGATGTTTATCAACTTGCTGCTTATAAACATCATTGCTGGCAGATATATGGCGGCGTACTTCATTATGGACTTGCTGCATGTGTTGGAAGAACGTTTTAGCATCTGCACTCACTCTGGCATCAACTGGTAACGGAACAAGATCAACAGGGAGTCGAGGACGAACTCCTGTAACAGCTTCAAATGGGGAAAGTCCAGTTGATCGGTTGACAGAATTATTGTAAGCAAATTCTGCCATAGGGAGCACTTGATCCCAATTTGTAATTCGGTCACGTACAAGACAACGTAACAATTGGCCAAGACTTCTGTTTACCACCTCTGTTTGTCCATCAGTTTGAGGGTGATAAGCAGTAGAGAAATTAAGTTTGGTGTTGGACAGCATCCATAATGTCTTCCAGAAGTAGCTCATAAACTTCGTATCGCGGTCAGAAACAATAGTTTTGGGAAGCCCATGGAGTCGAACAACTTCCTTGAAGAATAATTTGGCCACCTTGTAAGCATCAGCAGTCGCAGTGCAAGGAATGAAGTGTGCCATCTTTGAAAAGCGATCAACAACAACGAAGATGGAATCAACCTTTCTAGCAGTTGTAGGTAAACCGAGCACAAAATCCATGCTGATGTCTTCCCAAGGAGTATGTGGAACAGGCAAAGGCTGATATAACCCAGTATTCTTCTTGTTTCCTTTTGCAATCTGGCATGTTCGGCATCTTTCACAAATATGAATCACATTGGTCTTCATCCGAGGCCAATAATATCTGTCACTGACAAGGGCAAGTGTTTTGTCGCGACCCAAATGTCCACTACATCCACCTGCATGCAACTCTCGCACAACATATTCACGAATAGAAGTGGCCGGAAGACAGAGTTGCGTACCTTTAAATAGAAAACCATCATGAAGACTATAATGAGGATGTTGAATATGACTGCCATTACGGAGATCCGCATAAATAGAACCAAAATCTTTGTCGGCTGCATAATCTTGTTTGATTTGCTCAAAACCAGGCACATTAATAGACATAGCAGTCAAAAGATGTTTTCTCCGGCTTAATGCATCCGCAATCAGGTTATCCTTTCCAGCTTTATGACGAATGCTAAACTTGAATTCTTGTATATATGCACTCCATTTAGCTCGATTAGCGCTGATCTTCTGCTGAGAGTGTAAATGTTGCAGAGCATCATTATCAGAGTAAAGCACAAACTCATTTGCAATCAAATAATGCCTCCAGTGACGAAGTGTTTGGACAAGTGCATAGAATTCCAGATCATATGCAGTATACTTTCGCTTGGCATCAGAAAGTTTCTCACTGAAGAATGCAATAGGATGTCCTTCCTGGCTAAGGACTCCGCCAATGCCAACATTTGAGGCATCGCAAGCAATTTCAAATAGCTTGCTAAAATCAGGAACTTGCAGAACGGGCGATGCAGTAATCTTTTGCTTGATCTTCTCAAAAGCCCTGGTGGCTGCATTGGTCCACTTGAAGTCACCTTTCCGCATGCAATCAGTAATAGAAGCCATAACAGTACTGAAGTTTCTGATAAACCTTTTGTAAAAATTGGCAAGACCATGAAAACTGCGAACTTCAGTAAGGGTAGTAGGAATTGGCCAATCAAGAATAGCGCTTACTTTTGAAGGATCCATCTTAATTCCTTCTGCAGATACTACATATCCCAAGAAAATAACAGAGTCACTCATAAAAGTGCATTTCTTGAGATTGATATAGAAACGCTCCCGGCGGAGAAGTTGGCAAACCTTATCTAAATGCTGAAGGTGATCTTCTTTTGACTTGCTGTAAATAAGAATATCGTCGAAGTAGACGACAACAAATTTTCCAATATAAGGCTGCAATAATTGTGTCATAACCCGCATAAAAGTACTAGGAGCATTGGTTAGACCGAAAGGCATGACCATCCATTCAAAGAGACCATCCTTTGTTTTAAAGGCAGTTTTCCATTCATCTCCTGGTCTTATGCGAATTTGATGATATCCGCTCCACAAGTCAATTTTGGAAAATATACATGCACCAGTCATCATATCTAACATATCGTCCAAACGAGGAATAGGGAAGCGATATTTTACCGTGATTTTGTTGATTGCACGGCTATCTACACACATTCGCCAACTTCCATCCTTCTTCGGGGTGAGAAGTGTCGGAACACCACATGGACTGAGACTTTCCTTTATATAGCCCTTCTGAAGCAAATCATCAACTTGCCTTTTCAACTCTGCATGTTCTGCTGGACTCATCCGATAAGCAGGTAAGTTAGGCAAAGAAGCTCCAGGAACCAAATCAATAGCATGCTGAATGTCCCTTAGTGGGGGTAGTTCCTTGGGTAACTCTTCAGGAACTAGGTCGGCAAACTTGTCCAATAATGGCTTCACTTCCTGAGGAATAGCATGAGAATCATCAGCAACTTGTTTAGTGACTAAGGCATACATGAAACCTTGCTCTTTGCTTTCAACTTCAAATTTCCGCATGGTTAAAATATGCGATGTAGGAGCAGTTGCGGCGGCAGTGGGAGAAGAGGTAGGAGAGGATGGTGGAGTTGGCAATGGACGCAGCACGATACGTCTACCTTTCCAATTGAAAGCGTAGGTATTGTGTTCATGATCTGTGATTACTTTAAGCTTCTGTAACCATGGCCGCCCGAATAGAATATGAGTGACGTTCATTGGTTTGACATCACAAAGAAGAGTATCCTCATAGTTGCCAATCTTAAAAGGCACACAGCATTGCCGACGAACAGGAATAGAATAGTTATCAACCCATGCAACTTTATATGGCCTTGGATGCTTTACCGTGGGAAGTTTAAGCTTATCAACTGCTTCTTGGGAGATAACATTCATGGCACTTCCACCATCAATAATCATATTACATGCTCTGTCCATACATCTGACACGAGATCGAAAAATAGACGCATGATTCCAATCTTCTTCCTCTTTAGCATCTGCTACTAGCAAACGACGATCTAGAAAGAGAAGCGGAATACCATCATCAGTGTCTGCATAATCTACCTGATCAGCTTGATCTTCATAAGGATGATCTATATCAGCGTGCCCTGATTCGACATGCTCATCATGCTGCGTATCAATATCAAGCTCATTGGAAGTATATAAATTACGATGAGGGCATTCATTGGCATAATGTCCTCGTTGCTTGCAGGCATGACAAACAATATCCCTCTTGTCTGTTCTTGCATAAGCACGATTATCAGGCTGGTTTTGTGGACCCCTCTGATTCTGTTGGGGATTCATCTGTCTTTGTTGCATCCCTGGCCGAGAATTCTGAGGAGGCTGCTGAACTTGACGCTGTGGAGGAGGCCTATAAGCTGTTGCTTGATTGCGATTATAAGTAGGATCAGGACCTCTTTTTATGGAAGACTCCCCGGCTTGGAAAAGATTACGCTTCCGCAATTGAATTTCATGTTGGGCTTTGCGGGCTTTATTGAATATTTCATCCACTGTGGCATAATCAAACATTGCCACCTCTCGTCTGATATCGGCACGCAGATTATCCCTGTACCTAGTGATAGTCAGACGATCATCAGTCCTCAAGTTACAGCGAACAATGTATTCGCGAAACTTGTTGGTATATTCTTCCACAGTCATATTGCCTTGCTGGAGACTCAGATATTCTTGGTGAAATGTATCCATATAATCAGAAGGAAGGAAATTGCCCTTGAGCCTCTCTTTCATAATATTCCACCGGAGAATCGGCTGGCCTACTGCGAGCTCATTGTTTTCAACACCATACCACCAAATACGAGCAGGACCCTTCAGTTTGACTTTGGTAAAGGCTATCCGCTGTGCATCATTCATACCATACCAAGCAAAATAGTCTTCCAAAGAATTAAGCCAATCAACAAAAACTTTCGGACTCGCATCACTACTAAAGTCAGCAATGTCAATTTTGACTTTCCTAGTGATGTCATCAGGTGGGGGTGCAACATGGTGAACTTGATGATCTCGTTCAGCCAGAAGGAGCTCCATAAAATCACGAATGGATTCATGATTTTCGGGTCTTTCTGGTTGGACAGGCGTGTAAACCATAGAGATATTGGAGGATCCTTCTTGACTAACAAATTGTTTTGTTTGTAGCTCAGCAATGGCCGTTTCTACAATTTTGAGACGTCCCGTGACATCTTCCAATTCTTGACTCAGTTTAAGGATGGTTTCATCCCTCTGGCGGTCCGTCATCCAATGCTGAAGATCATCACCTCTTCTAGGCATAATTACTTTTTTTTTTTTTTTTTTTTTTGTTTTTTGGGTATGTAGGCGGGTTGCTTGCGGGTCGGTGGGCCGGACCAACTTGGTCCACTCGGAAGCCTAGCACCTCACGTGAAGGCCAGGGCGGTTCGAGAGGGTTCTGTCTCGGTCGATGTGCAGAGAAGGAAATAAAAGAAAGGAGGAGACTTATCTGCGATCAGCTGCGATGGAGGCTGTGGACGCGCTGGAGATCGCGGGAGATCGTGGACGCGCTGGAGATCGCTGATCTGTGCCGCTGCTTCTGTCGGTGTCGGCTCCGGTCGACGGTGGAAGACAGTGCACTTGGAGGCTGCGAAGGCGGTGCGATGCTGGAGGCGACCGTCAATAGTGCTCGGGGCTGCTGCGCTGGAGGCGGAAGCGATCTCTGTGCGTGTGGCCGTGGCAGAGGACGGCGACGACGCAACGGCCGGAGGCGGACGCCGCGGACCATGAAGACGAAACCGACGACGATGGAGACCACCGGCGACAGGTACGCTGCTTTCCCCTTTCTTCTCTTCTTGCTACGGTGTCTGTTCTCTCTCTTTGTCTTTTTTTTTTTTTTTTTTTTTGTTCACTCTGGGTTGGGGAGAGGGAAGAGATGGCCGAAACAGTGGGATTTTGCAAGGCTGGGGGTTCTCGGTGGCGGATCAGGGTTACGAGCAGGGGGTTACGTGCTGGGGTTTGAAGAAAAAGTTGGCCAGTGGGTTCTGGGGTTTCGGTAGGGGAACAAGATGAGAGTGGAACAGGGTGAGGGTTATTGTTGGGATGGGGAGTTAGGGTTTCGGCAGTATGGGATTGGGGTAAGAGGAATTGGGCGAGCGACTGTAGGGCTTCGGTGGTGGCGATGGTAGATCGGAATGGAACCTGCCGTGGTCTGGGCTGAGCGGGAATGGGTGTAAGGTGTGAATAGAGGCCTCGGGTAGTCAGGGAGGTGAGGATTTGTGGGCGCCTGGTGGTGGTGGAGGGGATGACCGGTGAGCAGAGTGGATTGAGCGCGGAAACAGAGGTTGCGGGCGACCGGATCTGGTCTCTGATACCAATCTGGCGGAGCGGGAATGGATCGGGGGTATGAGCAGGGGATTGGGCGTCACAGAGGTTGGGCTGCTGTTGGCAAGGGTGATTGCCAATGGACAGTCGGTGGAGGGTTGGATTCCGGGAACGACAGAGTCCCCCGGCCGTCAGCAGACGATCTGATCTGCTGCTCTGCCCCTTTCTCCAGCGCGTCCACGATCTCCCACGATCTCCAGCGCGTCCAAGCCACCTCAGCTTCAGCCTCCATCGTAACTGATCTCAGCAGATAAGGCTCCCTCCTCTCTTTTATTTTCTTTCTCTGCACACAGCCCAAGACAGAAGGATCGAGAGGCGGGCGGGTGCATCTGGACCTCGACCCGAGCACGTGTCACCCAACCCGAGCACGCGCACCCAACCCACTGCATAGTAAACGGGCCTAAGTGGGTCCGGCTCCTCACAAGTCCAACCCGACCCAACCCACCTTAAAAAAAAAAAAAAAATGCCTCCTAAGAAGCAAGTGGATGCTGAATCTTCATCTTCTTCACTTGAAGATTTGGCTAGTGCCATTAAAGAATTATCTGCAAAAGTTGATAGCATGCACACCACACTGCAACAATTGGATATTAGAGTGATAAATTTGGAACAAACTCAACGTGTGCATCACCACCGTGATGATGGTGCAAATATTCAGAATCACCGGGATCCGCCAGTCAATAATCATGATCGAGAATTCGGGATAAAAATTGTGATTCCTGAATATGATGGAAAATTACAGCCCGCTGAATTTATGGATTGGTTAGTGTGCGTGGAAAATATTTTCGCACATAAGCCAATGACTGAGCACAATAAAGTCACACTAATTGCCACTAGATTTCGTAATTATGCTGCAACTTGGTGGGCTGAATTGCAAAAAAAACGAAGGAATCAGAACATAGACCCTGTTGATACATGGACAGAGATGAAAAATATTTTGAAACAAAAATTCCTCCTTGTCAACTATGCAAGAGATCTCCGTTCCAGTTTTCAAAATTTGAAACAACGGTCCAAGACAGTTGTTGAATATTCTGAGAAATTTTTGACTCTGCAAGCTCGTTGTGGTTTGAATGAAGATGATGATGTGGTAGTTGATAGATTTTTCAATGGATTGAGACTAGACATTCAGCATATCCTTGCCTTCCAATATTTTGATAATGTTGATGAACTCATCCAACATGCTATCAAGGTTGAGGGAATTGCAAATCATCAAGTACAAAAATCCAAATGGGCTCAGCCAAAGAATTCCCCTCTACAAGAAGCTAAGTCCAATGGACAGATTTTTGCTAGGACTGAAGGTCAAAATAAGATGGTTTGTTTCCATTGTCACCAGCACGGGCATCGCGCCACAGATTGTCCAAAGCGAATACATCTAATTGAGATTGAAGGTGCTGATAACAATATCCGAGATGATATTGACGCTGATCCTAAAGATATTGACAATTCCAAGGATATTGACACTGCGGACATTGACTTCACCGATGCAGAGCCCCCAGATGACGCTCTTATTATCCTCAAGGATGCTTCACCAACTGTTGAGCATAAGTGGCTGCGCAAAAATATTTTCCGTTCCACAGGAATGATTCAGGGACAAAACTGCACAGTTGTTATTGACAGTGGAAATTGTGAAAATCTCATCTCCCAGGCTCTTGTTGATCGCCTCCAATTAAAAGTTTATAAGCATAACCGTCCTTATTTTGTCAAGTGGCTCATGAATGGTGATCGAGCGCATGTTTGACATACTTGCAAAGTTACTTTTGCTATTGGTGAGACTTACAAGGATACAATCTGGTGTGATGTGCTACCTATGGATAGTGGTGATATCTTATTGGGCCGTCCTTGGATGTATGACAAGAATGGAACTCATGGTATGCGCGACAACACCTACACATTCATGCATGGTGGACAGCCAGTTACTCTTCATCTTGAGAAACCACAACCGCCAAAGAAGAATTCCTGGAAAGCTGCCACAAAGGATGTCCTTCATGTTCAACACATTTACATTGGCAATCCGAAGCAGAATCGAGTCCGAGGACGAACTCTTCTTTCAACCCGGGGAGGATGATGCAGTCTAGGGCCCAGCAGCCCTCTTCAAATTAGATTAGAATTATTATTATTATTATTAGGAAAGTTTCTATTTTTAGCCTAGGGTTTTCTTGCTTATTAAGATTGTTTTCCTATATATATGGCTTTGTAGAGAAGAACTTCAGGGAGATTTTGGTTGATTAATAGAATTGGGTTTTTCCCAGAGGTGTTCCTCGTGTGTGTTGAAGTCTTTGTGACCGATTCGAAGTGTCTTTGGACACGTGCTTAGGCACCCCCACGCAGCTCTAGCCCTTGGGCTGCATCACATTCTCATAAATGAAACAATCCTAAATTCCCTGTATATTGGTATCTCAAAGAATCATATATATGAATTGAGCATGTACTTAGGATCCTCAATTTCATTTCTAATATGTGTTATTTTGAAGGCAAATGTTATTTCATTGAAAGAATTGTGTTTTTGTTTATTCTTTTTAGAAATGTTTTCTTCTATTTTAGATGGCAACTTCTACTGTAAAAGGAAAGGAAATCGTGGTTGTTGCAAAGTGGAACTATAAGGAGGGAAAAATTCTTATAGAACTTATGGTTGAGCAAGTGGAAAAAGGTAATAGACCGACTACTACCCCTTCAAATAAAGTATGGACTGAAATTATAGAAGAATTCGATAGAAGGGCTCGAGATAAGTACACAAAAATTCAGTTTATTAACAAATTCAATAAATTAAGGTTAGTGTATAGAGAGTTCAGAAAGCTCCGTGACATTCCAACGGGATTTGGTTGGGACCCTATCACAAAGACGGTTACTGCACCCGATGATGTATGGGATGAGTATTTAAAGGTATGAGTTACAATTATTTTTTAACACTATCATTATTTTATTTAAAATTTTATCATAACAAATATTAATGTATATTTAATACTCATCTACAGATAAATCCAAAAGCAAAGTCCTTCCATCATAAAGGATGCCCATGTTTGATGAGCTTGAAATAATATATGGTGATACCATTGCCTGAGGTGAAAATGCCGGTGCTTCCACCCAAGGAGCAGTGGATACAGATGAGGAGATTATGTATTAAAATGCCAAGAGAAATGATAATTATCAAGGTAATGATATAGCAATAGAACTTGATGATGATGTTGATTTTGTTGGAGAGAATTCGGTTGGTAGTTGTTCTAAGACTCCTAGTCTTCGACGGTGATCAAAGCCAATGAGCTATTTCGATCAAGCTTGCACTAGTTTCACGGACTACTACCAGCAGAGAATTGTGAGCTCGAACAAAAGTGTTGAGAGTATGGATGCTTTCTCAATCAAGAATTGCATTACATTATTATCATCTATCCTTGACGTTGATAAAGAAATATACTTGAAGGAAATGAAAGTTATTACGGCGAACCAAACTTGGAGAGAAGCTTTTATGTTCGTACCCGAAGATATGAGGAGGTTTATGTTGACACCTTCAGGACTAAACCAATATTAGGATATGAGTTTAAATATGACTTATGCATAAAGTTTAGATCTTCGTTGGGATTTAAATTTAAATAAGACTCTTGCAGAATTTAGATTAGTATTAGGATTTTTAGTTAAATAAGACTTTTGACAATCTAGACTAGTATTATGATTTTTAAAATAAATAAAACTTCTTAGATTTATGGTGACACTAAATGATTGTAGTTGGCTTTTAATTTAATCAATGAAATATGTAATTTGACTTTTTATTTTGAATATGTGTTTGTTGAATGATATGGTTGTAACTTATTCAGGTTTAATGGATCAACATAGAATTGAGACATCCGCTGATGAAAAGGAAAGTGTTATTATTAGTCAAAATTTCTTATGGATGATGGGTCATTATGCTTCATGCATATACAAGCAACCAATTAGAGATGCAAGTGAAACAAGGATTGAACTTGTGCATAAAGTGCTAATTGGACCCCCAGATCGATGTTACGACTTACTTCATATGGAAAAACATGTTTTTCGTAAATTGTGTACTACTTTGAAAAGCAAAAATCTTTTAAAAGACTCAAAATTTGTACCGGTAGAGGAACAAGTAGCTATGTTTTTAATGACTATTAGCCATAGTGTTAGGAATCGAATTGTGGTTGATCATTTTCAACATTCGGGTGAAACTATTAGTCGACACTTCAAAAAGGTTTTGAAGGCTGTAGTAAATTTGGGAAAAATAGTTATCACTCCTCTGAACTTTGCAGAGATACCATCTGAAATTGCACGCAATCCTAAATATTATCCATGGTTTAAGGCATGGATTAAAATATTGGCCGATACCGGTTTGTATCGGCCGATACATACCGATATCGGCCTTGACCAAACCAATAAGTTTACACTTATCAATATCGGTACTGGGCCGATATGTACCATTATCGGCCTTGACCGAACCGATAAGTTTACACTTATCGGTATCGGTACCAGCACCCCTAAATATCGCCAATAATATCAGTGGTATCGACCGATATTTTAATATATCGGCCAAATATCGGTATCGGCCGATATTTTCCCAATGAAGAAAAGAATTGAACAGTGAAGATGCAGAGAAAACTCAAAAAAAAAAATATCAGAAGAAATAGAGAGAGGAGAAAGGAGATAGAGGAGAGCGTACCCGATGCGTCTCGCCTCACCGCCGGAGCAGTCTCGCCTTTCCGTTTCCCGTCAAGCCTCCGCCGTTGCGCTTGCTACCGCTCCTGCCTCTACCTGCCGCTGCCGCTGTTCCCGCCTTTGCCTGCCGCTGCCGTTGCTTCGGCCTTTGCCTGTCGTTGCCGCTGCTCCCGCCTCTGCCTGTCGCTGCCGCTGCTCCCGCCTCTGCTGCCCCTGCTCCGGCCTCCGCCTATCGTTGCCGCTGCTCCCGCCTCAGCTGCCGCTGCTCTTCTTCTCCTTCTCTCCTTCCCTTTTATTTCCCCCTTCTTTTTTTCCTCTTCTCCTCCTCTTCCTCTTCCATTCCATTTTCCCCCCCTTTTTCCCCCTCTTCCATTCTGTTTTTCCCCACTAATTTTTCCCCCCAATTCTGTAGTACACAGTGCACGTGAGATAAAGTTAAAGACTTAAAAGAAGCCTCTGGAACTTGGACTCTTGGGCTTGGAGTACCGATGGGTGGTCTGGACCTGACTTGTAAAAATAAGGTCTTGAGACATTTTTGGGACCCATTTAGTTTTTTAAAGTCTTGGGTTGACCTATTCTATTGGACCCAAAAATAAGTTTTATGTATTCGGACCGGAAGGGCCAAAAGTCAGGGCCCTTTATGTTTTTTTTTTAAATCTTTTATACACTATATACATATATGGTGCAAAATGTGGGGCCCATAGTAGGCCGTATAGTAAACCACTAGTATTTTCTTTAGGGCCAAGATGAATTTCATTTTAATTGGGGATTGGCTTATTTTTTTTATTGGCCAAGTTCTTTTTTTATTTTTGTCAAATTTAATTAATTAAACAATGGATCAATTTTCAATTAGAATGAAATAAGGTTGAGACCCAAAAAAGACTAATTAGTTTGAGGGGTTTGGATTTTTCATTTGCGTGCCTCATTTTTTGGACTTTTTTATTGTTCTTATTTTCTTTTTAATTGTAACAATCTAGTGCATTTTTCCCGTAAAAGCTAGTGGCCCTATATTTGAATAGGCCTTTAATAAATTTATGTGGCAATCAAGCGCTATAAAATAGTCCATTTCACAATTGCTTAAGTTATACAAAATCGAAATATATGATGATTATATTAGAGGAGGCATTTATTTTGATCATTATTTTGGGTGGCTTGGATTTATACAAAGGCCACATTGATGGATTTATAAATTATAAAACTGGCAAAAATTAAACCCTATTAAAGGTTGTACGTTAAGAAGTAAAACATTAAACAGCGATACAAGATGTTTTGACTTAGGGGGACCGATATTTTGGTTTATAGTTGTCACTAATGGAAAGAAATAGTGCTTTCTAGCATTTTACAATATTCTAAATTTTTTGAATATTTTTCTAAATTTTTTTTGGGAAAAAAAAATCACATCATGATGATCGCGACAAATCGCGAACCGCGACCGATACCGATATCGTATCATATCGTATCGGTTTTTTGGGTCAACCGATACGGCAACAAAGACCGCGATTTTGATCCATGGTTAAGGTGTGTTTTTTATTTTATTATACTTTTCTTTTTCTTTAAGACAATATGAGATTTCGTTTAAGAATTAATTATATATTTTTACCACCTTATGAAGGATTGTATTGGGGCCATTGATGGAACACATATCAGTGAATCAATTCCTGTAAAAGATCAGATTCCATATTGAGGCATAAAAACTATAGTCACACAAAATGTGATGTATGCATGTTCTTTTGACATGCGTTTTACTTTTGTATAAGCTGGTTGGGAAGGAACAACAAATGATTCTCAAGTTTTTGTAGAAGCTATAACTAACCTTGAATTGCATTTTCCACATCCACCTACTTGTAAGTATTTCTTTTATATATATCGTACATATACATATATATCGCTTTCAAATAATAATAAAAATATTTGTTAATCTAGCATTGTAGGTAAATACTATATTGTTGACTCTGGCTACACCGGCATCTCAGGTTATATTATACCTTATAAAGGGGAGCGATATCACCTATCACAATACAGGGGACGAGGACGAAGGGCTATAGGAAAGAAAGAGTTGTTTAATTATCACCATTCATCATTGCAAAATGTGATTGAGCAACGTTTTGGTGTGCTAAAGGCAAAATTTTCAATTTTGAAGCTCATGCTGCCTTATTCATTATGTAGGCAAAAGCAAATTGTCATTGTTGCATGTGCGCTTCACAATTTCATAAAGATGGAAATGCAGAGCGATAAGGATTTTAAGCGGTTTCAAAATGAGGATTTAATTATCGAGAACAATAATGGAGATCATAATGTGGATGTAGGTCCATCGGCACCATTGGAGATAAGGACAACCCAAGGACAACAAGAGATTGCACGTGTACGAGATGAAATAGCAGATACCCTATTTGCCCATTATGGTTGACAAGGATATTTGAATAATGTTTACCTTTATGCTTAAATTTAAATTATTTTTAAGTTTATGAATGATATGTTACAATAAATTCAATAATGTATTTTAAGGGCTATGCCAAACATATTCTGTTGTTTGTATTCCTTTAGAATAAATTCTAAAAAAATGTTACCAAACAAGTTCAACTCTTCTCATTCTAAGAATGGGAACATTCACAGCACAACTCATTCTCAGAATAAGCACATTCTAAACAAAAAAAATGATGCCCTTACATGCCATTTTTACCTATAATGTCTACCTTCACAAAGGAAAATTTTCTTACTTAATGTTCTATATACTGTGCATACGGGTGTCACAGTCTGTCTTCCTTTACTCATTTGTGCTTTTATCATTCGTTTCTGGCAATTTCCTAGTCGAAATACAAATGCCTGTCTATTTGGATATCTTATGACCCATCTTGCTTCTCACTGTGGGCTTGCTTTACCTACTAATGAAGTGCCCGCAACTCATATGGTATGTGGCAAAATCAATATCCTGAATATGCGTTTCTCCAAAAGGCAAGTAGCTGGTCCCAATTATCCAGATTCTAGAGATGATGAAGACTCTGTGGAAGAAATACCTCGGCCAGCACATCCTCATATAGCTCAAGAAGTTTGGTCTCCCCCTCCTATTTCTTCATCCTCCTCTCTAGAAGCACGAATGGCAGCCTTTGAACAACAACAATAAAAAATGGAGAAACTAATGAAGAAGACTGCTTGCTACTTGCACAAAATCTCCAAAAGCTGCCGAAGAGATGACGTCGAGATTCACTCTCCATCTCCCCCCCTCTGATTAACTTTCTCCTGGCGTTGATACTTTATTTCACTTTTTAAGGAGATGACACTGCTATTTTGGATGCAAAGTGTTTACTTTCACTTAACCTAGTTGGATGTGTGCTCTATAGGCACAACACTTATTTTTACTAATGTTCATTGCCTAATTATGTGCTTGTTCTACTTCTTGGATCCTTTGATATCGTTATTGGAATGATCTTATCTTTCCTATGCACGTTTATCTCTCTTTCTCTCTCTCTCTCTCTCTCTCTCTCTCTCTCTCTCTCATCCCTTGTCAAATTTGTAACAAAAAGGGGGAGAACTAATGGTTTTAAGGGGAGCTTACAAAAATCCCACCCTTATAGTGCATGGTGCTCGAAGTTTCTTTTGCAGGTAATTGTTATCACAGGATCATGCAACATCTAAGGGAGGGTTATGGATTAAGTGATATTCCAGTAAAATACAGTAGTTGTATGTTTAAGGAATCACTTCAAAATGTAAAAGAGAAAGTGTATTGTTGACTGTAAATTTGGTTTAAAATGTTGTAGTTTCTTCATTGAATGTATTTTGTCACGAAATTGACAAAGGGGGAGATTGTTAGTGCCATAGTAAGATTAGCATTGATCCCTATTGTCAATTTAGTCACCAAAGTCTTAGTCCAAGTCAAATATGAAGCAAGACCAGTCATCAAGGTCTATCAAGAAAGATCAAGGAAGATCAAGATCATTCAAGTTCATTAATTAGAAGACTTTCATGAGTGCCAGGGTAATTTTAACCCCTCAGACCTAATTAGAAAAACCCTAGAAAAGCTTGGTTTGTCTTGGAAAATACATCTTCTAAAAATCTATTTTTTTTTATTGTTATCTACAATTAGGATCACGGTTGCGCCAAAAATCCTACAACCCAGAATCCAAAGAATGATTTTTGGGGATTTTTGGCTTTTGGCTAAGCTACGGCTAAGCCGTAAAGTCCTCACTGCGAAGCTGTAGAAGTATTTAGGGCTAAGTAGTAAAAACCCACTGCTCATAATCCAAAAAAGGATTTTTTTGGGTTTTTTCGCCTATAGCTGACTTACGGTTAAGCCGTAAACTGCTTACGGCTAAGCCGTATAAGAAATTACAGCTAAGCCATAAGGTTGTACAAAAATTTTGAATGTGGTCAACCGTTGTAGATGGATGAATGTACAGCTAAGCCGTTGGACATCTTTAGCCTAGCCGCAGATCTATCCGTTAGAGCATATGTCTATTTAAGAGAACCACTTTTTTTCACCGTACACTACTGCACCTTCTGAAAAATCTTTAGAGCTACTGACCCTTCAATAAACATTTATAAAAAGCTCCAACCACTATCTTCTCCTCAATCTAAGAGCATTCAAATGCATTATTTCTGAAAGAAGAGATACCCTTCTAGGAAATCTTGAAACTCAATCTAGAACAACCCTAACTTCCTAGATCCCAAAACCTGTTCCCTTGGTTGTGCACTCATTGGAAGATCAACATCACCAAGGAGAAATTTCAAGAGGTCAAAGCTTAGAGATCTTCATTCAAGCTTCAAAAGTACCAACCAAGACCAAGGTAACTTGTTTTGCATTTGGGTGTTCTCTTCATATTTATTTATTTGTTGTATTTGGTGGAACACAAACCACCGTATCAAAAATAGTTGTTGTTGGTGGAGTAGATCTTGAATCAAACCGCCGAATCAAAAAAATTTTGTTGGTGGAAGACATACCACCATATAAAAAATTGTTGCAAGAGGTGTACTTGTATACTTACCTCATCATTAGTGGAACCAAGAGTGTTTACTCTTGAGAGTGGACGCAGGTCTGAGACCAAACAACTATTGATTCTCTGTCTTGTGGTTGCTTGTTTTATGGTGGATGCTTTACTGATTGATAAATCATATCCTCATGTAATGCTTATTACTCTTGTGCTAAAACCAGTTGATTCAATTCAATCAGCTCAAACTCGAACACTTGAGTTTTTCACTAGATTAAATTTGTGCTTCTAAGATAATCCCTATATTCGATCTTTTATTGTTTGACAATGAGACTTATATTCAAAATTAATCTCATAATTGAAAAAGAGTTTTTAATTAGTCCTATTAAACCCCCCCCCCCCCCTCCTCTAGGACTTGGTGAGTTCTAGTTATTGCACTTTCAACAACGACTGAAAACTAGAGTGACATTTGAAAAATAATGAGAGTGGGGATCACATTCAAGATGATGAAGAAAATATTCGGAATCGACAAGATCCACCAGTCAATAATTCTAAGCGAGATTTAGGGATTAAACTCATGATTCCCGAATATGAAGGAAAATTGCAGCCCGCTGAATTCATGAATTGGTTAGTGTGCGTGGAGAATATTTTTGAACATAAACCAATGACCAAGTACTATAAAGTTACATTGGTTGCCACTAGACTTTGTAACTATACGGCAATATGGTAGGCTAAATTGCAAAGAAAAAGGAGGAATCAAAATATGGATCCTGTTGAAACATGGACTAAGATGAAGAATATTTTAAAGCAAAAATTCCTTCCTGTCAACTATGAAAGAGATCTACGTTCAAGCTTTTAGAATTTAAAACAAAGATCCAAGACGGTTGTTGACTATTCTGAGCAACTTTTGACTTTGCAAGCTTGTTATGGTTTGAATAAAGATGATGATGTGGTTGTTGATAGATTTTTCAATGGGTTAAAAATAGACATTCAGTATATCCTCGCATTCCAAAATTTTAATAATATCGATAAACACATCCAACATGCTGCCAAAGCTGAGGCCATTGCAAATCATCAAGCACAAAAATCCAAATGGGTTCCACCAAAGAATTCATCTTTCCAAGATGCTAAAACCAGTGGTTCTTCAGGATACATTTTTACCTAGACCAAAGGTCAAAACAGGTTGATTTTTTTTAATTATCAACAACCGGGCCATCGCACAGCAGAATGTCCAAAGCGCATACATCTGATTGATGTTAAATATACCCTAAATAATTCTAAAGTACTGAAACTAAGGAAATTGAAGAAACACACGTAGATACCACAGATGAAGCTCTCATCGTCATCAAAGAAGCTCCACTAACTATTGAGAATAAATGGTTAAGGAAAAATATCTTCCGTTCCACGAGTACAGTTCATGGACAAAATTACACAGTTATTATTAATGGCGAAGTTGTGAAAATCTCATCTGTTAAACTCTTGTTGATCGCCTTAAGTTGAAAGTTTACAAGCACAACTGTCCTTCTTTTGTCAAATGGCTAATGACAGGTGATCAAGTGCATGTTCGTCAAACTTGCAAAGTTACTTTTGCCATTAGTGAGAATTACAAAGATACAATTTGGTGTGATGTGCTACCATGGATAATAGTGATATCTTATTGGGTCACCCATGGATGTATGATAAAAATGGAACTCAAGGTATGCATGACAACACATATTCATGTATGGTAGAAAACAAGTTACACTTCATCCCGAGAAGCCGGAACTGCTGAAAAAGAAATCATGAGCCGCTGCAACAAAGGAAGTTCTTCATGTTCACCATATTTACAAAGGCAATCCGAAGAAGACTCAAGTTCAGAGACAAACTCTTCTTTCAACCCGAGGAGGATGATGTAGTATGGGCTCACAGGTGGTCCCTGTTCAAGTTAGATTAGGATTATATTATTTTTTTAGTAGATTTCTAATTACATTGTTATTAGGGAAGTTTCTATTAATAGATTAGGGTTTTCTTGGGCATTAAGTTTTCTTTTATTATATATATGGTACTGTAGAGAAGAATTTCTCAAACTTTGATTAATTAATAGATTTGTGGATTTTATCCTCGATGTCCTCGTGTGAAGTTTTCTCGACAATTCGAAGTGTCCTCGGACACGTGCTCTGGCACCCTCAGCAAACCTGATGCAGGCCAGACAAATGGGCCCTGTTTGAAAGTCTATACCCGCGGCCCATGTCCAAAGCCCAGTAGTGAAGATTAATTAATAATAGTTGCTTTATTAATAGTAGTTGCTTTCTTAAGTTTTAGAAATTGCTTTTATATTTTAAGTAGTACTCCTTATTTGGATTGAATTAGTTAGTTTCTTTGTTTAGAAAGTAATTTAGTTATAAATAGATGTAATCTCTTCTCATGGGATAGACTACATTATTTTGAATAAGATTTCAGCTTTCTTCTCTCCTATAGGTTGAATTCTTGTCTTAGGTGTGAGGCCTAGACAGTTTATCATAAGCTTTTTGGCTTGGAGAATAGCCCATTGGCTATTCTTCTTCCCCGTGATGCATCAAAACCTTAACCCCAGGTCCTGCATTAGTACATATTGTAGGAGATACATAACTCGTGAAATATGTTGGGATCTAGTTGGCAGAAATCAAAGTGCATGTGTAGCTCTAACTGATTCAAAGAGAGACAATAACTTGAGTGCACAAGAGAAGAATATTGTCAAAGATGAGCCACAAAATTGAAAGGATGAAGTTATGGTTTCGTCAAAGATTGGCAGCTTTCAAAGGTGAACCCCACGAATTTGCAATCAGTATGGGTTTTTCCATCATAATCCAATTACATTGGTCTCTTCCACATCTATTTCCTCTTGGGGCATTGATTCAAGTGCCACAGATCATGTGACAAGCATGCATTTTGAGTTCCAATCCTACACCCCAACCTCTCATGGTCATGGATGAATGAAAAATTGAAATAGCAGATGGGTCCTTCACCCAAAATAGCTAGAAAAGGATCCATCAATGTCTTTGTTTAACTTGTCCTTATCTTCTGACTTGCATGTTTAATCTTGTATCTATACTTTGTAGTTATTTAACTAAGACCTATAGTCGATATAATAATACTTGTTGTGTATGTTAATGATATTATAGTGATTGGAAATGATGATGACAAAAGGCTATCTAAAAACTAACTCTGAAATTTAGGATCTTGGGTTAATAAAATATTTTCTTGGAATTGGAATTAGCAAGATTAAAAATTGGTATTTTCATATCACAACAAAAGTATACTCTCAATTAGGGGAAGACCTGCGCTGTAACTATATGGGGTGGTCGCCCCAGATGAAAACCTAAAAACCTCCCAAAACTAGTAATGGGCCCATGCCTCATGCCCCACCTATTTCCCATATGGACTGCCCCACCCATCATGTCGGTGTAATATAGTTGTCCTCACAAGGCAGAAAAACATGTGCCAAAGGCATGACCTACAACTGCAAGAAATTGGCTTTGGCACTGATCTCTCAACTCTCAAGCTTCTCCTCATTGCTTACGTTCGATCCTCCATCAAGTAAGTCTCTCTTCCTCTCTTTATTTCTCTCTCCCTCTTTATTTCTTCTCTTCCTCTATGTCTCTCTTTTTCTCTTGATTTTTTCACTTAGATTTTTGAGAGTTCAGATCTGTTTGGAAGAGTGGAGATAGTGGAAAAAGGGAGTGGAGAGAACTATCCCCAATTTAGATTTGGAATATGTGCAGTTTCTTCTACTTCTAGGGTTTGAAGATTCTTATGCAAGATAAAGTACCCTCGTTAGTGCATTGCTCTAGAAAATGGAATCTAATCTTTACAAGTGGATTTTGAGTATGGGGTCTATATGATTTTTTTGGATTTCTTTTATTTCTTGTATAGTTTGAAAAATATTGTTGAAGATGAAGAATTCCTATTTCTACATTGTTCTGGAGAATGAAATCTAATCTCTACTAATGGATTTTGAGTTTTTGGGCATATAATTTTTTTTTCTTTGTTGGGTTTTATAGCTAGTGTTTTGAATGTGCCCCCAAATTGTGGTCAATTTAGCTCTGTTTGAACCTAAGCATTTGGCGCCAAAATAACAAGATTGCATCAATGGGTTATTGATTATTGGAGTAGAGATTAGGTGAAATTCATGGTCTGCAACGGCCAATTTGATCCATTCCATTTGGACTGCTACCATTTTCTTATAACCATTGATGCAGGACAGACCCATAGTCCCCTATATGTCAACCTGTCTTTGGGCTCAGCCCACTTATCTTAATCTATTTAGGATTTTTATTTGGTTATTTGTGTTGTAAGTTATATTAATAAGATGTTTTAATCTTGAATGTCAAAGTGTTTGGATGATCTAGATTAGTCCTAGGATTATGTCTTTTATCTATTTAAGCATTGTAAAGCCTCTTTGGCTGATAGTTAGTTATGAATGATTAATGAAAAGTTTTGAGATCTTCCCAAGTTTCTTCAAGTTCTCCTCAAAATCTCTGGCACGTCCTAGATTGGAATTTGGTGAGAGCTCAATTTCTCTAACGCCTCCAGATAAGAGTTTGGTGAAAGCCCAATCAAAAGTATTATCTTTCTTCTTCATATTTGCTTTCATGAGCTTACCAATTTTCCTCAAACCTCAACCTTTTTACAACAACAACCACCTAACCCATATTTAGATCTTAGATCTACACCACCCCAATTTACATATCCATGCCCATAACCCTTTCACAACCCCAAATCCGTCAACCCAATTTTCCCCTCTATCTCCATCTTCTGCCTTCCCCGCCACGCAAATCCATTCTTTTCCGCATTAACCATCCATTTAGTTTGCCACTTACTGATTAGAGCATGATTCTAGATATTCTTATAAAAAATGGGCCCACATTCCTCAGCCCACAAGTGATGGATGTGGAACACGAAGACATGGACCAATCATAGTCATCATTCATCATCACCACCACGAAGGGCCACATGTATGCAGTAGCATTCCCCTTTGACCACATCTTTTTACATTTCTTAACCTTGGGACCATATATGTTCAAAATAGTGGCTGCATTATCGGCCGTAGCGGTTGAGACCATTATGCTATTTTTAAAATAGCAGGCCACGGTTTAAAACCTAGAATAGCCAAGAAATCTTAATTCTAAATATTATTTTTCCTATTTCTTCTCCTCAATAACATTAACTAAAGTTGTCTCTACTCTTTTGTGGTTCCAAATCACTAAAAAAACATAAGATTGGCTGCTACACATGATTCAAATTTTTTTTTTACCACTTAAAATATTCACACAACTACACCACAACATATTGCCACAACTGCCACATAGCATGATGCAGGCCAAACCCAAGTCCGGCCTAGATCATAGGCCCGCAAGACATTCAATTGATCCTTAGCCTCCTCAAGGATCCCTATCCTTATTTATCTTTATTTATTTCCTATTTTTATTTTTAGTAAGTCATGTCTGTGTACAATTAGGCCTTCTATTTTAGAATTAATCTCTCCTATATAAGGAGGAGTTCTTCATTGTAAAGGTACGGTTTTATCAATAAAAATTCAGTTTTCCAGAGTTTCTCGTTCTAGGTTTTGATCGTCACTGTCATTGAATCTTCGGATTCGAACAATCCCTCGGGAGATTGTTCTTCACCCGACCCACAATCCGGGGCTGCGCCAGAATGGTATCAGAGCCCAGATCCGGTCACCGGTAACCATCGTTGTTCCCGGAATTCATCCTTACATCCACTGTCCACCGGCAATCATCTCCACCACCTTTACCGAAGAACCCTAGCAGCCCCAACACCCACTGTCGACACCCCTTTACTCACCTAATCCCCTTCAGAACCCTAAACCCGTCACCCCATCTTCATCAACTTTCTCCACTGTTCATTGTACATCCCTAACCACTATCCTCAAAACCCAACCCTCCAATGTCAGCCCAGACGAAACCCCCTTTTCGACAGTAGAACGCCATTATCGTTCAACCATCAAAGCCTAAAACAAAAAATCCCAACCTCTGTGACACCCAACCACCCGATCAGAACCCACCCTCACCCTGCACCGACACCCTGTTTACCCAGATCCACCACCGAAAATCCCCTCAAATCCACTTTTCGGCCAAACCTTCCCCAAACCAGAGTGAAAAAAAAAAAAAAGAGAACAAAAGCGAGCAGCTGGAGCGAGAGAGAGCAGAAAGCAGAGAAGAAAGACGAGCGACAACATACCTGGCCCCATCAGACGCGGCCTCCAGCGGTTTCGTTGTCGTCGACCTCAGCAGCGGCCAGTCCTTCGACGATCACTTCAGCCTCCATCGCCAATCTCCCCATACCTTCCCCTTCCTGCAGTCATCAGATAAGTCCTCTTCATCTTCTCTCGTTATTTCGTTCTCTGCACGCGCACCGAAAACAAAGGAAGAGGGAGGACCGAGCACGTGTCCCAACCCGAGTTGTGTCTATTGCTTTGTAAATGGACCTAAGTGGTCCGGCCATCACAAATCCGGCCCGTCCGACCCACCTTTTTGTTTCATAAAAAAAAAAAAAAAAAACCAGCAATCATGCCTAAAAGAGGTGATGATCTTCAGCATTGGATGACCGACTGGCAGAGGGATGAAACCATCCTTAAATTAAGTCAAGAATTAGAAGGCGTCACGGGACGTCTCAAAATTGCAGAAACTGCCATTGCTGAGCTACAAACAAAGCAATTTGTTAGTCAAGAAGGATCCTCTAATGCATCTATGGTTTACACGCCCATCCAACCAGAAAGACCTGAAAATCATGAATCCATTCGTGAATTTATGCAGCGCCTTCTGACTGAACGAGATCATCAAGCTCACCATGTTGCACCCCCACCAAATGACATCACTAGGAAAGTCAAAATTGAAATTGCTGACTTTAGTAGTGATGCAAGCCCAAAAGTTTTTGTTGATTGGCTTAATTCTTTGGAGGATTATTTTGCTTGGTATGGTATGAATGATGCACAGATGATAGCCTTTACCAAGGTTAAATTAAAGGGTCCTACTCGTATTTGGTGGTATGGTGTTGAAAACAATGAGCTTGCAGTGGGCCAGCTGATTCTCCGGTGGAATGTTATGAAAGAAAAGCTCAAAGGCAATTTTCTTCCTTCTGATTATATGGATACACTTCACCAAGAATATCTGAGTCTCCAGCAAGGCCCTATGACTGTGGAAGAATGTACCAACAAGTTTCGCAAATACATTGTTCGCTGTAACTTGAGGACCGATGATCATCTGACTATCACCAAATACAGAGATAATTTGCATGCCGATATCAGACGAGAGGTGGCAATATTTGACTATGCCACAGTGGATGAAATATTCAATAAAGCCCGCAAAGCCCAACATGAACTTCAGTTGCGGAAGCGCAATATTTTTCAAGCCGGGGAGCCTTCCACAAAAAGAGGTCCCGACTCTACTTATAATCGTACTCAAGCACCAGTTTATAGCCCTCCTCCTCAACATCAAGTTTAGCAGACTCCACAGAATCCTTGGCCAGGGATGCAACAAAGGCAGATGAACCCCCAACAGAATCAGAGGTTTCCACATAACCAACCTGATAATCGTGCTTATGGAAGAACAGACAAGAGGGATAGTGTTTGTCATGCCTGTAAGCAATGAGGACATTATGCCAATGAATGCCCTCATCGCAATTTATACACTTCTAATAAGCCTGATACTGATACTCAGCATGATGAGCATGTCGAATCAGGGTAAGCTGACACAGATCCTCCTTATGAAGATCAAGCAGATCAGATAGATTATGCAGACGCTGATGATGGCATTCCACTTCTTTTTCTAGATCGTCATTTGCTAGTAGCAGATGCTAAAGAGGAAGAAGATTGGAATCATGCTTCTATTTTTCGGTCTCGTGTCAGATGCAAGGATGCAAATAGCGGTTGCGGCGGGCGTAGCGGCCCGTCGCCAAAACGATACGTAGCGGGCGATACGTAGTGGCGTAGCGGTGTGAATTAAAAAAGTCTTCAAAAAAATCCGAAAAAATTTCAGAAAATCCAGAATATTGGAAAATGATGGAATATGTGTTTGTTTTGCAAAAGCAACTAGTATATGAGTATGTAGCGGTCCCCTCATTGCATTAGATCCTGTATCGCTGTATTAATAGAAAAGAATATGAATAATCAATGTTTTTCATATGGAATCATGTTGTTTAGTTATGTCAACTTAAACAGTAACTTAAGGCTTAAATAAAAAATGTTATAAACAAATTTCATCAAGATTCATTCAAGAATGAAAGATAAACTACGTTCAAACTTTATAAAAAAACAATATACTAATCTACTTAAAGAGCAAAGACTTTGTAATGGAGGAATACCTTGCTGATTAGCTCTAATCTAATACCAAAGGGAATGTCTACCAAGAATCACATTGCTATCAGTGTCATCATCTTCATCATCATTTGTTGTGTTTGTGCCCCTATTATATTGCACATTCTCCCCAAATTGAATTTGATATTGGTGAGCATTGGGATCTTGCATTGCAAAGAAGAAATCAAAGGAGCTTGGAGGAGGTGGATATCTATATTGAGGTTGACTATCATCATAGTCACCATATGAGTAAAACCCTGAAGCCGAAGATTGTTCTTCTTCTTGTTGCACATGACCATACTGATAATATTGTGATGGTTCATGAGGATACGGCCTGTAGTCTGAATGTGGAAGTGGAACATTATAAATAGGGTTCGAAGATGCTGTTTGTTCCCCTCCTACATTTCCACTTCCACCCACATTCCCTTGCTCATCTATGTCTGCGGGCGATGACACTTTCCATCGCCTTTGATAAGCACGTTGTGGAGCCATTCTTGATTGTTCGGGAAACTCATCTACGGTCTCAACAGGAATGACATTTTCTTCTTCATCATATTGATAAGACTCAGCAGTGCCACCTGTCCCGCTATCTCCTCCGTCTCCTCCATCTCCTCCAGGACCTCCACCATGGCTACTGGAAGAAGCAACAGTAGAACTACTATCTTCAGATGATGACATAATATGAGCTGGCTCCTTCCCTCTAGATACACTTGCACTTCCACTACTTCTTTCTCCCTGAGGTGGCTGTCCCCCTGACATTTGTACATCTTCAGCAATTAAACGTTGTACTTCTTACTGAAAGCCCGGATCTGAATCTAACAATGGATCTTCAGTCTCGGCTATCCATGGAAGTAAGGGATCATCGTCTCTGAATATGTGATCCAAATTAATTGGACAATAAGTAGGATCATCCCTTGCCTTTCTCTCTCTATTTCTGTTCCTCAACTTGAGATTGTAATGGCAGTATACCAATTTGTTGAGTTTTCTCATGGTTATCCGATTCCTGGGCTTCGTATGGATCATAGAGAAAGTGCTCCAATTCCTTTCACAATTTGATGATGTTGTTGTTTGACTAAGGATGCGAATGGCTGCTCTCCTTAGATGTGGAGTACTCTCTCCAAAACTCTCCCACCAATCAGCTAGAATACAAAAAAAATAAAAAAAATTAGACATCTTTAAATCGTAGAAAGTTCCTTTTCTATGTATTGTCAATTGCATATAAGTATAACTACCAGGTGAACATTTTCCAATCGCTCACTGTACAAAAGGGTCAGCGAAAGTTCCTCTTTTATGTGTATAAGTGGAAATCTGAAATGCAAAAAATTAGAAATAAATAAGTACACCATATCAATACAATTATCTAAAATATATTTAAAAGATTAAATAAATTTCTTAATTAGCTTACCTCTTGTATAGCTTCAATATGATCATCTTCACTCAAAATTCTTTTCAATACTGTCCTTAATCCTACTCGCAATTCCGTATCTATTGCTTCAGTGTGGTGTGAGGAATTGCGATAGTAGAATTCAGGATTTAAAAAATAACCTGCAGCATGCAATGGATGGTGCAGCTGATCGTTCCACCGGGCATCAATAATTTTTATATAATCATCATGATATCGGCAATTTTCTATAATGGCTTGCTTTGCCCGATCAATTGCTTCATAAATGTACCCCATTGTTGGCTTTTCATCAGCATCTACAAGCCGCAACACTTTCACTAAAGGTTCATATGCCTTTAATATGTTCTCTACTTTGGCCCAAAATTTATTATCCCTCATTAGAATTGGGATGTCAAACTCCGGACCATGTGTTGCTTTGCCCCATTTCGAACGAAGCCATTCTTCTGATGAAAACATCTGAATTAGCTCCGTTCTCCAACGTACAAGGCTTTCCATAGCAATAAAATGGGTAGTAAATCTAGTGGATGCCGGACGCACTAAGGCATGATTGTTTGTGAATCTCTTCATCAAGCTTAAGAGCCATGAATGGTCGTATATGAACCTTGTAATGCCTCTGCATGCCTTGATTGCAGCAGCCACATTCTTCTTCTTTCCAATATCCTCCATTATAAGGTCAATGCAGTGTGCTGCACATGGGGTCCAAAATAAATGTGTCCTCTTTTCCATTAAAAGAAGACCAGCCTTCTTAAAATTAGCTCCATTGTCTGTCACAATTTGGACAATGTTCTCCTCTCCAACACTTTCTACAACTTTATCCATAAGCCTATAAATATAATCTGCTGTCCGTTTCTCTTCAAATGCATCAACGGACTTCACAAAGACGGTCCCAGTGACATTATACACCAAAAAGTTAATTAATTGTGTTTGGGTGCCACTTGTCCACCCGTCACACATAATAGTGACTCCATTTTGCCCCCACATGGGCCTAAACGTCTCTACCCAAGCCTTTATTTCTTTATACTCTTCTTCAAGGTACTTGGTGCCCACATCATATACGGATGGCGACGTAATACCCCGCCCAGCTTGAGCCGCAACATCAAGAACTGTCTGAAAATAAGGAGAATCAATTGCGGTAGGGGGTATATTCTTATGAATTAGCCATTTTGCTGTAGCTTTGGCTAATCTTTCTCCTGCAGCCTTCATGACACCCTTGACAACATTAGAGATTTTTGGTTGCTTAGCTGCCTCCGATCTATGTGCGAAAGGATCAACAAAACTAACCCCTCTTCTAGTTTGTGTAGGTGTAGCCATCTGAGTAGAAATAATCTCTATATCATCATCCCGCTGTCGGGTGCTAAATGCTCTACGCATTTTCCCCGCAATGCCTTTGCCCTTGCTTGTTGCACCAGATGAGCCACCTTCATTATAGTTTCTACGCTGACTATAGGCTCGACGCTCTGCTTCTTCTTGGCACGACATAAGGGACTCTCGGCGTGCAGCCATCATTTCTGGGTCATCAAACTCATCATCAGAAGCAGTACCAAGACCTTCATCCCCAAATACATCATGGCGTGCTGCATCAACACCCTGCTGCTTCTTCTCTTTAATTTGTACTTTTCTCTGTTTTGTTTGATTCAATAAATTTTTCATTTGCTCCCTAACTTCTTTCGACACTTCAGGACACCCTGCAACATTGCCTTGCACATGGGCCAAATGTTGTTTAAATCTTGTAATGCCCTCATGGGTCACTTTGTGACAAAACTTGCACTTAATCTTCAACCGATTGTTTTCAATTGCCTCACCATAGCTCCATGCAAGATCTATATCACGCGGCATTTTTTCACGTCACAATACCTAAACAAGATTTAAAAGTAATAGGTTAAAATTTAAATAAATTTCAAAAACATGAAAAAATTAGAATAACACGCATCTACGTGGGTGGGAATTGGGATTGATATATGGGAAACATAGAGATAACATTTGGGGACTATTTTCAACCCATTTGATTCAGTTTACTTTTAAACAAAAATATTTTTTTTTTTAAATACAAAAATCCAAAAATAAAAAATATGAAAAAAATTAAAAGAACACAAAAATATGTAGGATTGATCTATGGGAAACATAGATCTAATATTTAGTGACCATTTTCAACCCATTTGATTCAATTTACTTTTATAAAAAAATATTTTTTTAAAAAAATACAAAAATCCGAAAATAAAAAATATGAAAAAATTAGAAGAACACAAAAATATGTGGGATTGATCTATGGGAAGCATAGATCTAACATTTAGGGACCACTTTCAACCCATTTGATTGAGTTTGCTTCTATAAAAATTTTTTTAAAAAAAAAATACAAAAATCTGAAAATAAAAAATATGAAAAAATTAGAAGAACACAAAAATATGTGGGATTGATCTATGGGAAGCATAGATCTAACATTTAGGGGCCACTTTCAACCCATTTGATTGAGTTTGCTTCTATAAAAAAAATTTTAAAAAAAAAAAATACAAAAATCCGAAAATAAAAAATATGAAAAAATTAGAAGAACACAAAAATATGTGGGATTGATTTATGGGAAGCATAGATCTAACATTTAGGGACCACTTTCAACCCATTTGATTGAGTTTGCTTCTATAAAAAAAAAATTTTTCTTAAAAATACAATAATCCGAAAATAAAAAATATGAAAAAATTAGAAGAACACAAAAATATGTGGGATTGATCTATGGGAAGCATAGATCTAATATTTAGGGACCACTTTCAACCCATTTGATTGAGTTTGCTTCTATAAAAAAATTTTTTTTTCTTAAAAATACAAAAATCCGAAAATAAAAAATATGAAAAAATTAGAAGAACACAAAAATATGTGGGATTGATCTATGGGAAGCATAGATCTAACATTTAGGGACCACTTTCAACCCATTTGATTGGTTTTCCATTAACAAAATAATTTTTTCTTTTCAAATAATAAAATATTCCGAAAATAAAATTCAAAAAAAAATTAAGAAAGTGATAAAAAAGAGGGGCTTGATCAAAGAGGAACATGGATCTAACAACAACAACTCATTTTCAAGTGATTCATAGAAGAAAAGAGAGAAATAAGCACAAAGTAGAAAAAAAAAAGCTTCAAAACTCACCTTTTTTGAACTTGATGCTTGAATGAGTTGAATCTTAAATGTTGTCACCTTAATCTTTGGATGTTTTGATGTTTTTGTTGATGATTTTGATGTTTTTTTGAGATGATTTGAAAAATGGAGGTAAAAAAAGGGGCTTGGAGGAGTTGGAGCTGTGAAGAGGGGAGAAAAGAGGGGAACTTGAAAGGGAAAGTAAGCAAAAAAATCGGCTGGGGGGTTTTAAACCCCCCAGGCCGATACGTATCGGCCGTATTGGCCGATACGCATGCGTATCGGCCCGTATCGGCCGATACGGATGCGTATCGGCCGATACGGGCCGATACGTTTGTGAGCGGCGCTTTTTTTAAAAAAGCGTAGCGCTTATGAGCGCTACCCCCGATTTATCGGCCGATACGCTTCGTATCGGCCGATATTTGCATCCTTGGTCAGATGTATGGGCAGATCATGTAATATGATTATTGATGGTGGAAGTGCTATGAATGTTATTTCTCAAGAAGCAGTTGATAAGCTTAAACTTTCCACGGTAAAGCATCCAAGGCGATATAAAGTTGCATGGGTTGATAATTATTCCATTCCGGTTCATCAACAATGCTGTGTGCCTTTTAAGATTAGCAATTATGAGGATCCTCTTTTCTGTGACGTCATCTCAATGAACGTTACACATATTCTTTTTGGGCGGCCATGATTACAGAAGCTTAAAGTGATCACAGATCATGAACACAATACCTATGCTTTCAATTGGAAAGGTAGACGGATCGTGCTGCGTCCATTGCAGACTCCGCCATCCTCTCCTACCTCTTTTTCCGCCGCCGCCGAATCTTCTCCTACATCGCATATTTTAACCATGCGGAAATTTGAAGTTGAAAGCAAAAAGCAAGGTGTCATGTATGCCTTAGTTACTAAGCAAGTTGCTGATGATTCTCATGCCATTCCTCAGGAAATGAAGCCATTATTGGACAAATTTGCCGACTTAGTTCCTAATGAGTTACCCAAGGAACTACCCCCACTAAGGAACATTCAGCATGCTATTGATCTTGTTCCAGGAGTTCTTTGCCTAACTTACCTGCTTACCGGATGAGTCCAGCAGAACATGCAAAGTTAAAAAGGCAAGTTGATGATTTGCTTCAGAAAGGCTATATAAAGGAAAGTCTCAGTCCTTGTGGTGTTCCAGCACTTCTTACTCCTTATATTGGAAAATTTGTTGTCGTCTACTTTGACGATATTCTTATTTACAACAAGTCAAAAAAAGATCACCTTCAACATTTAGAAAAGGTCTGCCAACTTCTCCGCCGGGAGCGATTCTATATCAATCTCAAGAAATGCACTTTTATGAGTGATTCTGTTGTTTTCTTAGGATATGTAGTATCTGCGCAAGGAATTAAGATGGATCCTGCAAAAATAAGCGCTATTCTTGATTGGCCAATTCCTACTACCCTTACTGAAGTTCGCAGTTTTCATGGTCTTGCCAATTTTTACAAAAGGTTTATCAGAAACTTCAGTACTATTATGGCTCATATTACTAATTGCATGAGGAAATGTGACTTCAAGTGGACCAATGCAGCCACCAAGGCTTTTGAGAAGATCAAACAAAAGATTACTGAAGCGCCCGTTCTGCAAGTTCCTGATTTTAGCAAGCTATTTGAAATTGCTTGCGATGCCTCAAATGTTGGCATTGGTGGTGTCCTTAGCCAGGAAGGACATCCTATTGCATTCTTCAGTGAGAAACTTTCTAATGCCAAGCGGAAGTATACTGCATATGATTTGGAATTCTATGCACTTATCCAAACACTTCGTCATTGGAGACATTATTTGATTGCTACTAAGTTTGTGCTTTACTCTGATAATGATGCTCTGCAACATCTACACTCTCAGCAGAAGATCAGCGCTAACCGAGCTAAATGGAGTGCATTTATACAAGAATTCAAATTTAGCATTCGTCATAAAGCTGGAAAGGATAACCTGATTGCAGATGCATTAAGTAGGAGGAGACATCTTTTGACTACCATGTCTATTAACGTGCCTAGTTTTGAGCAAATCAAACAGGATTATACAGCCGACAAAGATTTTGGTTCTATTTATGCGGAGCATCTTAATGGTGCTCAAATTCAACATCCTCATTATAGTCTTCATGATGGTTTCTTATTCAAAGGTACGCAACTTTGTCTTCCAGCCACTTCTATTCATGAATATGTTGTTCGAGAGTTGCATGCAGGAGGATGTAGCGGACATTTGGGTCGCGACAAAACACTTGCTCTTGTCAGTGACAGATATTATTAGCCTCGCACGAAAACCAATGTGATTCATATTTGTAAAAGATGCCGAACATGCCAGATTGTAAAAGGAAACAAGAAGAACATTGGATTATATCAACCTTTGCCTGTTCCACATACTCCTTGGGAAGACATTAGCATGGATTTTGTGCTCGGTTTACCCACGACTGCTAGAAAGGTTGATTCTATCTTCGTTGTTGTTGACCGCTTTTCAAAGATGGCACACTTTATTCCTTGCACTGCAACTGCTGATGCTTACAAAGTGGCTAAATTATTCTTCAAAAAAGTTGTTCGGCTACATGGACTTCCAAAAACTATTGTTTCTAACCAAGATACAAAGTTTATGAGTTATTTCTGGAAGACCTTATGGATGTTGTCTAACACCAAGCTTAATTTCTCCACTGCTTATCATCCTCAATCTGATGGACAAACAGAAGTGGTCAACAGAAGTCTTGGACAACTGTTACGTTGCCTTGTACGTGACCGTATCACAAACTGGGATCAAGTGTTACCTATGGCAGAATTTGCTTACAATAATTCTATCAATCGATCAACTGGAATTTCACCATTTGAAGCTATGACAGGAGTTTGTCCACGACTCCTTGTTGATCTTGTCCTGTTACCAGTTGATGCCAGAGTCAGTGCAAATGCTGAGCATTTCTTTCAACATATGCAGCAAGTTCACAATGAAGTACGTCGCCATATATCTGCCAGCAATGATGTTTATAAGCAGCAAGTTGACAAGCATCGTCGCTTTGTTGAATTTAAGGAAGGCGATATAGTTATGGTGCGTATTCAACCTGAGAGGTTGCCACCTGGAGCTAACAAGAAGTTACACCCTCGTAATTCAGGCCCTTTCAAGGTTCTCCAGAAGATTAATCCCAACGCCTATTCTTGATATTCCTACTGATTTAGGCGTCAGTTCTTCATTCAATGTCGAGGATCTTACTCTCTATCGTGGCCATGATAATGAAGGAGATAATGAAGAGCAACTTATATCTTTACCAGTTAATTCTCCACATACTGATGAAATTGTTGATGTCCTTGATGATCAAATTGTTTCTACACATCAAGGAGGTTACCAGAAGTTTTATGTACGTTGGCGGAATCGTCCTCTCTCCGATGCTACATGGATTACAACTACTGACTTCCAACGCATCAATCCTGATCTTTACGAGAGATATCAAGCGCTCAACTCGCCGGAGTCGAGTTTTTCCAAGCCGGGGAGAGCTGATGCAGGCTGAACCCAAGTCCAGCCCAAATCATAGGCCCGCAAGACATTCAATTGATCCTTAGCCTCCTCAAGGATCCCTATCCTTATTTATCTTTATTTACTTCCTATTTTTATTTTTAGTAGGTCATGTCTGTGTACAATTAGGCCTTCTATTTTAGAATTAATCTCTCGTATATAAAGAGGAGTTCTTCATTGTAAAGGTATGCTTTTATCAATAAAAATTCAGTTTTCCAGAGTTTCTCGTTCTAGGTTTTGATCGTCACTGTCATTGAATCTTCGGATTTGAACAATCCCTCGGGAGATTGTACTTCACCCAACCCACGATCCGGGGTTGCGCCACAGCATTTTCGCCACTGGCTGCTACGCCCGCCGCAATTGCTATTTTGATCCTTGGACCATATAATGTGTCCATGGAATAGGTATTTAATTCAAGTATATTAACCTTTGCTTTTATTGGACAAATATAGTAGTTTCTTATCCTTGTCCCAAAGTGGAGTACAGTGACTTTCAAGAGGGTTTTATTTTTTTTTTATTTTTTATTTTATTTTTTTTTTTTTTGCAAATGATCATTATTCACCCCACCCAAACAAAAATCCTAGATCTGCCATTGCTCTCAATCCACTAGAAGAAATAGGAAAGTTATGAATAAAACCAATTAAACTCCAATAAAATAGAATCATGGATTACATTCCCACAATGAGAATTACTTTGTGAACAAAGAATATACTAGAGGTCAGTAGGAAAATTACAGAATATCTATTAAAGGGTACTATATTATGGTTGGTGGAAAACTTGTTTCTTGGAAGAGCTAAAAGCAAGTGGTTACTGCAACAAATGTTGAAGTTGAATATCAGGCAAAGGCCCTGAATTTTGCGAGTTGTTGTAGTTAAGAATATTGTTAAAAGAAATAGGGTTCAAAAAAGATGGACCCATGGTTTTGCATTCTAACAATACTTCAGTAATTAAACTAGCCAAAGTCCAATATCTCTTGAGACAGCAAAGCATGTGGGAGTTGATTGTCACTTCATCTAAGAAAAAAGCCAATGAAGAAGTGGTGTAAACCAGATTGCCTAAGAGATCGGTTGAAAGTTGCAACAAACTCAACCAATTCACAGGTTTACGAGTTATCTCACATCAAAAGCTCCTTCTTCTTCCTCTTTTCATTGCTTAAATAGATTCCACAAAACAGCCCTAAAACTCATCTCAGCCATTGAGGTAAGGCTTGAGATCTAATCTGGAAACAAAAGACATGAAAAATCTAAACTACCCTCAACAATGGGCTACAGAACACAACTGAAGATGAAAATCAAAAGAAATACAAATAAAGTAAGGGGCCAGGCCCATACAGTCAGTCATCAAGAAGACGTGCTAGCATATACAGGTACATATGATTAAGTTGCATAGTTTCTTACAAAACAGTTAGCTAGAAGTAGTTAAATGATGTTTTGTCCAGGCTGAACATAGTGAATTTATATGCCAAAGCACCAGCGTTAGGGGCAGGTGTTATGTGTAAGTAAGTATAGTTAGTATAAGACTTATTTGTAAATTGTTTCACATTAGGAACTTTCATATAATTTAGGGAACTATAACGGTTTCTCTTTTTTGTAAATTCAGAAGTTAATAAATATGGTCAGTTGTCCAACCCTTGGTTACATGACTATCTGTTCTCTCTCAAACTCCCTCTTTCCCTCCTCCTCACTTCTTCTCCTCTAATGCCTGTCAGTCCTTTCTCAACAGAACTGTAGATTTCTACAAATATGTTGCTTTAACTATAATATCAAGAAAATGTAAGAGATAAATTATACAGAGATATAAAAACCACAAAATGAAAATAATTAGGACAACAAAAATAATTACTCCATTAATGCAAAGATATCAAATGTAAACTCAATAGTATTTGCTCTTGAAACAGATGATGTATCATAGCTAGATACCTCATTATGTATCGCATTGGCCCCTGCATGAGTGCCATTCCCACCAAGTACAAAAAGCATATCAATTCCTCTGGCCTAATATAAAAGATCAGTGAGCACAATTTATTGTGTAACCTTCAAAGAACCTATTACTTAAAGAATAAGATAGCCATTAGTAAAACCAAGGCACCTACCAACTAGTGGAGAATGTGGTATACCTGTATGCTATCTACAATGTCACCAACATTTGCACCTCCTCTAGAAACTCCCAACAAGCTTCCACCAGCAAGGTTAATGTTCTGAACAATTTTGCGTGAAAGCTGACACACAAAATGAAAACCTTGAAATTATAAATAAAAAAATGACACTGACCTAGATCCAGATGACCTGTCTTTTCAACGCCCAAGTCAAGAAAACCATACTCACTGGTATTTCGGACAAGCCCTGATCAAATAACCCTCGGTAACCAAATGGGATTCCAACAATCTTCTTAACCCCATAGATCTCAAGAGTGAATACTATCTGCATAAGCATGTAAAGATGAAGCCAACGTAAAGAATACAAACCAAAAAGAAAAGCCGATAAAGAAGAGTTCCTTTATGGTGCATCATAACTCAGAACAAACCATCTGTTACTTAAAAAATTACTCCATTTGTACGATAGTTAATTATCTTTTTACTTTTCCAAGAAACAAGCTTAAAAAATTCCACCTAGACACAAAAAATAATAATAACAATAATAATAATAATAGTAAAAAAACCTGCCATACACTAACTCAATAACCACCACTCTACAATTGATCTCTCTTTCTAATTTTTAGCAGATAATGGAGACACTCTTTGTAGTTTAAATAAAAAGTTTAGGAAAGACTTCACGCATGACTTGTTTGGCCACTTTTCCAGCCTAGTATGTAGTTGGTTTGCAAAACATTAGGAGTAAAGGAAAGGAGGAGAAAGACGGAGGCAGGGGATGGGGGAGTTTAAGGGAAAAGAGAGGGAGGTCAGTCTTGAATCCTGATTTCTTTAGAAGAGAAACAGTTAACTGGTAACAAGAACTTGCACATAGACACAAATCAAGCTGGAAAGAAAAGCAGGATAAAGACAATGACTAAATTGCTTTTCGTCATCAGTTCTTTGTGAATGAGAGCCCCCATAAAGTGTGTAGGACACAAAAAGTTCAAAAAGGAAAGAACTAAAGGCAGATAGAAGGTAGGAAGCATAAGAAAATTTTTGTTTATTTTCTATGAATGCTGATACACAATGCAAATCTGAAAAGTGGGCTCAGATAAGTTTTTCAAAAGGGGATTGGAAGACTTGAATCATCATGGAGTGGAGCTCATATGAGCCTAGTGTCAATGTATTAAGTAGGATCTCCACAAATGATGCTTGGTGGATACAGAACGGATAAACATTTACCCTGTTGTCCGCCTGAGTTTGCAACTGTGCACGTATCCTGCCCTTCAAGTGTATGCATGGGTACAGGTCTCTAATGTACTTCAGATCCATGAGTACGTAATGGGAAAGATCACCTGGCAACTCATTAAAAGAAATCTGGCATGATTGTTTTCTGTTGATGCTTATGCACATATGTTGAATTTTCATTGTTCACATTTGTTTATCCAAAATTTCTACAGGTATGAACAAATTTAAGTTTCTCTTCAGAAAGAGTTTTCAAACTAAGTTTGCCAAAACAGATTGTCTAGTAATAAAGGACAAATATAGTGATTGACAGATACAAGGTCACTGACCTGCCTTATTACATCATTTAGACCAGGGCAGAGCCCTCCACAAGTAACAATGCCAGCTTTTACTTCCTCAGGTTCAAAGTATATTTGTTTTCGTGGCCCCGCACGATGCACCCTATGAAAACACAAGAATCACTGGTCAATACAAGCCAGTTTAGTTTGCAGGGAATAGAATACACCTATGTTGCATGGATTATATGAATTGGTTGAGGAATGTACAGGGTTTGAAAACATTTCAAACGGGATATTGTGTCAGATTCCTCCAGGATTCTTCTAGTACTGATTTGAGATTTTGCTGCAGTGAATACATGTATTTGGAATGGCAAAAATTTCATTAATTGTAGTATGATAAATATTATACTTCTTCCTTTTGAAAGTAAACTAAAAAATGTTTGTTACCCATATATTTAAGCTGAGATTTGTACATTAGTGATTTGTTTGTGTTGTTTTTGGATATATATATATTTTTTCAGAAATGCGAACGTACTTGAATATTATAACGAACCCATGAATCCTATGCGATTTGCTGAATTAGACACCCCGTACCAAGATTGCATTTGGAAACAGATACTATACTCATGCAACTGAGCTATAAACAACTTAGCTACCCATATGTAATGGTTATACACTAACCGCCCAATCTTTATTTTATTCAAAAGGTTAATACAGCTATGAATGGATTCACAGAGTTCAATAGATCATTCAGTTGTGCAATTCTTAGGGCCTTTGCCTGTATGTGAACCATGGATTGAAAGCTCAAGGTAGTTTGCAATTTTTCAAATGAAAAATAACATAATTCACTTACAGGTCACTTGGTTGAGCTCCGAACAAAAAAAAAATGGTGGAAAACTTAAATAAGAAAATGCATCCCGGCAGATGTTAAATTGCCTAAAACCTAAAAATTGACAATGAAGAAAAGAAGATGCCACCATTGCTCCACCCAACTGCAATCAGGATCAATGCATTCAGCTCCAGCAGAAGTTGGTGAAGAAAACTTTATAACCTGATAAAATCAGTTGATACCATGTCAAAGTGCTAAATTACACTTCAATCCACCATGACGTTAATAAAAATATAACATATGGCATATGGTTTAAATCCATTCTCAGGAAGATAAGATAACCCACCTTTAGTAGTGCTCTATCATCATCATTTACGTAGCCCTTTCGCTTCTCCAAAGCATCTACACCATCCACCTCTAGAGGACCTCTGTAAAGCTAAAGTTGGCAATCATTAATGAAAATTTAAAAAGCAGATATATTTAAAAAATAATCATGAAGCTAAAAAAAAAAAAGCAGAAGGCAGAAGAATGAAATAATGTAGCTACAGCTGTTGTCTTGTATCAAACAGCTGATTGATGAAGGAGAGATGGAGCAGACTAGAATCTAAGAGCAATGCTACGGCACATTGGATTTGGAAAACAACGGAAAGCTGAGATTAGAAAATGTTACAAGATCATCCATGTATATGCATTTTTGATGGAAGCCAACTGATCTCATGAAGGCATCCAGTGTACTTAAATTTATAATAATAATAATAATAATAATAATAATAACAACAACCTGCTTTTGAGAGAGAAAGTGGTTGGTCTTGTCTTTAAGTCGAAGATATCCTTTAAATGTGGCAAATTGAACCTGCCTTCAAAATCCTCCTGAAACTTGCTCTTCCAATCTGGGTCTTTAAAATCTATCTCTGGCTTTGCAATCACAGCTCTTACATCTGAGAAGAAACATGTCCTTCTCAAGCACCTCCCCATCCTCGTCGACCTCGAACAGTCAAAACCAAACAAGGGGCTGTTTGCAATTGAATCGAAAATGTGCAGCCTCGGATTGATGGAACCAACCCCATTGAAAGATGAAGCAAAAGCCATTCCTGAAATAGCTGCTGAATGGATAAAGTCCCAAATACAGTGAATGCATTGGTAAGAATGCTGTTAAAGAAAATGTCAACACTTTTTTTTAATATTATTATTTTAGAAAATTTTGGTTTCAGAGAGAAAGAAAAAAAAAACAGAAAGTATATTTTATAGCAAACGCCATTAGAAGAACTTAATACGTTCAGGAAAAAGATAATCGAAAACTGCAAACAAGAATATTCCAACCAAAATCTGTCTAAAGTTAACAGCTCCGGGGAGGGCTACAGCGACACACAGACACAGACTGAAAGGCAGAGATATGTGTGTGTGTGTGTGTGAGAGAGAGAGAGAGAGAATATCAAAAGTCAGGAAAAAAATATAAATATATATATATATATATAAGATAATGATAGGAGTGTAATTAGAAAACAATGATATCAAAATGACTTACTTTACAGACAAACCAGCACTCCGAATCATAACAACTCCTCCAAAGATGTAGTCGAATCGAGAAATTCAGAGAAAAGACTTAACCATCAATAATCATTAATCATCAAAATATAATTCTTGTTGTTACCTCAGATCAGATCAGGATCGAGTTGATTGGAGAAGGGAATGGATTGGAGGATCTGAGTGCGATGGTGAAGGAGAGAAAGAAAAAGAGAGCAGCAAAGTCGGCGTCAGGTAGGCCGCAGAAGAAAGAGAGACGGAGCTTCTTATTTAGTAGGCCTGGGAATAATCGACAGAGGAATCGGCTGGGGAGTACTTTGGGAAAGAGGCGAGGGTTTTTTTTTTTCTCTTTTCTTTTCTTTTCCTACAAGGGAATCGAACATTAGATCGAGCACTTGCACGCCGAAAGATAGAGACAAAAACAAAGCCTTTTCAAAAAAATATAAAATTTTAAACCTGCAGTCTTTACTCTTTTTTTAAAATTTTTTTGTCATTTTTTACATATGATAGAATTTTTTTTTTCCACTTGTTTTTATAAAAAGAGGGGGATTTTTCGTCTTTTACTAGAAGGGTTTAGGATAAAAAGATATTGACTTTTTTTACTTTTTATACAAACAGAGAAGATGATGTGATTTTTTTTAATTTTCATATCTTTTTATAAGATCCCTCTTTGTTTTGTTTTTTTTAGTCTCTTCAAACTGATTATTCACTTGAGTTACCCAAACAGATTCTTAGTGAATAAAAAAAGCACATGTTGTCGGTAATGAATTGTTGAGACTAGATGTCCTCCGGAGGTCACCCAAAGGAGGTATTTATATGGATGCAAGGCCTTCGGCCATTTGAGGAAGGAAGAAATTCTAGATTCAGATATCTTGCTTTGCAATGGACTGCTGATCATGCATTTGTATGATCGGTGGTCCTCTAGTGAAACTTTGCTTGGTTTTCTGTCGAAAATCAATCCCTCAAATCACGTTGACGAGCTTGAAATCAGCCAATTTAAACAGATCTATACCGGGGTATGCTGAGCTGTATGGTTCAACTACTCTTTCTGCATCTTCAGCGGTCGTTTGTTTCTTTCATCTTCATTTGAAATTGGTTTCTGGGAACCAATTTTTTTTTTGGTTTCCTTGAACTTAAAGGCTAACCTTTTCCTTCGTTTGTCTTGATTTTGCATTGATGCCTTGATTCGTGGGTTTTGACACAATTCTGACCTTTGTATGGTCTAATCGACGCTTCTCCTATTCATCTCTTTCCTTGATCTTTTGACACCCATTTGACCCTTAATCGGAAAGTGTCTTTTTTTTTTATATATATTTTTTTCCTTTTCTTTTGAGCCTAATGCTTAGTCCTACTGATGTTGTTCTACATTCTATCATCACTAATTTAGTCTTTTATTTAAAAAAAAGGGAAAGATTTAATCTTTGGTTATTTTAAAATGGAATAAAAAGAAGAAAATAAAACGGGAAAGAGCTGGGCTTGGATTTTTATTAAATCATCAATTTAGTCTTTGACTCAAAAAATTTAGAGAGAGATATGGGTTTAGGTTTTTGACACGGGAGAAGAGAAGTTGTTGGGTCCTACTCAGCTACCAAAAGGGGTGGTGTTGTTTTCTCTTTTCTTTTCTTTTGGTTAAAAAATGGGCAGTCTTGTTGATATACCGTTTTTGCAAGCGTAGCTGTGACTCTCCTGCTAATAATGACTTTTACTCCTACTTTGTAGGTCAATAAAAACTCATACATCTAAGGAGACATAACTCACGATGTGAGTTCATGGAAACTTGCACATACAAGGAGACACAACTCACACATTATTATTATTATTATTATTATTATTATTATTATTATTATTAACAATAGCGCTTCGGAGAGAGCAAAAGCAATGCTCCCTTTGTGCAACACATAGCGAAATCTCAAATACTCTAACAAAACTATTTTATCATCCCTTAATTATGAATTTTCCTAAAATTCCTCAATTGAAATTCTTTCTTTATTTAATCTTTCTTCCTCAAAATTGTTTTTACACTACAAGAAATCTCATTTTTTCCAACTAAACTTTCTGTTGCAAAAAATCAAAAAATCATCAAAATTTTTTTTTGCAACAAAAATCATTTCGTCGCCTATTAGGCACTAATGAATATATTTGCCAACGGCCAAAATTAATCGTCACAAAATGTTAATTTTTTGCAACAACACATTATTGTCTCGGAATGAAATGAAATTGCGACAAAGTAGATCGTCAGCAAAAAAGACATTTGTTGTCACCAAATATGGATATTCCTCACAAAAGAATGGGTAAAAATGGTAGAAAGGAATTTTGTCACAAAATAGAGTCATGGCTAAAAGATATCTTTTGCTGACAAAACTATATCGTCACCAAATAGTATATTAATGTCATAAGTTACAATAGGCAACAAATTAGTTTCATTATGCATAGTTTGTATATATTAGGCAACCACCTTAATTCATCGCCCAACATTTAACCTTGCCACAAATTCTTTTAGGCAACAAATTATATTTGTCGGGGATAATATGTAGAAATATATTTATTCTTATTAGGCGACAAATAAAAGTCGTTGCTGAAAATATATATTTACTCTTTTTTATTTGGCTAAAGTAGGTGACAAATAAAATTCGTCACTGAAAATAATATATATTCGTTACATACATGGCCACGTACATATTACTTAGATAATACAAGGGGTAGGAGTTGAAAACATCCTTTACTTTGAACATAGTAAAATATGCTAATTCAACTAAAATAAAATGTACAATAAAATCTACTCATTCAACATACTAGAAAACCTACAAATTAATACAAACATATAACTATTAAATCTAACCCACAAGTTTAGCCACATTGTTGTTACTAAATCAAGTAAAAATGTACCATCCAAAATAGTATAAGTATAATATTGTTATGAACAACAATGTGTTCACCAAGCAATTGACCTCTGTTACATTGATCTTTAGTCCCAATCTGTAGCAAAAAAAAAAAAAAAAGAAGTTAAGAATTAAACATAAGAATCAAAAGCAAAGTAAGTGAGATAACATAAAAGCCTATGGAAATCTTAGCATGCAAACAAGCATGCACACAAAAACACATTATTCTTGAATTGAACCAATAGTTTGCCCCTAGTCTTGGCTCTTGCAAGCTCTGAGTGAAACCCTTTTATTGGGCCTCTCCCTTGTCGGGATGTAGATACTACAAATCTCACATAACACCCAGTTAGAACAAACAATATATGCAGTAAAACATGATGCTTACACGATTCGATTTGATAACTTACCAACATTGCTGCAATCCGTACGAGAGCTAGGAGTAGGTATGCATGGTGCTGCAATCACATCAGTTGGTGGTAGAGCAATGGCAGTAGATAGTGGTGTGGATGCTGATGCAGATGAGTGTGCCATCTATAGATAGTGGAGGTCTAGAAGAACGTGCCATGTATGTGACTTGCCAAAATAAAATTATCAGAAAACATAACAACTTAGTTATCTTACCATTATATATGAACAAATCATTATGCAATGAATAGTTTATACTCTTACCAATATCCATGTAAACAAAAAATAAGGCTGAATAAAATGAAAAATGATCATAACAGTTGATTATAGAATTGTCATTCTTATACAAATAAACATTGATTACATATCAGAATCTGCATCAGAGTCATCTATACAATGTAAATCTTTCTCCACTTCATCATAATACTCCCCTAATGTCTCATCTTTGTCATTGCAAATAAAGTCATCATCGTCCACCATATCTTGTCAATTGCTCGCCTCCGTGGGTGTTCCACTCATAACAATCTTTGGATCAAGATTAAACCTATCATATCTTGGTTGATCCATCCATCTATACAATGTAAACCTATCAGTTGTTTTTTCCTGCAAAAAATGCATCATCTTGAATAGGATCCATCATCACTTGGTTCTACATCATCCAACTCTGGTATATCCCATATTTCTCAACATTGAATTCGTTGGATGATTTGCCAATGTGGGCCCAATTTCGGGTAATTCACATAAAAGACTTGCTGCACCTGACTAGGCAGGACAAAGGGTTCGTTCTGATACCACCGACCTCTTACATCAATTGATATGAAATGTGTATTGATTTGTACAATTTGACCACTACCAAGGTTAAACCACTTGCATTAGAACAAGACAACTCGATACTCGAAAATATAATTCATTTCCCAAACTTTACACAAGTAACCATAAAAGTCGATAGCTTTCTTGTTTTGATCCTCGTTTACCACCAGCCTATTGTTTTGACTTCTACGTCGGCTGTCACGGTCTTTAATGTAAAATCAAACCCCATTACACATGCAACTTGAGTAGAACTTCATTAACAGATTTGATAATTTGCCAATGACTAAAGTTTAGCTGTAACTTCTAGTAATTGTTGACTTCGCAAATCGTTTATTTGCATGACAAAAATATATAGAGAGAATCATAAGATAACAAATGAATGGAGTTTAAGCCATGTATGCATGAGGTAACTATGTATATCTTATGTGTTTTTTAAACCATTTTGGAAATTTTCGTTGGTTGATATCACAACTACTTTGCATCATTAATAGGTTCTTGTGCTCCCTAATTAGAAAACATGTCACTAGTAATTAATAAGTTATAAGAACCAACGCACACTGTTACAAGCAATGCTCACGCGAAATATATGATCACATACTCGAGATTCGGTGCCACCTTTCAGCTATTATGCAGTATAAACCACTGAGCTATATCGTGCTCCTTCTGCGACACCTCAGCTGCATTTATTATTTGACCGAAAGGACAAACATTTTGTGAAAATACCTCTAATGTTGGCCTACCTTTACCACCATCATCATTTTGTTCATCCTGATTGAATACAATTTTTACCCCTTGTAGGTATATTAAACGGCATTTCTTGACAATGTAAGC
Source organism: Sextonia rubra (assembly GCA_037013555.1). NCBI lineage: Eukaryota > Viridiplantae > Streptophyta > Magnoliopsida > Laurales > Lauraceae > Sextonia > Sextonia rubra. The sequence continues at coordinate 34,353,473 of JASUAD010000028.1, forward strand.
CTCAACAACCAAACCTTTACGTCAAGCTCATTTACGAACGAACCATTTTAAAGTTCCAAGTTGCCTTAAAAAAAGCAAAAAACAAAAAAACAAAAATTATGTTAGCATGCAAATGCAGTAGAGTATAACTTTTAATTTAAACTAATTTGGTCATCACTACCTTTCAATAGTACCCATCGGTATTGCACTGGCTCAGTAAGCATGGCCTCACGAGGCAAGTGAATGGCCAGATGGACCATAACTTTGAAGAATACTAGTGGAAAAATCTTTTCCAGCTTGCACAATATTAAGATTATTTGGTCATGTAATGCCTCCAAGTCCTTCAATCTTAATTTCTTCAAGCAAAGCTACTCGAAGACACTGCTCAGCTCAAAAATGTTGTACAGATTTCCTTAGGAAGGTGCCCATGTACTCTTATTGGCAGAAGTCTTTGTAACATAACATGGATGCCATTACTTTTTAGTCCTAATACCTTACCATCCTTGGATTTTACACATCTCGAAATGTTTGCTGCATAACCATTAGGAAACTTAACCAATTTTAAGAAATCACGGAAAGTTTGTCTCTCTTTTGGGGACAATGTGTAAGGTCTGAACTAATCTCAATTTACAATAAATAATCTTGTTTTACCTTAATTAATATATAATTAGGTTAATTTAACTCAAATCCCCTTTGAGTTTGGGTCATCGATAGGTAGTTGGGTCAAGTTCGAACCTTACTTACGTAGTCAAGGACCTTCTTGTAATTTAGAGTTACATGGTTTGCATCATCTTGGCACCATATTAGTAGCATCATGTGCACTTTATCTTGTAAGTCATCTTTCATATTTAGCCCAGCTCAATCCGGATTCATCTTGGCCCAAGTAGAGTCCAATCGACTCAAACTATAATTCTCTAAAAAACAGTGGACTTGCTTGTAAAGTCTAAAAAATTTGGATTTAAAAACCAACTTACCTGCTTATTTTCTACATCTCCTCTAAACCACTACTGGAGCTTTCTCTCCTTCTCTAGCAGCTACAAATCAAGCATTGGAGCTGTGCATACAAGGGCTGCAGCATCTTCATTTTTCTCATTGCTTCTTTGTTCATCTTCTTCCTTTTAGAACTTACAAATTCATCTCTTCTTCAATGTATAGCTCTCTAAGGTAAGGTACAACTCTTAATTCAGTTCTTTGCATTTAATGGAGTAAAAAAGACTCAATTTGATAACATACATGTATTTCATACTCATTTCACCCATTGCATGTCTTTGCATGTACTATGATCATTTTTATTGATGTTTTCTCCATCATTAACCCAAGGAAAAAGTTTGATTGGGTAAAGCACTGAAATAAGGTAAGTATATGAGTGTATATTACTACTTGTATGTCAACTAATGTGATTCTTGAAAAACTCTCAATGCCAATCTACAGCTCATTTACCCCCTTTGATTTAAGAATATGTTATGGATTAAGTGATAATGAATATGTTTATGAATTATGGATGAAATATATGTATTGAAAGATGTATGATGATAGTTTGAAGTAAAGGAAACCACATTGGAACCAATTAAAGAAGTTTTGTACTAGATTGAACTCTGTCTTGAAACAGCTTCAGATTAAACCATAAGTGCACTACGGCTTGGAATCAAGAGAGCAAAAATTTGATATTCCTTCTATGGCTAACCCCACGGTTGAGCCATGGAATGCACTACAGCTAAGTCGTGGCCCAGCCATAGGCTACCTACGGCTAAGCCGTAGGTTAATTCACGGCTGAGCCATAACTGTGGGAGAAGCTTATGAAAATTTAGTGAATCATGGCTAAGCCGTAGGAACACAGAAAACCCAGAAAAATTAGGAATACTCAAGGACCATATAGGACTTTAGCAATGGCACCTTTACCTCAACCATTAGCCCAATGGCAATTAAATATTAAAAAGAAAGAGTGTTGAGCTGTCACTTATTCTCTCTTGATTTTCCGGATAATTTTCGACGTCACGTAATAAGAGTTGGCATAAGAAGAGATGTTTAATGCCTACACAATGTAACACGAAGACTTTTGGTAATACATCGACACCGGACGTTTTATGAATGCACCGTATTGAATGACTAAGGAAACACGGATTATCTTAACTATGGTTGGCTAGTAAGTATCCTTGTTAACCACTCAATCCAAATGCATTCATATTTTTTAAGTAAACCTTGTCATCAACATAATTTAACCATATACCTATTCTTCCCAATGAACCTTGAAGTAAGATTGGAGGCAAAGCTTTTACTAAGCGTAAGCCCGTGAGCCAAGATAGGGGTAATTAGGGTTAAGAGGGTTCTATATCTAATAGCCTTTAAGAATGCATTGTTTGAATAACAGTTACTCTGTTTAATTCCGATCTTTATGACGGAATACGATCTCAAGACCGATGTATGTTTTTTATAAGATTGAGTTGATCGCTATGTAAGATATGTATGAATTTTGATCGGTCTTGATACATTGAGTCGGCACCACTTAGCTTGTACCCATAGGAGGTTTGACAGGACCGAATGAAGGTATTTATATGTTACCAATTGTGGTAGTTGTATGAAGAGTTGGTCGATGCTCTTAAAGTAGCTAGATGGTCTTGGCCTGATCGCTAGTGATTTCCTACTGTTTGATATGCTTTCGTTCTAGAGAGAAGATAGCCGTGTGGATGCCGAATAGTAGGTTGTATTTCTGTTTATGATTCGCTACTTATGCTTATTCACATGCACAACATGTCTAGCTTTATATTATTGCTCTCTTTTAATCAATATGTTTCTAATTCAAATTTGTACATCATAATAGTCTTATATATCCTTATATTTGCTTAATTGTCATATTAATAGTGCCACCTTTAATGTTACAGGTACAGAACCCAATGCTGGTATGGTAGTCAACGCAGCCTCGGAGGGAACCTCAGCAGCACCTCGGGGTATAAATGAGTGGAACGAGGATGACGTCTTCTATTAGTCGTCCTATGAAGAGCGTCATAAAGTTCATGTTTTGGGGTTTGTTAGGACATAGCCATGCTTTGGCTTGTGCCTATATTATGTTATTTTGGAGTTACAATTTGAGGGACATGATTTTAATGATGTTGGATATGTTTAAGTATCTTAGTTTTATATGTGCATAAGGATGGTTAACTTAATAGACCATGGTTTATATTAACAACTGAATGTGGTTATTATTAATACTTATGATGAATTATAGGTGAATTCTCCAGGTTTCTGCTTAATTGTGCAAAATGATTGATATGTGTATATGGACCTTCCTCATACATACTTATGGAATCTCCTTTGTAGCAGTTTATACGTGTCTTGACATGATACGAATTACTATGGTTTATGTGTACCGCACCTCAGGATTTATCGTAATCGCTAATTCCCGAGTTCGGCGCATGACATACGTAAGTAATGGTATCAGAGCATTAATAAGTCAATTAAAAGACTTAGTAACCCTATGAAACGTGGAGAGGATACAATAGGATCAATTGACGATTAGATTTTTGTAGAAAAAACTATAGTTTGCCTTATGCATTAAGGTGTTGTAAGTGACTAACCATTGTTATATCTGCATGATAAATGGCTTCCGGATCAGCAACTGGTAATAACATTATGAGAGATAATGAATGTGATGAAGTCACATTAGAGGAGTGGCTCCTCCGCTGCCTCTGTAAGGTTCCGAATCCCACTAAACTTAATCTATGTTAATTAATCACGTCTATGTTAATTAAACCTTGTTAAGGTAAATCTAATATAAAAACTACTGGGTTTGGGTCTTGGATAGGTAGTTGGGCGGAGTATGAACCTTACTTCAGTAGTTGAGGACCTTTTTGTAAATTGTTCTTGCATCTTATGGGCACCTCGTCAATTACTCATTGTGTAATTTTTCGTGTAGATTATCTTTCGTATTAGACCCAACTTGAATTGGATTCATGTTGAGCCAATGGAGGTCCATTTGGCCTAAACGATAATTTCATAGAAAATTTGGACTTGCATGTTAACTGCAGGAAATTTTAAGTTAAAAAAGAACTCAACGTTCATTCTCTCTTTCTCTTCTTCTTGGTTGCTAGAGCTACTTCCTTCCCTCTCTTCACCCCTTCTCACTTCACCTTAGAGCTGGAAACAGGGATCTAAAGCTTGCATGCAATAGTAATAGCGTCCATCCATCCTCTTCTTCTTCCTTTGGGCACCTCTTTCTTAGAAATCACAATCTTCTCTAAGCTACAGTCCTTAAGGTGAAAGTTTTACCTCCATTTCACATCTTTAAGTTTGTTAGAGTCTAGAAGACCCAATTACATGACATGCATGCAATTCTATATCCCATTTATCATTTGTATGTTCTACTTGTAGAGAACCCACTTTCATTTTGAGGTTTTCCTAAGCACACAACAAGAAAGAGTTAGAGAGGGCTAGCACTGTTAAAAGGCAAGTATTAGAGTTCACATGTGCTGCATGTGTGACTAAATCATTGATTCTTGGGTTAGTTCTTTAAATTCTCAAATTTCAGCCCATTTTTCACTGTTTTAACTGTGTACAAATGTGGTATGGATTGAGTTAGGATGTAAACATGGAATAGGAGGGTGTGTGGGTATTGAACACCTTCAAGGGCACCATAATTTAGCCATAGAAACTCCCCTATAACTCAGGTTCTGTACTGATTCCTTATTGAAACTGAGCTACAGTACTGACTTCAGGTTTTCTGAAGCGTACGGCGAAGCTACGGCTAAGCCGTGAGTGTTTACGGCTTAAAGTCCCGAGAGCAACAAAATTGGTTTTTGCACTACGGTTTACCCACGGTTGCACTGTGAAATGAACTACGGCTAAGCCGTGTCCAACCCGTGCCTAAGCCGTAAGCTTTCTTACGGCGGACTTTCCAGAGAGCTTGAAAACCCATCTCCTTCTTCGGCTTGCACACGGTTACACTGTGCAATGCCTTGCGGCTCAGCCGTAACTCAACCGTAACCTAGCCGTAGGCTTAGCGTGGCTAAGCCCTAGGCTAATATACGGCTAAGCCGTAGATGCGCCTGAATTTTTAGAAGGAAACTCTTGAGGTTATGTTTCGAGCCATGATGTTAGACTTTGCGAAAGAATAGGATGAACACCTCTCTTTGTGTAAATTTGCATACAATAATAGTTATCACACGAGCATTAGAATGGCTCCATTAGAAGTGTTATATGGACGTCAGTGTCGTATGTTGGTGTGTTGGAAAAAGTCGAAGTTGAAATCTATCATGAACCTTCTCTTGTTGCAGATACAGTGGAAAAAGTGCAAAAATTTCAATATCGGTTGAAAATTGGTAGGTTTCGTCAGAAAAGTTATGCAGACAATCACCATAGACCTCTCGAATTTCAGGTGGGAGGCAAGGTTTTCTTAAGAGTCTCTCCGATGAAGGGTATTATCAGGTAGGGGTGTACACGGTTCAGATTGGATCGGATTGAGTCAAATTTGTTACCAAACCAGTACCTATGAATTGGCGATTTTATAATTCGTCACCGATTTGTTGCCCTTTAAAATCGATCTGAACTGAACCGTGGATCAACGGTTTGGATCGGTTAAAATCGTTCAATTCGTTGTTAGAGCCCATGATAGGAATTCTTTTGCAATAAAATAAAATAAATATAAAAGTAAAAGTTGTAGGTGGCCCATTGGTAAAACTTGATCATAGGTGGCCCGTCTTTATCCTTCCTACATGACCATTCCCAAATTATTAGATGAAATCATTGTTAAGATCAACATGTTGGACATGTTCATTTTATGAAATGTCTTGAAAAAACCAAATTTCGAAGAGGTTTAAAAAGGACACATTCAACCATGCTATGGGCTCCCACAAGGTGATTATGGTATAAGATAAACAAGGTGATTATGGTATAAGATAACAAGCATATCACTAGATATATAATGCAGAATACAAGTAATAATAGAAAGATATATAAGTAGATAACCTAAATAAAATCTTAAGCAAAAACCCTAAATTTTGAGTACTTCAAAAGCATAAATGATAGGCTAGCATATATCTAATCAGTATTTTAACTGAATTCCACTCTTCTAACCCAAAGAGAATTGTATTACTAGTTCCTTAAGGTCTTTAAAGGATTCTAACAGAAACTCACCAAGAAATTTTAACGGAAGGATGAAACAAAACACACAAAACACTTAAATCTTCTGAAAGATATTTTGCAATGGGTACCACACAAAACAGTTAAACCTTCTAGAAGGAATTATTGTCTTTTAATCTTTTTTATATAAAAAAGATATATTTTTTCATTTCAACGAATTAGATCGGTTTAAATCCACCGATTAAGGGTAAAATCCATCACCAATCCGTCACTAACGGATTAGGTTTTTTCGAATCCGTCATTGACCCATTAACCATCAGATCGGTTAAAAAACTACAGATTGAATTTGATCAAATCGGTTTAATAGATCGATAGATTTTTTGTACACCCCCATTATCAGGTTTGGATAGAAAGGCAACCTTGCTCCGCAATTCGTAAGACCCTTTGAGATTCGGAGCAAAGTTAGAGATTTCGCTTATCGGTTAGAATTACCACCTCAGCTCGATGGAGTTCAAAACGTGTTCCATGTGTCTATGCTTAAGAAATATCTTTTAGACCCTTCACATGCCCTCGAGAATGATGACGTTCGAGTAAAGTCAAATGACAGGTATGAAGAGCGACCTCTTCATGTCATTAACACAAAGGACCAAGTGCTGCGTACCTGTACTATCAAACGGGTCAAAATTCTATGGGAACATCATGGACCAGAAGAAGCCACGTGGGAGCTTGAAGAACAAGTTCGGGAGAAGTATTCAAGACTTTTGCCAAAGATATGTTACATTCGGAGGACCGAATAATCTTAAAGAGGGAGAGGATGTAACGTCCAAATTGGAACTAATCTCAATTTACAATCAATAATCTTGTTTTTCATTAATTAATTTATAATTAGGCTAATTCAACTCAAATCCCCTTTGGGTTTGGGTCATCGATAAGTAGTTGAGTCGGATTTGAATCTTACTTAAGGAGTTAGGGACATTCTTGTAATTTAGAGTTATATGGTTTGCATCATCTAGGCACCATATTAGTAGCATCATGTGCATTTCATCTTATGGGTCATCTTTCATATTTAGCCCATCTCAATCCGGATTCATCTTGGCCTAAGTAAGGTCCAATTGACTCAAACTGTAATTCTCTAAAAAACAGTGGACTTGCTTGTAAATTCCAAAAAAATATGGATTTAAAAACCAACTTACTTGCTCATTCTCTGCATCTTCTCTAAACCACTACTGGAGCTTTCTTTTTCTCTTCTTTTCCTTCTTTAGTAGCTAGAAATCAAGCATTGGAGCTGTGATGCAAGGGCTACAGCATCTTCATTTTTCTCCGTGCTTCTTTGTTCATCTTCTTCTTTTTAGAACTTACAAATTCATCTTTTCTTCAATCTGTAGCTCTCTAAGGTAAGAGACAACTCTCATTTCAGTTCTTTGAGTTTAATGGAGTTAAGGAGACTCAATTTGGTTACATGCATGCATTTCATACTTATTTCACCTATTGCATGTCTTTGCATGCAGTAGGATCATCTTTGTTGAGGCTTTCTCTGTCATCAACCCAAAGGAAAGGTTTGATTGGGTAAAGCGTTGAAATAAGGCAAGTATAAGGGTTTATATTACTGCTTGTACGTCCACTAATGTTGATTCTTGAAAAACTATAACACTCCAACCCAGTTTAATTTGGTTTAATGATTAATTAATGTGCTTTAGGTACTAATGATAACAAATTAGGTTTATACTTGTTGTTTTAGTCTTTTGATTTTGTACGAGTTCGTCATTCATGCATCATCTTGGTGTTAACACATGTATTTCATCGAGCTCGTCAACTTCCGTAACTGTCTTGTACGTAAATGAAGTCGTTTGTCTCCATTGGACCGTTAATTGACTTAAACTGTAATTCTTCTAGATTGTCGGACCTTTATATAATTGTGCACATCCTTATCTTATAAAAGATACAACCACCGACTCTTTCTCTCTCATCCTCATCTCTTTCACGCCAATCCTCTTTATCTCTCATTTTCTCTCTGTTTCGCTCCCTCTTCTTCATCTCCTTTTCTTCTTCTTCCTTGTGATCAACATAGAGAAAGGGGAGAATTCTTGTGCACTGGTTGCTCGTCTTCTCTTTGGGTTAGTCGGTAAGAAGCAAGCTCGTCCTATTTCTGTTCACTGCACTCGTCCTCACTTTCTTATTCCTTATCTCTTGTCGTGGTTCATATTCGGTGAGTAGTTGACTCATAATCTCCGTTATGTGTTTAGACTGTGATTGCACTGCATACACCATTTTTCTTTGCTTATTCTTGGCATGCATGGTTTTAGGATTTCATCTCCAGGATCGTTTGGGCCAAAGAACAGCTAAATTAAGGAAAGAGCACATTTAAGGCAAGTATAAGCACAGTATATATGAATACATGTTGGTACACGTTGATTGTTATGTTTATTCTGCTCTTTCTCTCAAGTGTGTTCTATTTTTGATAGCCCTTTAGTCTTGTGTAACTGTGATACTCGTTGTTTTTGTAAATGGAATTCATGTAATACAGTGACTCTGTTCTGTATTGAACCCTATTGTTCGACCGATTGGGACTAGGGTTTGACAGATCAGACACTCCCAGAACCGAAATTCGACCGATCGGGCTTCAGAGCCGACCGGTCGGCCTTGATGCACTCTTGCTCTGGGAGATTCAATATTCAACTGAATTCTAACCTTGCTCATTCCTCTTCTCTTGGCTCCTTAACACCCAGAGGAACTTTTTTTTATGCTATCTTTTGGTTCCTCTGCTCTTTAAAAAAATTAAAGAAATGGTAGGGTAATAATGTGACCTTAGAGGACCTTCACCTGGACTTCTTAACCACATAACTTGCCCAACGGATTACCTTAAACACATGAATGGTTTTGCGGGCTGTGACGCATTCATGTGTGTTGTCCAATTGTTAAGCACCTCCGCATGGGTATTGGTTTAAGAGACTTCGATACACGTTTATTGATATAGTGCAACACCCCCGAAATGAACAACTGTGTATTGAATAACTTAAAACTACATCATCATGCACAGTTAGAAGCATTGGACAACTAGTTTAGGGTTGGCTGGTAAATAATCTTGACTCATAGTAATGACTTGACTTGCATTGCATATTGAACCGATTATTGGCTTCCATGTTATTTGTCTTGTTCCTTGTTCGACTTGTACTTGTTTATTTGTAACCGTATTGATCCAGCGTGATGCACGTACTGTATTGTCTGATTGCGACATGACATGTACTGTACTGAACTGCACTGTTTGTCCAACTGACTGACATTGATTGACGTGCATCCACATGATATGATTGATCTTGTCTATCTAGCTCTACTCAGCCTCAGCCTCAGGATACCTGACGAGGTTGACTTTGGCTTGGACTGTTTATTGTCTCTGTAGAGTGCTCCTGTCTTGGGATTCTGGACCCCGGGAACTAAAGACCCATTCGTACCTTGGCCGGTCGATGGTGTTCTCGTATTGACTGCTCTCGATTAAGGGAATATGGCAAATGTAGTAGCCACCTAGCCAGTTTATCTATTCCATGATTATGAAAGCATGCTTCGTTATATGCTCGACCTACCTAGTATATGAACATGATCTCTATGCACTGTTAATTATTAACTGTTAACTATTCTGCTAGACACAGCGCGTGTTAACTTATTATCGTTTATACTTTGTTGAGTCATTATACTCATTGGTTATTCTTGGTGTTGCAGGCCTAGATTCCTCTGCCAACCCCTCGCCGGTCGGCTCAGCTTCAAGAGAGACTCTTGAGGCCCAATCAGGCTAGAGGAGTGGACTTGATCCCTCCTATGGGAGAGCGACTTTGCATTGCATTAGTCTTGTCATCCTTTTCGCATCAGGATTTTGGTTTCTCATGTACAACTTATCTTGTATTGGTCTCTAAGGTGCTATCTCTTCATTTTGTATTGTACATTTTGTAATTAATGTCATTTTGTTGACCCTATATTGTTATGTATCCTTTTCATTTTCCTTGCTTGCAATGATACGTATAGCTTCCGCGAACACTTGGTTTGCACGTGTGAACATCCTTTGTGTGCGTGTACTTAGACCAGGTCGAGGTATACGTGCACAGGAGTACGTGTGTCATAGGTTAGTTTTTTTTACTAACCCCCGATTTCTGGGCTCGGGTTGTGACAAAAATTCTCCTTTCAATATCTGATGAATTAGGTGATAATGAATATATTTATGAATTATGGATGAAATGTGGGTATTGAAAAATGTATGATACTAGTTTGAAGCAAAGGGAACCACATTGGAATCAATTGAAGAAGTTCTATACTGGACTGAACTCTATACTAGAACAGCTTCAGACTAAGCCATAAGTATACTATGGCTTGGAATTCAGAGAACCAAAATTTGATATTCCTTCTATGGCTAACCCCACGATTGAGCCATGGAATACACTACTACTAAGCCATAGCCTAGCCGTAAGCTACCTACGGCTAAACCGTAATTGCGGGAAAAGCTTGTGAAAATTTAGTGAATCATGGCTAAGCCGTAGGAACATAGAAGACCCAAGAAAATTAGGAATACTCAAGGACTATATAGGACTTTAGCAATGGCACCCTTACCTCAACCATTAGCCCAATGGTAATTAAATATTAAGAAGAAAGAATGTTAAGTTGTCACTTATTCTCTTTTGATTTTCCGGATAGTTTTCAACGTCACGTCATGGGAGTTGGCATAAGAAGAGGTGTCTCATGCCTACAAAATGTAACACCAAGATTTTCAGTAACATATCGACACCAGACATTTTATGAATACAACGTATTAAATGACTAAAGAAACACGGATTATCTTAACTATGGTTGGCTAGTAAGTATCCTTATTAACCACATAATCTAAATGCATTCATATTGTTTAAGTAAACCTGTCATCAACATGATTTAATCATGTACTCATCCTTCCCGGTGAACCTTGAGGCAAGATTGGAGGCAAAGCTTTTACTAAGCGCAAGCCCATGAGCCAAGATAGGGGTAATTAGGGTTAAGAGGGTTCAATATCTAATAGCTCATTTAAGTATGCATTGTTTGAATAACAGTTACTCTATTTAATTTCGATCTTTATGACTGAATACGATCTCAAGACCGATGTATGCTTTTATATAAGATTGAGTTGCTCGCTATATAAGATTTGTATGAATTCTAATTGGTCATGATGCATTGAGTCGGCACCACTTAGCTTGTACCCAAAGGAGATTTGACGGAACTGAATGAGGATATTTTATATATTACTAATTGCGGTAGTTGTATGGAGAGATGGTCGACACTCTTAAAGTAGCTAGATGGCCTTGGCCTGACCGCTAGTGATTTCCCACTGTATGATATGCTTTCGTTCTAGAGAGAAGATAGCCGTGTGGATGCCGAATATTATGTTGTTGTATTTCTGTTTATGATTCCCTACTCATGCTTATTCACATGCACAACATGTCTAGCTTCATATTATTGCTCTCTTTTAATCAATATGTTTCTAATTCAAATTTGTACATCATAATAGTCTCATATATCCTTATATTTACTTAATCGTCATATTAATAGTACTACCCTTAATGTTACAGGTACAGAACCCAATGCCGGTATGGTAGTCGAAGCAACCTCGGAGGGAACCTCTGTAACACTCCGATCCCATTTGAGCCGGATTAGTGGCTCATTAGCGTGTTTTTCTATTGTTTTATTCTTTCGGATTTGGTTTTGGGTCTTGGATAGGTAGTTGAGTGACCTTTGACCTGAGATAGGTAGTTCTAAGCCCATTTTCGTAATTTTGCTTTTGCTTTGCTTGCATCATCTTTGCATCATCTTGGTGTCAGCACGTGTATTTTATTGAGCTCGTCAATTGCTGTAACTGTGTCAGACCCATTTGGAGTCAATTGGAGGAGTTGGACCCCCGTGTGACTTGATTTGTAAATAACCGAAACTTACCGGACTTTGACTTAAACTCCAGAACTTATATATAAATGAGTCAGCTCCCAGGTGTCTCTCTCCCTGCTCATTTGGCTTCAACGTGCATGCAAGGAGAGCTCCACGTTTTCTCTTCCACTCCTTCTCCCCTCTTCATTCTCTTCTTCGGTCTTGGTTGGTGTTGGGAGCTTGCACCCATCTTGATTTGGGTTTCCTCTTCTCTCTCATCTCTGTCTTTGCTTCGGGTAAGTGGGTTCTCTCCAAATCTCTTTCTTCTTCATCTCCAATTGCACCTCTCTTCCTCTGTTGCTGTGTCTTCATCTCATGCATGGTTTATTTCTTTGATTTGTTTTGATTTTAGTTGTTTTGGAGCTTGATTCATTGGATTGGCAGAGTTTGAGGCAAGTATAAGTACAGGCTTTGATAACACATATGGGTGTTTTGTTTGATTGCTTTGATTCATTCTTATTCCTTGTATAGAATGTTTTACAGCCAATTTTTGTGAATTTGGAACCTCTGTAACTTGTTTTGAGACGTTTCTGTACCGAATTTCAGTTTCTGTACTCAGCCCGAATTCGTGTTCTGTATTGTACGGCTAAGCCGTAAACTTCTACGGCTTGATTTCCAGAGACCTGAAATTTTGAGTTTTGTTCTACGGCTAGGATACGGCTAAGCCGTAAATTGTTCTACGGCTGAGCCGTAAGCTAGCCGTGACCCAACCGTAACCCAGCCGTGAATTAAATCTCTGATCAGTCGAAACTTTCCCGATACAGCACTCCTACGGTGTGGCTACGGCTAAGCCGTGGATTGCTACGGCTAAGCCGTGGATTGGTCTACGGCTAAGCCGTATCCTGACTGTAGCTCAGCCGAAAAAGGTAGCAGATCAGAGGTGAAGATGACCAGTTTAGCTGTGCTTCCAAGGGAACCACGGCTAAGCCGTAGTGCATGTTACGGCTAGGCCGTAAGATGTATACGGCTAAGCCGTAGGTCACCCATGGCTAAACCGTAAGACCTGTAAAATATGAATTAACCTTAGGATAATGGTGAGACTTTGTAGGGCTCAATTACAGGTTAACCAACCATATAAACCTGCCCAATGGATTCTTTGGATCGCATGAACAGTCTGTTAGGCTGTGACTTATTCATGTGAGCGTTGATCACTGTTAAGCACCTCCCCATGGGTGTTGGTTTAAGAGACTTCGGTGCACGTGAAGATCACATTGCAACACTAGGATGGCAACGGTGCATCGAATAACTTAAAACTACATCAACATGCACGGTTAGTGACAGTGAACAACTAGATTAGGGTTGGCTTGTAATGAACCTTGACTCCGTATTAATCTGAGATGCATTGCATATTGGTTATAGTTTTGCCCTCCGTTCTGCCAATCTATGTCTATGCATTCCGCAGTCATTTTGCTTTCGTTCTGTATCTCTGTTTTATTCTTCGATCTGCACTATGCTTTGATCTATGCTGTGCTTTGACTTACTCTTGGCTATGCTTTGTATATTTCTGGCTTTGTATATTTTGGGTATTCCCTGGTGGCTCTGCCCAGAGGTTAATACGTGAGGATAAGATCCGGTCTTTGTCATCGGTGAGTCCAAAGCGGATAATCTCCCTTTCTATGGATTTGATTTGATTGGTATTAGTCTGGCTCTACTCAGCCTCAGCCCTAGGATGCCCGACGGGGTTACCTCTGGCTTAGATCTCTGTATCTCTGTATCACTGCAGTGTCGCTTTGTCTTGGGACCCCGGAACCCAGGAAACTGAGACCCACTTGTACCCTGCCCCGGTCAGTGGTGTTCTCCTCTGCTCTGCTTTGCTCTGCTCTCTATTGGAGAGAATATGGTTAACGTAGTAGCCACTTAGTTCAGTATTTCTATACCTTGATTCCCTTATCATGCTTTAATTCTATGCACGATTTGCTTAGCATACTAAGATGAAACTCTGCATTTAATCTTCTGTCATTAATTTATTCACTTTGATACTATGAGTGTTTCATCCTTGTTACTTGTATTTGCTGGATCGTTGTATTCATTTGTGTTGTCTGTGGTGTTGCAGGCACAGATCCCTTGCCCGACTCCCCGGCGGTCGAGGAGGCTGCAGGGCCGAGTGTAGAGGCACCCTCCGGTTTGGCAGAGTGGGCCTGATCATCTCTGCCGAGTGCGCACATGCATATATTCCATTGGCCTTCTGTTTTGAGTTTTGGTTTTTGGAGCTTTTGTAATTGGGCATTTTGGACTTTGGACTTTGTACTCTGTATATTTGTATATCATGATTTTGGGTGTGTATTCGGATTTTATATCAGTGTATTTATCGTTGTAGCTTCCGTTCCGCATTTGTTTTTGGCTTCCGCTATTTTCCTTTGTTGCTTGCTATGATATGTACAGCTTCCGCGTACGCTTAGTTCGCACGTGTTAGATCCCTTGTGTGTGTGCATCTGGACTGGGTTTGGATGCACGTGCACGGGAGTACGTGTGTCACTAGTTTAGCTTTTCGCTAACCTCCGATTTCTGGGCTCGGGTCGTGACAACCTCAGCGGCACCTTGGGGTATAAATGAGTGGAACAAGGATGACGTTTTCTATTAGTCATCCTACGAAGAGCGTCATGAGGTTCTTGTTTTGGGGTTTATTAGGACATAGCCATTCTTTGGCTTGTGGTTATATTATATTATTTTGGAGTTACTGTTTAAGGGACATGATCTTGATGATGTTGGATATGTTTAAGTATCTTAGTTTTATATGTGCATGTGGATGATTAACTTATTAGACCATGGTTTATATTAACGAATGAATGTGTTTTTTATTAATGCTTATGATGAATTACCGGTAAATTCTCTAAGTTTCTGCTTAATTGTGCAAAATGATTGAAACGTGTATATGGACCTTCCTCACATGTACCTATGGAATATCCCTTGTAGCAGTTTGTATGTGCTTGATATGGTACGAATTGCTATGGGTTACATGTGCTGCACCTCAGGATCCACCCTAATCTCCAATTCCTGAGTACAGGGCGTGACACAATGTGTCGATCACGGGGGCTTTTCATAGGAACCATCAGCATGCTTGCATAGGTGTAATTCTTTCTTGATTTTGATATCCTCCATGTCCATATCAGCGTTTTTTGTGTCCTTATTTTTACATCTACGCCCATCACTGTTCCAATAGTGTTATTACATGTATTTTTCTCCATGTGTATGACATTAAGGTTGTGTTGGAGTTTTAGCTTCTTCCAATAAGGCAGGTCAAAGAAAATGCTTTTCTTTGTCCAGTTCAGTTCCTTCGGGGTGTGCTTTCTTTTCATGTTGAGTAAATGCTTCCCAAACTTGACATTCGTCATGCAATCTAATTGCTTTAATATTTATTCCTCCGACAATTCCACGGGTTTTGCCATACGTGGTTCTCAGGTACATAATGGTGATTGCCCTACTGTATCTTACTTTTCAACCTTTGTGATGATGGATCCTTGTTACAAGTAGGGCACACCATATAACCTTTAGTACTCCATCCTGAAAGGTTATCATATGCTGGAAAGTCATTTATGGTCCACATAACAGCCGCATGCATTTGGAAAGTCTATCATTTGGCTTCATCATAGGTTAATACACCGTCTTCCTAAAGCTCTTTTAACTTGTCTATTAATGGCTACATATGAATGTTGATCTCTTTTCCAAGTGCTTGCGGTCCAAAAATAAGCAACAACATCATACAAAATGGTTCTTTCATACACTTCCAGGGTAGTAGGTTATAAGGCTTGAGTATCATAGGCCACATACTATAGGAATTGCTCATAGTACCGAAATGGTTGAACTCATTGATAGCCAACCCTAACCTAACATTGCGGGAATCATAGGCAAATGCAGGGTACTATCGACATAAAAACTTTCCACTCTATATAGTCTGCCGGATGCGTTGAGAATTCCCCATCATCCACAAGCTTCTCCTTGTGCCACTGCATATCTGTAGCTGTCTTGACATAAATAATCTTTGTAACCTTGGGATCACTGGGAGGTGTCGTAGCACCTTATGGGGAATTTTTTCACCTTTGCCATCATTGAGTTTATATCGGAACTCCCCACATTCTGAACAATTTTGAAAATTCTCATTCTCTTTCCTAAAAAGCACACAATCATTCTTACAAGCATGAATGGATTTATATCTCAATCCCAGTTTACAAAAGAATTGCTTTATAAAGGGAACTTCGAATCATCTTACTCTCTGATATAACATCATTTATTATCATCATCACCATGTTGAATGTCTTGTTCCTCATGTTATTCAACACCTTTACATGTAACATCTTAATGACAAATGACAACAATGTAAACTTTGTGCAACCTGGATTTAAGTCACACTTGGCATCTTTCAACAATTTTTTGAATTTTTGCACATTCTTTCGCCCAACGCTATCAGGACCATGGTCAGATCCCAAATCCCCCAAATCGTTGTCCATAAAACCCCCTATATATGTCTTTTAAAAGTTTGGGCAACTCATCATGAGGGTTGTCTTTAATGTCAGAGATTCCACCTTAAACACTTCCCCCTTCATCATCCGAATCATCATCCTATATGCCCTCGACATTCATAGGCATTGGCTTCCTGTGGAGTATTCATGCTGTGTAAGAGGTCATGATCCTATTAAACAACAAATGTTCTCGGACGGTGGGGTAAGTATGCAATTCTACATTCATGCATCTCAAACATGGACACCAAATCTTACTTTGCTCACCCATATTTTTACTGGCAAATTTAATAAATGACCTCACTCCATTTGTAAACTCTGGTCAAAGTTTATTCCAGCAATTCATCCAACCACATGCAGTTGGATGTCATTTTTAAGTATTTTACACATGGCCTTTAAAAAAATTACATAGAGGCCCCCTAAAGAATACAATTTCCTGGCCCCACCCCAATGTCAGTCGGATCTCTTAAGGGTCCAAGAAAAAGAAATAGATCATTAATAAATAGTTTGTGCTATGAAAAAATTATAGGGCCCACTTATAGATCATAGTTGTTTTCAATCTTTGTTGTTTTCCATCAATTTATGGGCCCATATTATCAAAACCAATCTTTTATTCTTTTACATTTTTTATTCCAAGTTTGAATAACTTGTAGGTCCCATTGTGAAGCTATTTATTGGGGGCACTTTCATATCCAAACAGCTATATTTTACTACTTTTTTACGCCTTACTTTTTTTTCAATATTTTGTAGGATTAATATGTGCAACTAATTGTGGAAGCCAATTAATTTCAAAATTCACATTAACTATTCTTTTGAAAAGCCATACGTTCATTTTGAATATTTGTAGCATCAAACCATAACTTACGGTTGGCTGTCATTTTTAAGTATTTTTGTAAGGATCTGACTCTAGATTATCCAGAAAAATTAATTTTGATTGTTGACTTAATCACAGGTGGACCCACCCTATCACATAGTTAATTGTCATATTAAATAGTTTTAAATCTTAATTCCTGCATTAATTGCATCATCATTTACATCATGCACATCTTAGTGGGGGACCTACTGTGGGTAGGAAGCATTTAAGAATTTTTGGTAAATTTAAATATTTGAGTTGCGAGAATTTGATATAGGTGAAATTTAAAAGTGTTGTTGTTGATTCGATGAGATTAGCCTAATCAAAGAGTTTGAATCCAAGTTAGAAAGAGGCTCATATCTTGATAATCAGGTAAGCCTCCTTGTGCTCTCTTCATCCCACTAAGCAAACGAGAGCCCCACGTACCCGTGGTGCTCATCAGCCATGACCCTTCTTCTACCCACAACTCATGGAATCTGAACTGCAACACACATTTCCAAAACGTAGTTCCATCACCACCGTGCAACTCCTTAGCATCATCATTTGTACACACTCCCCACATGGACATCAAGGATCGTGTTCCACTCTTATGAAGCCATGTGCATCACATCTCGCATCCCATCACCTTCATCCTTGCACCCTCACTGCCCCATCTCATCACCATCACCACTCGATATCTCCACCCTTCCCATTCACCTTTCTATTACTTTCTACCAAACAGCCCAGTACTCCACTAGTGCAACCAGACTTCATCACCCACTACAAATTGATTGTCTTCTTCTCCTTATTGTTTCCACCCAACCAAACAAAAACAGCCCTTCCACAGTAAACAGCGCTTGAAACCATCTTCTCTCATTCCCGGAACCACGTCCCCACCTTAAATCATCATGAGTAGAAAGTTACTCATCTTCAAACCTTCATCTTTGATGATAGCTGGAAGTTTTGTCAATAAAAACTCACATTTTATTTTTATTTTGTGATAAAAGGTACAATGCTTCCCCATCGTTATTTGTCAATGAAATTTTTCCATCATGTTCTTTGTATTTCTCGATGGTTTTCAATAATGGTTCTTGAGAAATAATAAATAATTTAATAACCCGAAATTTTTTTATATAGTACACTAATTTCTCAATAATCACGTTAGTTTAAACTTTCCCTTAGGATAATAATTAATTTGAAACACTCTAGATTTAGAAATCTCCTTCAGTTAACTTCAACTGATGAGAAAATTATAAGATAAACTATTTTCGACATAACTACAGACTAAAGAATTAAAGAATAGTTTAACCAAGATGATAGCTGGATTTTTGTCAACAAAAACTCACATTTCAAATTTATTTTGTGATAAAAGGTACAATGGTTCTCCGTTGTCATTTGGTAATGAGATTTTTCCATTATGTTCTTTGTATTTCTTGATGGCTTTCAGTGATGGTTCTTAAGAAATAATAAATAATTTAATGACCCAAATTTTTTTTATATTACACTAATTTCTCAATAATAATGTAAGTTTAAACTTTTCCTTACGATAATAATTAATTTGGAGCACAATAGATCTAGAAATCTCTTTCAGTTAACTCCAACCGATTAGATAGTTACAAGATAAACTATTTTCATCATAACTATAGACTAAAGAATCAAAGAATAGTTTATCCAAGACGATAGTTGGATTTTTGTCAATAAAAACTCAAAATTTATTTTTATTTTACGATAAAAGGTGCAATGCTTCTCTGTCATTATTTAGCAATGAGATTTTTACATCATGTTCTTTGTATTTCTCGATGGCTTTCAGTGATGGTTCTTGAGAATTAATAAATAATTTAATGGCCCGAAAAAATTTTTATATATTACACTAATTTCTTAATAATTACGTAAGTTTAAACTTTCCTTTACGATAATAATTAATCTGGAGCACTTTATAGTTAGAAATCTCTTTCAGTTAACTCCAAGCTATGAGATAATTACAAGATAAACCATTTTCAGTGTAACTACAGACTAAAGAATTAAAAAATAGTTTATCCAAGACAATAGCTGGATTTTTGTTTATAAAAACTCACATTTTATTTTTATTTTGTGATAAAAGGTATAACGCTTCTCTATCGTTATTCGGTGATGAGAATTTTCCATCATGTTCTCTGTATTTCTTTATGACTTTCGACGATGGTTCTTGAGAAATAATAAATAATTTAATGACCCAACAAAATATTTACATATTACACTAATTTCTCAATAATTACATAAGTTTAAGCTTTCCCTTATGATAACAATTAATGTGAAGCACTCCAGATTTAGAAATCTCTTTTAGTTAAATCCAACTAATGAGATAATTATAATATAAACTATTTTCTGCGTAACTATAACGTAAAGAATTAAAGAATAGTTTATACAAGACGATAGCTGGATTATTGTCAATAAAAACACACATTTTATTTTTAGTTTACAATAAAAGGTAAAATGCCTCCCCTTCATTAATTGGCGATGAGATTTTTCCATCAAGTTCTTTGTATTTCTTGATGGCTTTCAGTGTTGGTTCTTGAGAAATAATAAATAATGAAATATCATGAAATAATTTTTATATATTACACTAATTTCACAATAATTACGTAAGTTTATGCTTTCTCTTACGATAATAATTAATTTGGAGCACTCTTGATTTAGAAATATCTTCCAGTTAACTTCAACTGATGAGGTAATTACAAGATAAACTATTTCCAACATACTATAGACTAAAGAATTCAAGAATAGTTTATCCAGGACGATAGTTGGATTTTTGTCAATAAAAACTGACAGTTTATTTTTCTGTTGCGATAAATGTGCAATGCTTCTCCGTTGTTATTTGGTGATGAGCTTTTTCTGTCATGTTCTTTGTATTTCTTGATGGCTTTCAATGATGCTTCTTGAGAAATAATGAATAATTTAATGGCCTGAAAAAATTTTCACATAATGCACTAATTTCTCAATAGTTTCGTTAAAGTTTAAACTCTCCCTTACTATAATGATTAATCTAGAGCACTCTGAATTTAGAAACCTCTTTCAATTAACTCAGACTGATGAGATATTTACTAGATAAATTATTTGCTGTGTAACTATACAATAAAGAATTAAAGAATAGTTTATACAAGAAGATAGTTCGAATTTTATCAATAAAAACTTACATTTATTTTTATTTTTCAATAAAAGGTACAATGTAGCTCCATCATTATTTGGCAATGAGATTTTTCCATCATGTTCTTTGTATTTCTTGATAGCTTTTAGTGATGGCTCTGGAGAAATAATAAATAATTTAATGATATGAATTTTTTTATATATTGTACTAATTTTTCGATAATTATGTAAGTTTAAACTTTTCCTTATGATAATAATTAATTTGGATAACTCTAGATTTAGAAATCTCTTTCAGGTAACTCCAACTAATGAAATATTTACTAGATAAACTATTTTCAGCGTAACTATAGACTAAAGAATTAAAGAATAGTTTATCCAAGAAGATTGCTGGATTTTTGTCAGTAAAAACTTGCATTTTTATTTTTATTTTGGGATAAAAGGTACAATGCTTCTCCATCATTATTTGGCAATGACATTTTTCCTTCCTGCTCTTTATATTTCTCGATAGCTTTCAGTGATGGTTCTTGAGAAATAATAAATAATTTAATGACCCAAAAAATGTTCTATATAACACACTAATTTTTCAATAATTATAGAAGTTTAAACTTTCCTTTAATGATAATAATTAATCTAGAGCACTCTAGATTGAGAAATCTCTTTTAGTCAACTCTAACCATCGAGATAATTAGAAGATAAACTATTTCCAATGTAACTATAGAGTAAAAAAAATTAAAGAATAGTTTGTCTAAGATGATAGTTGGATTTTTATCAATAAAAACTCACATTTTATTTTTCTTTTGCGATAAAAGGTACAATGGTTCTCCATCATTATTTGGCAATGAAATCTTACTATCATGTTCTTTGCATTTCTTGATGGCTTTTAGTGATGATTCTTAATAAATAATAAATGATTTAATGACCCCGATAATTTTTTTTATATATTACACTAATTTCTTAATAATCACGTTGGTTTAAACTTTCCCTTACGATAATAATTAATCTGGAGCACTCTAGATTTAGAAATCTCTTTCAAGTAACTCCAATGGATGCTACAATTATAAGATAAACTATTTTTAGCATAATTATAGACTAAAGAATTAAAGAAGAGTGTATCCCAAACAATAGCTAGATTTTTGTCACCAAAAACTCACATTTTATTTTTATTTTGCGATAAAAGTTTCAATGCTTCTCTGTCGTTATTTTTGGTGAAGAGATTTTTCCATCATATTCTAAGTAATTCTTGATGGCTTGTAGCAATGATCCTTGAGAAATAATATTTAACTTAGTGACCTAAAAATTTTTTTATATATTACACTAATTTCTAAAACATTACGTAAGTTTATGATTTCCCTTACGATAATAATTAATCTGGACCACTCTAGATTTAGAAATCTCTTTTAGTTAACTCCAATTGATGAGATAATTACAAGATGCACTATTTTGAACATTACTATAGACTAATGAATTAAAGAATAGTTTATCCAAGACGATTGCTAGATTTTTGTCATTAAAACTCACATTTTATTTTTATTTTGAGATAAAAGGTACAATGCTTCTCTGTCGTCATTTCGCGATGAGATTTTTCTATTATGTTCTTTGTATTTCTTGATGGCTTTCAGTCTTGGCTCTTGTGAAATAATAAATAATTTGGCGACCAAAAATTTTTTTATATATTACGTAAGTTTAAACTTTACCTTACGATAATAATTAATCTGAAACACTTTCGATTTAGAAATCTCTTTCAGCTACCTGCAACCATTGAGATGATTACAAGATAAACTATTTTTATGTAAATGTAAACTAAAGAATTAAAGAATAGTTTATCCAAGACGATAGCTGGATTTTTGTCAATAAAAACTCACATTTTATTTTTATTTTGCAATAAAAGGTACAATGCTTCTCCATCGTTATTTCGAAATGAGATTTTTCTATCATGTTCTTTGTATTTCTCGATGGCTTTCGGTGATGGTTCTTGAGAAATAATAAATAATTAAATAACCCATAAAAATTTTAATATATTAAACTAATTTCTCAATAATTACATAAGTTTAAGCTTTCTCTTACTATAATAATTAATCTGGAGCACTCTAGATTTAAAAATCTCTTTAAGTCAACTCCAACTGATGAGACAATTACAACATAAAATATTTTGAACAAAACTATAGACTAAAGAATTAAAGAATAGTTTATCCAAGACGATAGTTGGATTTTTGTTAAAAAAAACACATTTTATTTTTATTTTACTATAAAAGGTACAATGCGTCTCCATCATTATTTGGCGATGAGATTTTTCCTTCATGTTCATTGTATTTCTCAATGGCTTTCGTTGATTGTTCTTGACAAATACTAAATAATTTAATGACCTAACAAAATTTTTATATATTACACTAATTTCTCAATAATTACATAACTTTAAACTTTCCCTTACGATAATTATTAATCTAAAGCACTCTATATTTTGAAATCTCTTTCAATTAACTCCAGTCGACAAGATAATTACAAAATAAACTATATTCAATGTAACAACAGACTCAAGAATTAAAAAATAGTTTATCCAAGACTATAGCTTGATTTTTGTCAATAAAAATTGACATTTTATTTTTATTTTGCGATAAAAGGTACAATGCTTCTCCGTCGTTATTTGGTGATGAGATTTTTCCTTCATGTTCTTTGTATTTATCGATGGCTTTTAGTAATGGTTCTTGAGAAATAATAAATAATTTAATGACCCGAAAAATTTTTTATATATTACACTAATTTCTCAATAATTACTTAAGTTTATGCTTTCCCTTACAATAATACTTAATCTCAAGCACTCTAGATTTAGAAATCTCTTTCAGTTAACTCCAACTAGAGAGATAAGTACAAGAAAAATATTTTCAACATAACTATAGACTAAAGAATTAAAGAATAGTTTATCCAATACGATAGCTGGATTTCTGTCAATAAAAACCCACATTTTATTTTTTATATTGTGATAAAAGGTACAATGCTTCTCTGTCATTATTTGGCAATGAGATTTTTTCATCATGTTCTTTGTATTTCTTAACAACTTTCAGTGATTGTTCTTGAGAAAAAATAAATAACTTAATGAGTCGAAAAATATTTTATATATTGCACTAATTTCTTAACAATTACATAAGTTTAAACTTTGCGTTCACGATAATAATCAATCCGGAGCACTCTCGGTTAAGAAATCTCTTTTAATTAACTCTAACTGTCGAGATAATTATAAGATAAACTATTTGCAATGTAACTACAGAGTAAATTATTAAAGAATAGTTTGTCCAAGACTATAGCTTGACTTTTGTTAATAAAGACTCTCATTTTATTTTTATTTTGCGATAAAAGGTTCAATAGTTCTCCTTAATTATTTGGCAACGAGATTTTTCCATCATATTCTTTGCATTTCTCGAAAGCTTTCAGTGATATTTCTTTAGAAAAAATAAATAATTTAATGACCCTAACAATTTAGTGACCCAAAAAAATTTTTATATATTACACTAATTTGTTAATAATTACATAAGTTTAAAACTTTCCCTTATGATAATAATTATTCGGGAGCACTCTTGATTTAGAAATCTCCTTCAGTTAACTCCAGCCAATGAGATAATTAGAAGATAAACTATATTCAATGTAACTATAAACTATAGAATTAAAGAACAGTTTATCCAAGACGATAATTGGATTTTTGTCAATAAAAACTAACATTTTATTTTTATTTTGCAATAAAAGGTACAATGCTTCTCCGTCATTATATGGCGATGAGATTTTTCCTTCATGTTCATTGTATTTCTCGATGGCTTTCAGTGATGGTTCTTCAGAAATAATATATAATTTAATGACCCAAAAAAATTTATATATATTACACTAATTTCTCAATAATTACGTAAGTTTATGCTTTTCCTTATGATAATACTTAATTTGGAGCACTCTCGATTGAGAAATCTCTTTTAGTTAGCTCCAACTAATGAGATAATTACAAGATAAAGTATTTTCAATGTAATTATAGACTAAAGAATTAAAGAATAGTTTATCCAATATGATAGCTAGGTTTTTCTCAATAAAACCCACATTTTATTTTTATATTGTGATAAAAGGTACAATGCTTCTCTGTCCTTATTTGGCAATGAGGTTTTTCCATCATATTCTTTATATTTCTTGGTGACTTTCAATGATTGTTCTTTAGAAATAATATATAACTTAATGACCCAAAAATTATTATATATATTACACTAATTTCTCAATAATTACATAAGTTTAAAATTTCCCTTAATGATAATAATTAATTTGGAGCACTCTTGATTGAGAAATCTCTTTCAGTTGACCCCAACTATCGAGATAATTACAAGATAAACTATTTGAAATGTAACTATAGAGTAAGAATTAAATAATAGTTTGTCCAAGACGATAGTTGGACTTTTGTCAATAAAGACTCTCATTTTATTTTTATTTTGCGATAAAAGGTTCAATAGTTCTCCGTCGTTATTTGGAGATGAGATTTTTCCATCATGTTCTTTGCATTTCTCGAAGGTTTTCGGTGATAGTTCTTGAGAAATAATAAAGAATTTAATGACCCTGACAATTTTTTAATATGTTACACTAATTTCTCAATAATTACATTAGTTTAAGGTTTCCTTTACGATGATAATTAATCTGGAGCGCTTTATATTTAGAAATCTCTTTCAATTACCTCCAACTGACGAGACAATTGAAAGATAAAATATTTTCAGCATAACCATAGATTAAAGAATTAAATAATGGTTTATCCAAGATGATAGCTAGATTTTTGTCAAAAAAATCACATTTTATTTTGATTTTGCAATAAAAGGTACAATGCGTCTCCATCATTATTCGATGATGAGATTTTTTCATCATGTTCTTTGTATTTCTCGATGGCTTTCAATGATGGTTCTTGAGAAATACTGAATAATTTAATAACCTGAAAAAATTTTTATATATTACACTAATCTGTCAATAATTATGTAAGTTTAAACTTTCCCTTACGATAATAATTATTTTGAATCACTCTTGATTTAGAAATCTCTTTCAGTCAACTCCAGCCACTGAGATAATTACAAGATAAACTATATTCAATGTAACTATAGACTAAAGAATTAAAGAATAGTTTATCTAAGATGATAACTGAATTGCTATCAATAAAAACTGACATTTTATTTTTATTTTGCGATAAAAGGTACAATGCTTCTCCATCATTATATGGTGATGAGATTTTTCCTTCATGTTCTTTGTATTTTTCGATGGCTTTTTGTGATGGGTCTTGAGAAATAATAAATAATTTAATAACCCAAAGAAATTTTTTATGTATTACACAAATTTCTCAATAATTACGTATATTTATGCTTTCCCTTACGTTAATAATTAATCTGAAGCATTCTAGATTTAGAAGTCTCTTTCTTTTAACTCCAACCAACAAGATAATTACAACATAAACTATTTTTGATGTAATTAAAGACTAAAGTAAATAGTAGTTTATCCAAGATGATAGTTGGATTTTTGTCAATAAAAACCCACATTTTATTTTTATTTTGTCATAAACGGTAAAATGCTTCTCCATCATTATTTGGCATTGGGATTTTTCCTTTATGTTCTTCGTATTTCTCAACGGCTTTCAGTGATTGTTCTTGAGAAATAATAAATAATTTAATGACCCAAAAAATATTTTATATATTACACTAATTTCTTAATAATTACGTAAGTCTAAACTTTCCCTTACGATAATAATTAATCTGGAGCACTCTAGATTTAGAAATCTCTTTCAGTTAACTCCAACTGATGAGAGAATTACAAGATAAACTATTTTTAACATAACTATTGACTAAAGAATTAAAGAATGTTTATCCAAAACAAGAGCTGGATTTTTGTCAATAAAAACTCAAATTTTGTTTTTATTTTGTGATAAAAGGTACAATGCTTCTTCGTCATTATTTGGTCATGAGAATTTTTCTATCATGTTCTTTGTATTTCTTGACAACTTTTAGTGATGGTTCTTGAGGAATAATAAATAATTTAATGACCCATAAAAATTTTAATATATTGCACTAATTTCTCAATAATTACATAGGCTTAAACTTTACGATAATAATTAATCTGGAGCATTCTTGTGTTCGTCAACTCCAAGTGCAGAGCTGCAATTTAGTAATAAACTGGTGAGACTAGGTCGATCTATAGGGAGCTAAAATAAGGTTTCCAACTTTACTTGTCACTTGCCCTAAATAAAATATAATACCAACTTAAAACTAGAAAATTACTATCACCAATCCTATTTTTTTTAAATCAAATACATTCCAAAAATAAAAATTTCCTAATCGAAAAAGGAATCTAAAATTTGACTGCAAAAGAATACACAAATTAGAAAGATTCTAAAAAAAATAACTTACCAAAATTAAAACGTTCATAACAACAACAAACAAATTGTAGACAAATCACCAAACAAATCTAATTTAGAATCAAATTAATTTAAGAAAACAATCTAAACCAATCACTTAAAAAGCATAAATTAAAAACTTTCCTAAGTCGAATTCCTGAATTAAAGTTAGCAATGAATTCTAAAATTAGAAAGTTAGAAAACAAATTAACAATGTAATGCATGCCATGAAAAAAAGAATTCAGAAATTTAAATGAGATACAAGAGTTAAGAAAAATATGATCCTAACCTAATGTAAACCTAATCTAAATTTCATGGCTAAAAAAATAGACTTAATGAATGCATGAATCCATGAAAAAAAAAAGCAGCAAGGAAAATATTGAAAAACAAAGAAAATATGCATGAATGAATGAACTAGTAACAAAAATTCTGCAGTGCAGAATTTTACAGCATATGTGGCCTGTTCTTAGATTTTTTTCACATCTGAAACACCATGATTTTTTTAGCATACCTAAGATAAAAATCTCAGTTTTGAAAGGTGTTTTCAGTAATATTTATTGTTCACAAACTTTCCATTTTAAACAATGCAAGATGGAGAAGCTCAGAAGAGGAAAATAGCTCTAGTGACCGGGAAGGGAATGAAGGAAGAGACAGTCAAGCCTCTTTGAAACAAAATTTCCTGTAGTTGGCATGCAAGCCTGAACTTTTCTATACATTTCCAATTTAGGCCAAATGCACCTCAATCAGGCCAAGATAAGTCCGGATCAAGTCGGACCCAACAGGAAAGATGATCCACGCATAAAGTTACACTTAAGGAAAAGGACGAGGTGTCTAAGAGGTGCGAGGAAAAATTACAAAAAGGCCCTTAACTCCTAAAGTGGGGCCGGACTCCACCCAACGCCCTATTCGAGGCCCAACTCCGCTAATTATTGGATTAAATTAGCCTTAATCGAGTTCAATTAATATAGAATGAGCTTAATTAACATAAATCAATATTAGTGGGATTCGAGACCTTACAGGTGTAGTGTGGCCTTAGGGTTTAGCCTCCTTGATGAATATGATGAAGGGAGAAAGAGAGGGAGAAGATGAAGTGAAGAGATATAGAGGAGAGCTCTTTCCATGCATTGTACTATCACATGGGTGCCCTATTTATACTTTTTCAAGCCCCAAAATTTCTTTTCTTATAAAATCTTCAAAAAATAAGAAAATATGGGCTGCACACTTGGATTTTGCGTGAATCACTTCTTGGGATTTTTTTTCTTGTTTTTTTCTTTCTTTTCTTTCTTTGCTTGAAAGTCCTTCTTTAATGTTCCTTTCTAATCTTGTATTTGCCACCTTGCATTGAGATCTTTAGAGAGATAACTTAGGGATAAGAATCTTCTTTTGAAATCAAACATGGCTCACATGAGGTGTAGATCTTCCTTCTTTATCTCTTGCATTGTCAACTTTCATTCTTTGGAAGGTTCTCTTTGTTGGCTTCAAAATCAAAAGATATTTTAGGATAACTCTCATTGATTTTTTTTTTCTTTTCTTTATGTGCAAAAAATCTGAACTAAACACTCCTTGGCTATGGGATATTTCTTGCATATATATATTTCAAATCTACTCCTTTTCAAAGAAGAACTCTTATGTAGCTTTCCTTTTTCATCTTTGATGAGATTTTCTTCAAATTTATCTTGAAAATATCTTGAAATATGCAATAAGTAAATGGACCCCATCTTGAACGTCCCACAATTTACCCCCCACATGTGTATGTTTGTGGGACCATGAAGCCAACTTTGCAATTTCTTTTCTAACTTTTTTTCCTCTCTTTAATTCTTCTCTCCTTTCTTTCGGAAATAAATTCCTTGCCTCAATTCTTTGAAAATGGGACCCATATCATCAATTTCCTACAAAACAAATGTGAATTCATGTGAAAAGACAATTTTAACTCTAAGATCACAAATATATGACTGTGGGCCTATCTCTTATGAAATGACAATAAAAATGCACACCATTTTTTATGATTTTTTTTCATGAGAAAAATAATTTTCACAAAACTTTCCAAAAATAAAATTTTTTAAAATTGGCAAGTTGTATGCATTTAAGCAAAAAGTGTGATTTTTAAGCAATTTATATAAAAAAATACTAAAATAAATTTAAAATGCATTAACTCATTATATCACACTAAATGAAGCTCTTTTGAATCAATAAATCCTTAAAACTTCTGAAAATGACATGGAAAAAGTGCATTTTGGAAGACTTATCATCTAGATTTATAAATCTCTTTCAATTAACTCCAACAGATGAGATAATTACAAGATAAACTATATTCAATGTAACTATAGACTAAAGAATTGAAGAATAGTTTATCCAAAACGATAGCTGGATTTTTGTCAATAAAAACACACATTTTATTTTTATTTTTCGATAAAAGGTACAATGCTTCCCTGTCTTTATTTGGCGATGAGATTTTCCATCATGTTCTTTGTATTTCTCGATGGTTTTCAGTGATGGTTCTTGAAAAATAAAAAAAATTTAATGACCTAAAAAGTTTTTATATATTATAATAATTTGTCAATAATTACGTAAGTTTAAACTTTCCCTTATGATAATAATTAATCTGGAGCACTCTAGATTTAGAAATCCCTTTCAGTTAATAACAACTGACAAGATAATTACAAGATAAACTATTTTCAGTGTGACTATAAGCTAAAGAATTAAGGAATAGTTTATCCAAGACGATAGCAGGATTTTGGTCAATAAAAACTCACATTTTATTTTTATTTTGTGATAAAAGGTACAATGCTTCTCCATCGTTATTTGGCAACAAGATTTTTCTATCACGTTCTTTTTATTCTCAATGGCTCTCAGTGATAGTTCTTGAGAAATAATAAATAATTCAATGACCTGAAAACTTTTTGTATATTACACTAATTTCCCAATAATTACGTAAGTTTAAACTTTCCCTGATGATAATAATTAATCTGAAGCACTCTGGATTTAGAAATATCTTTCAATTAACTCCAACCAATGAGATCATTACAATATAAGCTATTTCCAATGTAACTATTGACTGAAGAATTAAAGCATAATTTATCCAAGATGATACCTAGATTTTTGTCAACGAAAACTCACCTTTTTATTTTTATTTTATGGTAAACAGTACAATGCTTCTTTGTTGTTATTTGGCGATGAGATTTTTCCATCATGTTCTTTTTATTTCATGATTGTTTTTAGTGATGGTTTTAAAGAAATAAAAACTAATTTAATGACTCAAAATTTTTTTTATGTATTACACTAATTTCTCAATAGTTACATAAGTTTAAATTTTCCTTTATGATAATAATTAATTTAGAGCACTTTATATTTAGAAATCTAATTCAGTGAACTCCAACTGATGAGATAATTACAAGATAAACTATTTCCAGCTTAACTATAGACTAAAAAATTAAACAATAGTTTATCCAAGACGATAGCTAGATTTTTTGTCTATAAGAACTCACATTTATTTTTATTTTGTGATAAAAGGTACACTGCTTCTTCGTCGTTATTTGGCGATGAGGTTTTTCTATCATGTTCTTTGTTTTTCTTGATGGCTTTTAGTGATGGTTCTTAAGAAATAATAAATAATTTAATGACCAAAAAATTTTTTTATATATTACACTAATTTCTCAATAATTATGTAAGTTTAACAATAATTACGTAATTTTAAGCTTTCCCTTACTATAATAATTAGTCGGAGCACTATAGATTTGGCAATCTCTTTTAGTTAACCCTAACCGATGAGATAATTACAAGATAAATTATTTTCGACATAACTATAAAATAAAGAACTAAAGAATGTTTATGCAAGAGGATAGCTTGGTTTTTGTCAATAAAAACTCACATTTTAATTTTATTTTGCAATTAAAGGTACAATGCTTCTCTGTTGTTATTTGGCGATGAGATTTCTCCATCATGTTCTTTGTATTTCTCAATGGCTTTCAGTGATGGTTCTTGAAAAATAATAAACAATTTAATGACATGAAAGAGTTTTTATATATTACACTAATTTCTCAATAATTACGTAAGTTTAAAATTTTCCTTATGATAATAATTAATCTTGAGTACTCTAGATTTGGAAATCACTTTCAATTAACTGTAACTGATGAGAGAATTACAATATAAACTATTTCCAGCATAATTATAAACTAAAGCAATAAGGAATAGTTTATCCAAGACGATAGCTGGATTTTTGTGAATAAAAACTAACATTTTATTTTTATTTTGAGATAAAAGATACAAATCTTCTCCATCGTTATTTGGTGATGAGATTTTTCCATCACGTTTTTTGTATTACTCGATGGTGTTTAGAGATGTTTTTTAGAGATGATAATTAATTAAATGACCCAAAAGTTTTTTTTATATATTACACTAATTCTTTTATTAATTACGCAAGTTTAAACTTTCCCTAACAATAATAATTAATCTGGAACACTCTAGATTTAGAAATCTCTTTCAGTTAACTCCAACCGAAGAGATAATCATAAGACAAATTATTTTCAACATAACTATAGACTAAAGATTTAAAGAATAGTTTATCCAAGACTATGGCTGGATATTTGTCTATAAAAACCCACATTTTATTTTTATTTTGCGATAAAAGGTACAATGTTTCTCCGTCATTATTTGGCAGTGAGATTTTTCCATCATGTTCTTTGTATTTCTCGATAGCTTTTAGTGATGGTTCTTTAGAAATAATAAATAATTTAACGACCCAAAGAAATTTTGTATATTACACTAATTTCTCAAAAATTACGTAAGTTTAAACTTTCCTTCATGATAATAATTATTATGGAACACTTTAGAATTAGAAATCTCTTTCAGTTAACTCTAACCGATGAGATAATTACATGATAAACTATTTTTAGTGTAACTATACACTAGAGAATTAAATAATAGTTTATCCAAGACAGTAGCTGGATTTTTGTTAATAAAAACCCACATTTTATTTTTATTTTGCGGTAAAAGGTACAATGCTTTTTCATCTTTTATTTGGTGATGAGATTTTTCCACCTTGTTCTTTATATTTCTTGATGGCTTTTAGCAATGTTTCTTTAGAAATAATAAATAATTTAATGACGCCAAATAACTTTTATATGTTACACTAATTTCTTAATAATTATCTATGTTTAAACTCTTCCTTACGATTATAATTAATCTGGAGCACTCTAGATTTGGAAATCTCTTTTAGTTAACTACAACTGATGAGATAATCAAAAGATAAACTATTTTTCAGGATAACTATATATTAAAGAATTAAAGAATAGTATATCCAAGTTCATAGCTGGATTTTTGTTATTAAAAACTCACATTTTATTTTTATTTTGCAATAAAAGGTACAATGCTTCTCCATTATTATTTGGTGATAAGATTTTTCTGTAAAGCTCTTAATATTTCTCGATGGCTTTCAGCAATGGTTCATGAGAAATATTAAGTAATTTATTGGCTAAAAAAGTTTTTTATATTTTACATGAAATTTTCAATAATTATGTAAGTTTATACTTTCCCTTACGATAATAATTAATTTGGAGCACTTTAGAATTAGAAATCTCTTTTAGTTAACTCCAACTAACTATATAATTACAAGATATACTATTTTCAACGTAACTATAAGCTTAAGAATTAAGTAATAGTTTATCCAAGACGATAGTTGGATTTTTATCAAGAAAAACTCACATTTTATTTTTATTTTGTGATAAAAGGTACAATGCTTTTCTGTCATTATTTGGGGATGAGATTTTTCCATCATGCTCTTTGTATTTCTGATGGTTTTTAGCGATGGTACTTGAGAAATAATAAATAATTTAATCACCCAAAAATAATTTTATTTATTATACTAATTTCTTAATAATTATGTAAGTTTAAACTTTCCCTTATGGTAATTATTAATCTGGACACTCTAGATTTAGAAATCTATTTCATTTTACTCTAACGGACGAGATAATTACATGATAAACTATTTTCAATGTAACTATAGCTTAAAGAATTAAATACTAGTTTATCGAAGAAGATAGTTGGATTTTTGTCAATAAAAATTCACATTTTATATTTATTTTTTGATAAAAAGTACAATGCTTCTCCGTTGCTATTTGGTGATGAGATTTTTCCATTGAGTTCTTTGTATTTCTTGATGGCCTTCAATGATGGTTCTTGAGAAATAATAAATAATTTAATCACCCAGAAAATTTTTATATATTACACTAATTTCTCAATAATTACGTAAGTTTAAACTTTCCCTTACAATAATAGTTAATCTGAAACACTTTGGATTTAAAAATCTCTTTCAGTTAACTCCAACTGATGAGATAATTACATGATAAACTATTTTCAGCATAACTATAGACTAAAGAATTAAATGATAGTTTATCCAAGACGATAGTTGTATTTTCATCAATAGAAATACACATTTTACTTTTATTTTACTATAAAGGGTATAGTGCTTCACCATTATTATTTCGCGATAAGATTTTTCCATCAAGTTTTTGTCTTTCCCAATGGCTTTCAGTGATGGTTTTTGAGAAAGAATAAATAATTTAATGACTCAAAAAAATTTTTATATTACACTAATTTTTAAATAATTATGTAAGTTTAAACTTTCCCTTATGATAACAATTAATCCAGAGCACTCTAGATTTAGAAATCTCTTTTAGCTAACTCCAACTAATGAGATAATTACAAAAAAAAAAACTATTTTGAATGTAACTATGGACTAAAGAATAAATAATAGTTTATCCAAGATGATAGCTGGATTTCTATTAATAAAAACTCACATTTTATTTTTATTTTGTGATAAAAGGTACAATGGTTCTCCATTGTTATTTGGTGAGGAGATTTGTCTATCATGTTCTTCGTATTTCTCAATGGCTTTCAGTGGTGGTTCTTGAGAAATAATAAATAATTTAATGATCCAAAAAAAAATTTATATATTAAACAAATTTCTCAATAATTACATAAGTTGAAACTTTTCCTTAGGATAAGAATTAATCTAGAGCACTCTAGATTCAAAAATCTCTTTCAATTAACTCCAACCAATAAGATATTTATAAGATAAACTATTTTCAGCATAACTATAGACTAAAGAATTAAAGAATAGTTTATCTAAGACGATAGATGGATTTTTGCTAATAAAAACTCACAATTTATTTTTATTTTCTGATAAAAGGTACAATGTTACTCCGTCGTTATTTGGCATTACGATTTTTCTATCATGTTCTTTGTGTTTTTCGATGGCTTTCAATGATGGTTCTTGGGAAATAATAAAGAATTTATTGACCTGTAAAAATTTCTATATATTGCACTAATTTGTTAAGAATTATGTAAGTTTATACTATCCCTTAGGATAATAATGAATCTGGAGCAATCTACATATACAAATCTCTTTCAGTTAACTCCAACCAATGAGATAATTATTAGATATACTATTTTCAATGTAACTATAGACTCTAGAATTAAAGAATAGTTTATTAAAGACGATAGTTGGATTTTTGTCAATTAAAACTCACATTTTATTTTTATTTTGCGATAAATGGTATAATGCCTTCCGTCATTAGTTGGTGATGAGATTTTTCCATCATATTCTTTGTATTTCTCGATGGCTTTTAGTAATGGTTCTTGAGACATAATAAGTAATTTAAAGAGCCAAAATTTTTTTTTATATTACACTAATTTCTTAATAATTACGTAAGTTTAAATTTTTCCTTATAATAATAATTAATTTGGAGCACTCTAGATTTTGAAATCTCTTTCAGTTGACTCCAACCAATGAGATAATTACAAGAAAAACTATTTTCAGTGTAATTATGTACTAAAGAAGTAAAGAATATTTTATCCCAAATGATAGCTAGATTTTTGTCAATAAAAACTTACATTTTATTTTTATTTTGCAATAAAGGTACAATGCTTCTCCATCGTTATCTGGTGATGATATTTTTCCATCAAGTTCTTTATATTTCTCAATGACTTTCAGTGATGGTTCTTGAAAATATAATAAATAATTTTATGACTCTAAAAAATTTTTATTTATTACACTAATTTCTTAATAATTACTTAAGTTTAAACTTTCCCTTACGATAAAAATTAATCTGGAGCACTCTAGATTTAGAAATCTCTTTTAGTTAACTCCAACTGATGAGATATTTACAAGATCAAATATTTTTAGCATAACGATAGACTAAAGAATTAAAAAATAGTTTATCGAAGATGATAGCTAGATTTTCGTCAATGAAACTCACATTTTATTTTTATTTTGTAATAAAAGGTACAATATTTCTCCGTCATTATTTGGCAATGAGATTTTTCCATCATGTTCTTTGTATTTCTCAATGGCTTTAGTGATGGTTCTTGAGAAATATTAAATAATTTATTGACCTGAAAGATTTTTATATAATACACTAACTTCACAATAATTACGTAAGTTTATACTTTCCCTTGCAATAGTAATTAATCTGCAGCTCTCTAGATTTATAAATCTCTTTCAGTTAACTCTAGCCGACTAGATAATTATAAGATAAACAATTTCCAATGTAACTATAGACTGTAGAATTAAAGAATAGCTTTTTCCAAAATGATAGCAGGATTTTTGTCAAAAAGAACTCACATTTTATTTTTATCTTACGATAAAAGGTACAAAGCTTCTCCGTTGATATTTGGCAAAGAGATCTTCCCATCATGTTATTCATATTTCTGGATGGCTTTCAGTGATTGTTCTTGAGAAATAATAAATAATTTAATAATCCAAAAAATTTTTATATGTTACACAAATTTCTCAATAATTACGTAAGTTTAAACTTTCTTTTACGATAATAATTAATTTGGATCACTCTAAATTTAAAAATCTCTTCCAGTTAACTCCAACTGACGAGATAGTCGCAAGATAGACTATTTTAAACGTAACTACAGACTAAAGAATTAAGGAATAGTTTATCGCAAATGATAGTTGGACTTTTGTTAATAAAAACTCACATTTTATTTTTATTTTGGAATAAAAGGTACAATGCTTCTCCGTTGTTATTCGGTGATGAGATTTTTGCAACATGTTCTTTGTATTTCTTGATAGTTTTCGGTGATGGCTCTTGAGAAATAATAAATAATTTAATGACCCAAAAAGTTTTAATATATTACACTAATTTCTTAATAATTACGTATGTTTAAGCACTCCCTTATGATAATAATTAACCCAAAGCACTCTAGACTAAGAAACCTCTTTTAGTTAACTCTAACCGACTAGATAATTATAAGATAAACTACTTTCAATGCGACTATAGAATAAAGAATTAAAGAATAGTTATCCAAGATGATAGTTGGATTTTTGTCAATAAAAATTCTCATTTTATTTTTATTTTTTGATTAAAGTACAATGCTTCCCCGTCGTTATTTGGTGATGAGATTTTTCCATCATGTACTTTGTATTTCTTGATGGCTTTCAGTGATGGCTCTTAAGAAATAATAAATAATTTAATGACCAAAAAAATTTTTTATACATTACACTAATTTCTCAATAATTACATAAGTTTAAGCTTTCCCTTATGATAATAATTAATCTGGTGCACACTAGATTAAGAAATCTCTTCCAGTTAACTCCAACTGACGAGATAATTACAAGATAAACTACTTTCTATGTAATTGTAGACTAAATTATTAAAAAATAGTTTATCCAAGAAGATGGTTGGATTTTTGTTAATAAAAACTTGCATTTTATTTTTATTTCACGACAAAAGGTACAATGCTTCTTTGTCGATATTTGGCGATGAGATTTTCCCATCATGTTCTTTGTATTTCTTGGTGGCTTTTAGTGACGGTTCTTGAGATAGAATAAATAATTTAATGACCCAAAAAATTTTTTTTATATATTACACAAATTTCTCAATAATTACGTAAGTTTAAACTTTCTCTTACGATAATAATTAATTTGGAGCAATCTAGGTTTACGAAATCTATTCCAGTTAACTCCAATCAACGAGATAATTACAAGATAAGCTATTTTCGATGTAACTATAGACTAAAGAATTAAAGAGTAGTTTATCTAAGATGATAGTTAGAATTTTGTCAATGAAACTCACATTTTATATTTTTTTTAAAGATAAAAGGTACAATGCTTCTCCGTCATTATTTGGCAATGAGATTTTTCCATCAAGTTCTTTGTATTTCTTGATGGCTTTCAATGATGGTTCTTGTGAAATTATAAATAATTTAATGACCAGAAAAAATTTTTATATATTGCAAAAATTTCTCAATAATTATTAAGTTTAAACCTTCACTTAAGATAATAATTAATCTAGAGCACTCTAGATTTAGAAATCTTTTTCAATTAATTCCAACAACTGAGATAATTATAGGATAAACTATCTTTAATGTAACTATAGACTAAAGAATTAAAGAATAGTTATCTAAGACGATAGCTGGATTTTTGTAAATTAAAACTCTCATTGTATTTTTATTTTGTGATAAAAAGTAGAACGCTTGTCCATCATTATTTGGTGATGAGATGTTTAAATCATGTACTTTGTATTGCTTGATGGTTGTTAGTGATGGCTCTTAAGAAATAATAAATAATCTAAAGACCCAAAAAAATTTTTATATATTACACTAATTTTTCAATAATTTTGTAAGTTTTAACATTCCCTTACTAGAATAATTAATCTGGAGCACTTTAAAATTAGAAATGTCTTTCAGTTATCTCCAACCAATGAGATAATTAAAAGATAAAAAATTTTCAGCATAACTATAGACTAAAGAATTAAAGAATAGTTTATCCAAGACAATAGCAGGATTTTTGTCAACAAAACTCACATTTTATTTTTATTTTACAATAAAAGGCACAATGCTTCTCTATCATTATTTGGTGATGAGATTTCTCCATCATGTTCTTTGTTTTTCTCGATGGCTTTCAATGATGGCTCTTGAGAAATAATAAATAATTTAAAGACCCAAAATTTTTTTATATGTTACACTAATTTCTCAATAATTACGTTAGTTTAAACTTTTCCTTATGAGAATTATTAATCTGGTGCACTCTAGATTTGGAAATCTCTTTCAGTTAACTGCAACCGATTGGATAATTATAGGATAAACTATTTTCACCGTAACTATAGATTGAAAAATTAAAGGAATAGTTTATTCTAGATGATAGTTGGATTTTTTTCAATAAAAACTCACATTTTATTTTTATTTTGTGATAAAAGGTACAATATTTCTCTGTCGTTATTTGACGATGAAATTTTTCCATCATGTTCTTTGTATTTCTCGATGGCTTTCAGAGATGGTTCTTGAGAAATAATAAATAATTTAATGACCCATTAAAATTTTTATATAATACGCTAGTTTCTTAATAATTACATAAGTTTATACTTTCCCTTACGATAATAATTAATCTGGAGCACTCTAGATATATAAAATCTCTTTCAGTTAACTCCAACCGATGAGATAATTATAAGATAAACTATTTCCAATGTAATTATAGACTACAGAATTAAAGAACATTTTATCCAGGATGATAGTAGGATTTTTTTCAATAAAAACTCACATTTTATTTTTATTTTGTGATAAAAGGTACAATGCTTCCTCGATGTTATTTGACGATGAGATTGTTCAATCATGTTCTTTGTGTTTCTCGATGGCTTTTAGTGATGGTTCTTCAGAAATATTAAATAATTTAATGATCAGAAAGATTTTTATATAATACACTTATTTCTAAATAATTACGTACATTTATACTTTCTCTTATGATAATAATTAATCTGGAGCACTCTAGATTTAGAAATCTCTTTTAGTTAACTCTAACCGACGAGATAATTATAAGATAAACTATTTCCAATATAACTATAGACTATAAAATTTATGAATAGTTTATCCGAGACAATAGCTAAATTTTTGTCAATAAAACCCCACATTTTATTTTTATTTTGCAGTAAAAGATATTATGCTTCTCCGTCGATATTTGGCGATGGGATTTTTCCATCATGTTCTTTGTATTTCTCTTGCATGGTTATCCTAGGAGAGAGTTCGACCACGTAACATAGGCTTGTAGTTTTAGATTTTTGATTTAGAAGTAGAAAGAGAGCGGTAGTAAACAAACTGGGCCTTAAAAGAAGGTAGAGAGATTGAAGGGGGAAAGAGCAAATATATTCAAGGATAAAATGATTAAGAAGAGAGAATAGAATCTTAATGGAGAAACTACAATGTGGAATTAAATAGCTAATTACATTAAGAAGGTTGCAAAGGAAGTACTTGGAGAATCAAAAGGAAAGAGACATATTTATAAAGTAACATGGTGGTGGAGTGTGGAGGTTTAGAAAGTCATTTGAGAGAAATAACATTACTACAAAATTTGGCAGGGGACCAAGAGTATGAAAAATTTTAAGTTGTATAAGAAGACAAAGAAAGAAGCTAAAAAAGTAATAAGTAGTGTAAAGTCCAAATCATACGATGACCACTATAATAGGTTGGGAATAAGAGAAGAAGAGAAGAATAATTTTAAGCTCGCAAAAATAAGAGAAAAGAAAAGTAGGGACTTAGATCATGTCAAATGTATCAAGGACAACGAGGAAAATATTTTGTGAAGGACAAATATATTAAAGAACGGTGGAAGGAATATTTTACCAAATTGTTAAATGAAGAACATTTGGGGGATACAAGAACTAGGGAGGATACTTCATCAACAGAGTATACTTTTCTTCGTAAAATTAGAGGGGTGGAAGTGAAGGAAGCATTGAAGCGAATGAAGATAGGAAAGGCAATAGGCCCAGATAATATTCCGATAGAGGTATGGAAATGCTTAGGAGAGGTTAGGGTGAGTTAGTTATGTAAAATATTCAATAAGATACTTGTGGACAAAGAAAATGTTGAACGAATGGAGAAGAAGCATTATAGTACTTATATAAAAAAATAAGGGAGATATACAAATTTATACTAACTATCGAGGGATTAAACTTATGCGCATACTATAAAGTTATGGAAGAGAATACACTACACCGAAAACTGTCATCTGGAATGGTTTTTAACTATTCCTAATGGTATCTGGAATGGTTTGAAACCGTTTTATAATGGCCTGTTGCTAAAAATCTGGAACGGTTCAAAACCGTTCCTTGTTTTTCTTTTAGAATGGTTTTGAACTGTTCCAGTTAGGTCAAAAACCAGTCCTATTTTTTTCTTTCTGAACGGTTCCACTTGGGTCAGAAACCATTCATGTTTTTTTCTTTTGGAATGGTTCTGAACCGTTCCAGTTGGGTCAGAAACCGTTCCTAATTTTATTTCGGTAATTGTTCTGAACTATTTTAGTTGGATCAAAACCGTTCCCGTTTTTACTTTTGAAATGATTCTAACCATTCCAGATGGGTCAAAACCATTTCTATTTTTACTTTTGGTTTTGAACCATTTCAATTGTTTTTTAGGAATACTTTAAACCGTTCCAAAATTCAAATTCTATGATAATTTTAAACCATTCTAATCTTCTTATTTTGAAATAATAAAACATAGCTTATGAACGATTATTTCTAATTCTAAAGGGATTAGAATCTTTCTAAAATGTAAAATAGAAATAAATTTGTAGCATTCCAAAATATAACATTCCCATACACTTCATAGAAATTATATTTCATTATAATAAAAAAGGCAATGAATGCCATAAGCAATAAACAAGACACGGCTTCACAAAACTCATATTTAATGACATAATTTCATTGCATGCACCATCATAAAATCCATTACATGTCAGTGCTCAAACTCAATCTCTAACTTATGTAGAGATCCACAAGCATCATCACAAAAATATTCTTGTAACCATGTGACTTAAGCCCCTTCATTTCAAGATTCTCTCATTTAAGAACTTTGAAGCATCATCCACAAGCTTTATTAGAACCTACCAATATAAAAAGGGGAAAAAATAAATAGTTATTCATTTAAAAACTTTGCCAAACACCATTCCATATCCATGAAAAAAAGGGAGTCATTTTCATGTTCCAGGTGGAGAGAGATTTTTTAAGGGAAAAAGGTCCATCAAATTACCATTTGGCATTAGTGATGACTCTAGTAACTTGGCTGCTTCCTAAAAATGAAGAATATCTAAGTCAACAATTGATGAAGTTCTGGGCAAAGGAAAATTTGAAACCAAGAGAGCGGCGACCAAAGAACCTTGCTTTCTTCATCAGTCTCCTTCTTCCATGTCTCTATGCCTTTGAAAAATGCCTTGATTGAGGTAACTGGTGCATTGATTACATGGACAAAGATCAACCTCAAATTTGATAAGCTGTATTCATGAAGGAACATAGATTCTAATAACCATCAGAGCAAATAAATGTAGTAATATAGACAACAATGGGATCCAGTTCACTGATTTTGAGACCTCACTTTCCTGTACCTTAAGTTAGGATACTTAATGACAGCTTTTTTCTTGTTAAATGGTAGAATTCTTTAAGTTGATCTTATATTGGAAGGACAAGGCTAAGATGATGTTGATGATGATGATGACTGTGGATATGGGATTTTAAGGGTTTATTACAAAAGTAATGAGATTTTGGTCTAGAGATTATCCAAATCCAAATCCAATTGGTGGAAATTTGGGTAACTCATGAAGAAATGATCTTTCCAATTGTTGACGACAGGTTTATGCAAGAAAATGACCCTTACAAAGAAAATTATTAAATTGGTACAAAAGTTAAACACAGAAAAAAAAACCAGGTGCCAAAGGGTGAAAAGAAAGGCTAAAATGAGTGTCTTATGTAAGTTGTAAGTGAATATCTGAGATCTGGAAGAATTCATTAGAGAAGTAGATGAGCTTTTGATGGAGAGGAATTCAAAGTTGGCTTGATTGTTTTAATCCCCAAGAAAAAGGCTTAATCCTATGTGCTGCAATTTTATTGTTATTAAAATAGAGGACCTTTGCAACAAACAGAGAAGATAATCAAAGCAAGAGAAATGGAAACCTTTAGTACCCACAAAGAGGACGATCAGCAGAACAGCGACCATCCAATCAACACATGTCTTCCAAAATAGAAATTGGGATCCCAAGGGCTTCCAAAATGACCACTAATTCCACCTCATTTGAATCTTGAATCCCCACAAGTCTAGAGAGAAGAAGCAACACTTCGCCATTACAATTGTGAAAAACTCATCCAACACCTACCATCCTCGGTTTTCCTCTCGCTACACTGTTAACGTAGACTATTAGAAGCCCGGGTCATGGGGTTGTCTAAGAAGTATCATCTGATTGAAACTGTAAGAGTGGATTTTTCACATATCGATAGAGGTTTACAGAAAACCATAGACAAATCGATATAACAAAAACAATGGTTTACTACAAGAACATATCTATTTGCATGTGTAGTAAGAAACTCATATGTTGGTATCTCACTGCAAATGAAGATATAGGATGCCAATTTTTTAACAACAAATTAACATCATTTGAGTTGATAGCTCACATGCAATAAATTATTTACATATTAGAAATGCCAATTAACCATGCATTTAAGTGAACTATTACTCTAATAAAGGTAGACAAAATAAGTTATGAACTTGTACCTGAGTTTTATTGATGAATGTCCCATGTGTACTACCAAGATCATAAAGGAATGCATCACCACACCCCTTGAATTGAATAACTGGCAAGTGGCAAGAATAATGATATGAATCAAATCAACAAGACCCGTATCATATGGCATTACAATTTATGAAACAAATGAGGGTTCAACCATATGTTCCAACAAAAGTAACATCCCAAGTGATGCATGGCATAGGTGACCTGAGCCAATGGTTTTAGAAGACATGAGAGACATTTAGTTTATAATCATGAGAACTACGGTATAATTACTTGTTTAGTTTTTACATGTTACGTTTCCTTTCATAATTTAGTGGATATTTCAAGTAGAAGAGGGGAATGGTCAACTAAAGAGACTATTCCCAATATCCACACAATGAAGGTTTCACAAGACATCATTTAGTCATCTGAGCAAAGGAGGTTCCATATCCACCCAGCAAGATTCCATGATAAAATAGGGATCTTAAATTTTCATATTTTATCAGAACAGTATTTGGACCTATGTTTTCACATTTTAAGATAAAGAGATTTTCCTGTGCAAAATAGACTTCGATTGACATAAAATTAGCAATATTATATTTCCCACCCTCATACCAGGAGAGTGCTAGATTGGAAGTTTGGGGCCCTTCCAACGCAGAGAAAATAATAAAAATATTAGTAAATAAATAAAGGTTCTCATCTAGAGTCTATAGAAGAAATTAGAGCATCCACCACAAGTTTAACACAAGTTTACGACTTTGAAGTGATGTAGGACAAACCCACAATCCATAGGTCAACTAGCCTTTGGGCCAGCCCATATTACCCACAATCTAATTAGTAAAACTCATATAAATAGCTTCGCAAAACAAAAGAAGCAGAAACTTTGCCCTGAAAAATTTCGAATATTCAGAAATAGCTAAAACTATTGAATTGCATGTCTATTGTAACAATCCAAAGAACAAATATGGCTCATGGGAATTAAGCATCTGAAACAGGTGTTCGCTGATATTAGTTGAGTTATTATACCTGGCCAAAGTATCCCAATGATGGTGAAGGCATCCGCAAGCCTGATGCTTTGGTATGATGTTGTGCAGATGGAACATTTCCATTAATGAGTTGAACACGTTGTGGAAGTCTAAGTGTATCTTCCTTAGAATTAACATCACTAGTTGATGCATGCATGTCAACCTGAAGCACCCATTCTGGAATCACCTTCAAATTGTAAGTATCCATAGTTGTGCCAACCTGTGGACTCTGCCAGTGAATTGATAACTGTGTTTCAGAGGGTAGATTGGCCTGTTCATTTGTGGCAAATTTTTAATCAAACATGGAAAGTTGTATAGGTCATGTCTTTTTCAGATATAAATTATTATACATTTCAATTGAATTTCATAGGCTACAGAGTCACTATTTCAAAAATGGCAACCATTGTCGCTAAATGCATTTTATTCATGGGCAGGAAAGCTCTCTCTCTCTCTCTCTCTCTCTCTCTCTCTCTCTCTCTTTCTCTCACATACATTAATAATGAAAATAAACTTGATGGAGGATAATGACCAAGTTAATCAAGTTGAATAGGTACCATTTTGCAGAAACCATCTACAATAGATTATATATAAACCAACCTTATGTTTTCCAGGACAGGATGTAGAAGATTTAGTAGGGATAGTGCAGCTAAGGTCTTTTCTTGTACATGATGAGGGACCTTTCAAGCTATCATTTTGCTTAGGAACAACTGTAAATAATAGCAACAAATTAATTGTTTGACGGTGAAGATAATAAGTTGATTCAATGAGAAATACTATCTGATTAAAATAGTGAAGAAATGATGGTGAGTTCAGAAAGACAACCTGGTGGAGCATTTTGAGTATACTTCGAGCGCTTTGAAGGTTGAACAACACATTTGGCAGCAACAGATAGATGAGAAGAAACTACTCTGGTAGCCAGTGGTTTTGGTATCTTTGACATTCCATTTGTTACAGTTGTAGTACTTATCGTGTTTTGCTTACAAATAAGTTACGATTCATTCGTTACAAATTTCTCAAAAAACTTTAAAATCTCAAAGTTAAAGATTTCACCCCCTAAGAGATATAAATAAAACCTTAGTAATGATATTGATTATGGAAGTAAAACATTTACACAAATGGAGATCGTAAACTACTCACATTAAGGACATTTTACTGTGATAGTCTTTCCTAATCATGCTTTAACTGAATCATAGAAACTCCTCATAAAATCTCGATAGACCTCCATTGGAGA
This sequence comes from Sextonia rubra, assembly GCA_037013555.1. Lineage (NCBI taxonomy): Eukaryota > Viridiplantae > Streptophyta > Magnoliopsida > Laurales > Lauraceae > Sextonia > Sextonia rubra. The sequence continues at coordinate 34,398,037 of JASUAD010000028.1, forward strand.
TCTTTCGTGGAGAAGTTGAAGCTCATCACAGCCAAATGAGATATACTTGAAGCTTTTATAACCATTTCTGTCTCTAAAATGCATTTCATGTTTGTCCATGGCCTCCGTTACCCACGGAGGTAGTGGGATCCTTTGCCAAAAAAGGAAAGAATAAAACATTCATTATTAATCCAATAACAAAAATGAGGATACACAGGAACATAAAAATGCCAAAATATATTTCCTGCAAAAGAAATATATTTTCAAAATATCAAAATACCACCAGATTCTAGCAGAAAGAACTCTAGCTAGAATGTGCTTGCTCTAGGCACCGGTGGTTACATCATAGACTCTCAACTTGCATCCATCTTTACAGTCCAAAGCATATAGCTGACCATTCAAGGAGGTGCTTGGGTTCCGCCACCCAGTAACCATTTCGTCCTTCTCGGAAGTTAAGCAATGCGTTGATAGAAATAAACAAAATAACAATTCATAGTTCTAATCAAAACCAGATAAAGTCTAGTCAAGGAGCGTGGTTTCTAAAAAACCATTAAGACAGATTTACTAATGTGGATTCCCATTCAATTAATGAAATTAATGCAAAATGAAGAGGAGGTTCTTAGCATTTTTCACTAGTTCTTCATAATGTCATCTCTTTTGTATTGGTAACAGGATTGATGAGGGTGATGATGTTGCTACACCATAGCCTTTTGCAGGCTCATTGAGTGAATCTATGGTATTTATGAGGAGAAATAGGTGTTGTTCAACTGTCCATGATTGAATAGTGAACATGCTTAAAAATATTTATCCACCACAAGCATACAAGAAATATCATGATGAATGAAATAAATTTGACCATTTATTGGGCGAAAATTTTCTTTGATATAATTAAAATTTAGAAACCAACATATGGGATAAGGATTTGATAATGACACTAGTTATCATCCCGATGATATGGGATAACGATAGTTAAAAATCAATAACAAGTTGAAATTTGGGCTAAATTGGCTTACCAGACCAATACCATAGGTCTCAGTCTTAGCATGTCTTCCACTATTACCATTTTCTCACTATGGAAAACAACAAAACAAAAGCTATTAGAAGAAAATTATAGGAGAATGCAAGAAACCCATAAGCACCCACCTTAAATTTTCATCTCCAAAACCACTACAAAGCATGTTGCTCTCTTCTTCATCATTGGTCATTGCTGAAACAGACTTGGAGCTTATCTGCAACCTGATCCACAACAACCATGTTCATGATCATGAACATGGAAAAGCTGAGCTACTATGACATTATCAAGATGTAATATTTTGTGAAAATAAACATGTGATGTGCTGGGAAGGACTTGCAATTTGCTTGAGGAAATTGGTAATCGTACCCATGAAACTATCTCCTGCAATGGCTTTCTCAGCATAGCCTTCATGATCTGCAGATTTTAATGGCCTCTCTGCTCTGGCAAGCTCGCTTGCTATGGCTAAGCTCACAAACACAAGCCCAACAGCTACAGTTGTTGTGAAATGGTATCTATCCATTGATGGAGAGAGAAAGAGAAGACAAGAGAAGTATAAGTTTTTTTTCCTTTTCTTTCCCTATGTTTTATATTCCTACTTGCAGTTGGTAGGCAAAGCAAACAACAAAAGAAGATAAAAGGGGTTGAACAAAGATGCAACCTATAACAGATGAAAGCTAACAACCAACTTCTACCAAAAAACAAAAAAAAAAAAAAAAAAAGACAACAAACCCTGGACTAACTCATGATAATCTCCTATAGCATTCTTAGTTGAAAAATTACACGTGGAAGACACATAAGCATGTAACTATAACATGAATAAGATTCTACATGTTCATGCTAACATTTTATGGTCTTTCATTCTGTAATATCAATTCACATTCAAACAGAAACAAAATATCATCCATTGTTCTTAATTCCTTTATACACAAAACTACTTTCTTCCCTTCTTGTCTTCAAAAATTCCATTCAAAGATAGTCATGAGGATCTCATTATCATATATCCACCAACATCTAATCCAAATCTATATCCATGCAATCCAAAGAAAGAAAAAAGGCTGAGTGCTTGAGTTGCATAAGGTTGAGTGCTTAAACAATTGACTGGCCTGGTGGATAAGCCTCACGGTAGTCTTGTTATAAGTATGCACGGAGACTCTCCATCTAAAAAATTGAATGCATATAATTGTAAAAGAACATTTTCAAATAAAAGTTAATGAAAGTATATGAGAAACGTATAGTATAAGTGGAATGCACATACCATATTTTTGTCTAGAAATTTGAGAGATAGGGGTGTTTAAATGGGATACCACATCCCCATATCATATTTGTGCCCAGAAATTTGAAAAGTGGGTTTTGTCATATTCCTGTTGCCCACATTGTAAGTCCATGTGTTGGTTGAAAACTAACTGCATATAGTGGTTTTGAGGATTGTTGAGAGGGCCTCAGTTAAAGAGGTTTTTGACAGTTATAGCATGGAAGGTATTTTGCATAATTGGGAAGCTTCTATCCTGTGGGCCTTGTGAGTCTAAGAAGGTTGTGAGATGGCTGCTTGCGCCTTTAGGTGTCTTCAAGTTTCATGTGGATGGCTTGACTAGATGAAAACCTGATCCCACTGGAATAGGGGTGGTTCTTCACAATAACGAAGATGATGTTTTGGCTATGTTTTCCAAGAATATTGGTAACGTAGATTCCAATGAGGCAGAAGTTTAGGCCATTTTAGAAGCTTTTTGCCTTTTTAGTTCTCACTTTCATGGGGATCTTGTGGTGGACTGGTTAGCAATTCGTTGAATGATATTTCTTGGTTATTTTCTTTTTCTTTAGCCCCTTGGAGGTTTCATTTCTTTGTCAAGGAGATCAAGGCCTTGTCCTCGATGGTCATGTTGGTGTTTAGAATTGTTGGGAGATTGGCTAATGTTATAGTGGATTTGTTGGCCAAATAAAGGGTGGACAGATCGCCTTCTTTTCGTTTTTCATTTTCTGTTTCATTTGTGTTTCTGGTATAACTCTTTTATACCTTTGAGGCCCTTCTCTTTGATTGGTTTATTTATTGTTTTCTCTCCATTTAATGAATTTTAGTGTAACTGTTTAAAAAGAAATCTAAGTTCATATATCCATATTAGCATCCGTATCTAACCTAGTTTCAAGGCCTATCTTGAATGGGAATGATACAAATCATGTTGGCTATGATGCTTTTTTGACGGAATAATTGGGTTCCTTGTTTGAGCCCAAACCTCCTTTGTGGTTGGGCACTAGATTTCTTGAGGTGAAAAATCAAAGTATTGTTCCTGTTTTTAGTTGGGCTTCAGATATTGTTCTTAATCTTGTTTATGCATAATGATGGCTGGAATTATAGGTTGGTAGTTGAAGTTGTAGTTAGTTTTTATTGTCTTCCATGATTTGAATGTGTACGCGCTTCATTTTTGTCCTTTTTAATTTTACCCATTTATATTTATAAAACGTGTTTCATTCTTGTCCTTTTTAATTTTACCCATTTATATATATATATATAAAACTATCTTTTAACATTTAATGATTTTAGCCTGATCTTGTGTTATTTGGTTCTAATGAAGGGATCTACTCGAGAGAAGGCATTATTGGGACTTGTGGATGCCTTTTCTAGCTATTTACAGATTTGATTTGCTGAGAATAAGTGAGTAGTTTTAGTCATTTCTTTTATTTTTCCCAACATTATGTGGGGTGGTTACAATGGTTTCTGTTCTTGGAAAATTGTCTATTTGTCACTTTGCTCTTCTTTTCAATACAGTTTTTTGGGTCATTCCACACATACTTGATACAGTCATTGACCTTTTAAGAAAAGATCAGCCAAAGATCCATATTTTACTTTTTTGTAGTTTTTTGTTTGGTTGTACTTCTGTTGATACTTGTGTGGAACATTTCTAATTATATTTCCTTTATGTTAACATGTTGTATGTCAAGCATTTTCTTTCATTCGAATTTGGATGCTGTTTGTCACTTGCCTATTGTTTTTGCAATTATATTACTTTGCAACATCAGCTTATACACTCAATCAAACGTGGATCTTCAAGTGAGGCTTCTGTTACATCTCATGCCCTATGTAGCTTCTAGTCTTTCTAATTGTGAAATATGTTTTCCTTTTGTCCAACATTGGAGTACTTATGTTTCTGATGTTTGCATTTTTAGGATTGCTAGCTATTATGTTGGTTCTGGAGATTATGCACATGAAATATTGGAAGAATCAACTCCTCTCCTTTCTCAAGGCTTAACCAACTGACTGCTTAACCAACTGAAAATAAGATGAGATGAGAAGGAACATCTATAGTAAAAAATCAAGCACTTGGTGTGCGTACGAACCAATCTCTATCTTTACATTTCTAATATTAGAAACTGTATGTGTTAGAAAATCCAATAGTGCAAACATCATCAACACAAATCCAATTCAAAACATCACAAATATCTTGAGATAGTAATCTCCTAATACATTTGGAAAATCAACACAAATCTCCATAAATCGATCTAAAAACAAGCAAAACATCCAAAAAACACAGATCTGACAAAATAGAGGAAAATCAGATGAAGATCTATTATAATAATCGGCTAGGGTTTAAACCAATGGAAAGATAAGAAGAAGATCTGCAGAAGATGCGACTAATGTGAAGAAGACTTGGAGAAAACAAAACCCTAGCCGTCTTTTCTCTTCTCTTGCGACCAACGAGAGACAATAGATCCATAAAAAACAAGATCAAACCCTAAACAACAAGGATCTAAGAGTTGAGAGATTGATTAGAACATCAATGGCAAAGAAGAAAAAACCCTAACTTGCTTTTTGAGAAATCGGGAAGAAGAGAGAGTAGAAGATCGGGAAGAAGAAGAGAGTAGAAAATCGGGAAATGGCTAAAGGAACACTAAGGCTGAGGAAAGAGTAGAAGAGTGGTTTTGGAATGGTTGAGGAAAGAGTAGAAGAGTAAGCAGCGGGAAGAAAACAAACCTCGTGCAGAATGGGTTTTTCCTTTTGAGAAAAGAAACCCATTTTTTCTTAAATGGGCCTATGCAGAACGGATCAAATCCATTTCATTTCAAGAACGGCCCAAAACTGGGCCCATAATCCATTCCCGAACTGCATTTTTTGTGTAGTGATAATGGAGCAAAGACATCGACAAAAGACCAAGATTGCTGAAAATCAATATGGTTTTATGTCAGGGAGATTAACTCTAAAAGCTATGTTTTCACTTAGGCAATTAATGAAAAAATATCTAGCAAAGAGGAAAAATCTACACATGGTCTTTATTGATTTTAAAAAAGCCTATGATAGGGTACCGATGGATTTAATTTGGTGGGTTTTGAAGAAAATGAATGTTCCCAGTAGTTACATTGAAAATTTTAAGGATATGTTTGAAGGATCAGTAACAAATATAAGAACCACATATGGAGAAATATGTGGATTCCCCATGACTGTAGGTTTGCATTAGGGATCAGCCTTAAGCCCTTACCTCTTTGCATTGATTATGGATGAGTTAACTACACATATTCAAGAAGAAATACCATGGTGTATGTTGTTTGTAAATAAAATAGTATTGGTGAATGAATCAAGAGATATTAGAAATGCAGAATTCGAGAGATGGCGGGGGTATTAGAATCTAGAGACTTTAAAATAGTAGTACAAAGGCAGAATATATGGATTGCAACTTTAGTGGACATATATAAAATGTTGAAACCACTGTCAAAATTGAAACGCATGAGATATTGTGCAAAGATTCTTTTCTGTATTTGGGCTCAATGGTTAGTAAGGATGGGCAGATTGACTAAAATGTTGAGCATAGGATAAAAGCTAGATGGCTGAAGTGGAGACTAGCTTCTCGAGCGCTTTGTGATAGATGAATGTCAATGAAATTGAAGGGCAAATTTTACAGGACAGTGGTTAGACCAGCTATGACAAATGAGCAGAATGTTGGCCAATTAAGAAGATGCATATACATAAGATGGATGTGGCAGAGATGAGAATGCTTAGGTGGATGTGTAGTAAAACTAGGAAATATAAAATTAGAAATAAGCTCTTTTGAGGGCATTTTGGGGTAGCACTAATAGGGAATATGATTAGAGAAATCTATTTAAGATGGTTTGGGCATGTTGAACATATGTCGGTTATGGCACTGGTGAGGAAAATTTGGTAATTCAGGTAGATGGCTCATCAAGAGGTAAGGGTAGGCCAAAAAAAACATTGATGGAGGTCATTAAATCAGATTTGAAAAAGTTTAAATTATCTAAGGTTTTGGTTCAAAATAGAACAGAATGAAGAAATAGAATTCATGTGACCGACCCCAACATGGTTGAGATAAGGCTTCGATGATGATGTTCTTTGTGTTTCTTGATGGCTTTTAGTAATGGTTCTTGAGAAATAATAAATAATTACTGAACCAAAAAATTTTTTATATATTACACAAATTTCTCAATAATTACGTAAGTTTAAACTTTCCCTTATGATAATAATTAACCTAAAGCAATTTATATTAGGAAATCTCTTCCAATTAACTCCAATCGAAAAGATAATTACAAGATAAACTATTTTAAAGATTTAAAGAATAGTTTATCCAAGACAATAGTTGGATTTTTGTCAATAAAAACTCACATTTTATTTTTATTTTATGATAAAAGGTACAATGCTTCTCCGTCATTTTTTGGCGATGAGATTTTTCCATCTAGTCCTTCGTATATCTCATGGCTTTTAGTGATGGTTCTTGAGAAAAATAAATAATTTAATGACCCGACAAAATTTTTCTATATTACACAAAATTCTCAATAATTACGTAAGTTTAAACTTTCCCTTACCATAATAACTAATCTAGAGCACTCTAGATTTAGAAATCTCTTTCAGTTAAGTCAACTAATGAGATAATTATAAGATAAACTATTTTCAAAGTAACTATAGACTAAAGAATTAAAGAATAGTTATCCAAGACAATAACTAGATTTTTGTAACTAAAAACTCACATTTTATTTTTATTTTGTGATAAAAAGTACAACACTTCTCCATCGTTATTTGGTGATGAGATTTGTCCATCATGTACTCTTTATTTCTCGATGGCTTTTAATGATGACTCTTCAGAAATAATAAATAATTTAATAACCTAAAAATTTTTATATATTACACTAATTTATCAATAATTATGTAAGTTTAAGCCTTTCCTTATGATAGTAATTAATCTGGAGCACTCTAGATTAAGAAATCTCTTTCAACTAAGTTCAACTGATGAGATAATTACAAGATAAACTATTTTTTAGCATAACTATAGACTAAACAATTAAAAAATAGTTTATCTAAGATGATAACTAGATTTTTGTCAATAAAAACTTACATTTTATTTTAATTTTAGGATAAAAGGTATGATGCTTCTCCGTCGTTATTTGGTGATGATATTTTTTTATCAAGTTTTTTGTATTTCTCGAAGGCTGTTATTGATGGTTCTTGAGAAATAATAAATAATTTAATGAGTAGAGAAAATTTTTTATATTACACTAATTTCTCAATAATTACGTAAGTTTAAACTTTCCCTTACGATAATAATTAATCTGGAGCACTCTAGATTAAGAAATCTCTTTTAGTTAACTCTAACCAATGAGATAATTACAAGATAAACTATTTTTAGCATAACTATAGATTAAAAAATTAAAGTATAGTTTATCCAAAACGATAGCTGGATTTTTGTTAATAAAATCTCACATTTTATTTTAATTTTATGATAAAAGGTATCATGCTTCTCCATCATTATTTAGTAATGAGATTTTTCCACCATGTTCTTTGTATTTCTCAATGGCTTTCAGTGATGGTTCTTGAGAAATAATAAATAACTTAATGACCCGAAAAAATTTTTATGTATTACACCAATTTCTCAATAATTACTTAAGTTTAAACTTTCCCTTACAATAAAAAATTAATCTGGAGCACTTTAGATTTAGAAATCTCTATTAGTTAACTCCATCTGATGAGATAATTAGAAGATAAACTATTTTCAGCATAACTATAGACTGAAGAATTAATGAATAGTTTATCCAAGACGATAAATGGATTTTTGTCAATAAAAACTCACATTTTATTTTTATTTTATGATAAAAGTTACAATATTTCTCCGTTGTTATTTGGTGATGAGATTTTTCCATCGTGTTCTTTATATTTCTTGATGGCTTTCGATGATGGTTCTTAAGAAATATTAGATAATTTAATGTTCGGAAAGATTGTTATATAATACACTAATTTCTTAATAAGTGTGTAAGTTTATACTTTCTTTTACGATAATAATTAATCTTGAACACTCTAGATTTAGAAATCTCTTTTAGTTAACACCAGCTGCCGAGATAATTATAAGATAAACTATTTCTAATGTAACTATGGACTATATAATTAAAGAATTGTTTATCGAAGACAATAGCTAGTTGGATTTTTGTCCATAAAAACTCACATTTTATTTTTATTTTGCGTAAAAGGCACAATGCTTTTCCGTCGATATTTGGCAATGAGAATTTTCCATCATGTTCTTTGTATTTCTCAATGGCTTTAAGTGATGGTTCTTGGGAAATAACAAATAATTTAATGACCTAAAATTTTTTTATATATTATATGAATTTCTTAATAATTACGTAAGTTTAAACTTTCTCTTATGATAATAATTAATCAGGAGCACTCTAGAATTACAAAACCTCTTCAGTTAAATCTCACCGATAAGATAGTTACAAGATAAACTATTTTTAGTGTTACTACAGACTAAAGAATTCAAGAATGTTTTATCTAAGACGATAGTTGAATTTTTGTGAATAAAAGCTCACATTTTATTTTTATTTTATGATAAAAGGTACAGTGCTTCTTCATTGTTATTTGGCGGTGAGATTTTTCCATCAAGTTTTTCGTATTTCTCAATGGCTTCCAGTGAAGGTTCTTAAGGACTAATTAATAATTTAATGACCTTAAAAATTTTATATATTACACAAATTTCTCAATAACTATGTAAGTTTAAATATTCCCTTACAATAATAATTAATCTAGAGCACTCTTGATTTATAAATCTCTTTCAGTTAACTCTAACCGATGAGATCATTATCAGATAAACTACTTTCAATGTAATTATAAACTAAAGGATTAAAGAATAGTTACCAAGATGATAGTTGGAATTTTTGATTTTTGATAAAAAGTACAATGCTTCTCCGTTGTTATTTGGCGATGAGATTTTTCTATCATATACTTTGTATTTCTCAATGGCTTTCAGTGATGGCTCTTGAGAAATAATAAATAATTTAAAGACCCAAAAAACAAAAAAAATTTTATATATTACATTAATTTCTCAATAATTATGTAACTTTAAACTTCCTTTACAATGATAATTAATCTAGAGCACTTTAGATTTAGAAATTGATCACGCTTAAAATGGCGTGGAAATGTGTAATGGATTCAATGTCCAACATTCACGCACTTCAAGCGTCAAGAAGAATGGAAAATAATTACAGTTCATCATTAATTTCCCTTTGTTTACATGGGTTCAAGTGCCCTGACTGTGGGGATGCAGGTTGTTTACATGCATTTTGAAAGTTTACAACCCCTCCCTCAAGTCTTAGATGTGATCTCAACTTGGAATTTTCAAGAAAAGTACATAAAATAACTAAGAAAATGCAAAAAAGTAGAAAAAAAGGGGAAAAAGGGGGGGTGACTATGACCCGCGGTCACTGCCCCAGGCTAGTGACGGTGGGTCACGGTCACTGGCCCCTGCCAGTGACCGTGGGTCATGGTCACTGGCAGACAGTGATCGTTTGGTCATTGTTTCGCCTCCGGTTTCATCCTGTTCGCGACGGTTCTTTCTTGGAACTTCTTTCAAGTGTTGAAACTCCATTTTCCTGACTTTGTAGTGGTGGACAACTATCAAAAAGATCACATTTAACCATGGAATCAATCGAAACCTCTGTAACTCATCATTCGTGCTTACGGATTGCGTTTTTGTTTCAAGTTCGAAATGGGCAAATATGAAGCCGGAGTTGTGTCATTTTGAACCTATTATTTTCAAGGAACAAAATGAGGCCTAGAGAGGCTTCTTTCACAACTTTGCAATGGATAGGAAGCCCTACGAATAAGAGAAACAGAGGTGACAATGTCATCCTCTCAAAAATTGCTGACATACGAACATATCATGAAATTTGGCCATCCCACTTCCTTCTCTTTTTCTGAATTTTCTTCCTCACCTTCAAAACTAAGAAAAGAAGGTGGAAATGGTCGTGGAAGTGCTGCTAGAGTTTGCTTCTTGTTGCTCTAAGTGCTTTCTTTCTTTGATTTCTTTTCTTTTCTTCCTTATGTCTGTCCCTCCTTCTTTTCCTTCAAAATTTGAACCTTTTATAGACTCCCAATCAGCTTTGTACAGTTTTGGGGAGTTAATAGCAGTTGTCGGGAGTTGGATTTCAAAGAGGAGTGGAGAGAAACCACCTAAAGTCATGGGAAACATCTTTTGAGGGTCCGTGACCGCAGGCCTGGTCACGGACGAGGTCCAATTTTGGGCTTTCTTGTATGTGGCCCATTTTCATCTGTTTTGGGCTCAAATGAAGTCCGATTGCCCCAAAACTTGGAAGGATGCTTCTTGACACTATTTTCTACCTGTCATAAAAATTTCAGCCCATTTTGACTTCGGGAAATTGGACAACTTTTTCATTAATTGGGCCCCGGTCACGGATAAGGCCCGTTTTCTGAATTTTGTGTATGTGACCCATTTTCATTTGTTTGGGGCCAGAACGAAGTCCAATTGCCACGAAACTAGGTAGGATTCTTATTGAATCTATTTTGACCATGTCATAAAAGTTTGAGCTCATTTTAATTACCTAAATTTGGTCAACTCCCTTGATGAACAGTCCCCGGTCACGGACAATGCCCATTTTTGGACTTTTGTGTATGTGACCTATTTTCATCTGTTTGGGGCCCGAACGAAGTCCAATTGCCACGAAACTTGGTAGGACTCTTCTTGACACTATTTTGACCATGTCATAGAAGTTTCAGCTCTGTTTGACCACCTGAACTTGGTCAATTCCTTTTGATTGTGGGTCTCGGTCACTCCCAAGGCCCATTCTTGGACTTTTGCATATGTGGCTCATTTTCACCTGTTTAAGGCCCGAACGATGACCAATCACCATGAAACTTGGAGGAATGCTTCTTGACATGATTTTGAGTGTGTTGCAGAAGTTTCAGCTCTGTTTGACCACCTGAACTTTGTCAACTCCTTTTGATTGTGGGCCTCGGTCACTCCCATGGCCCATGTTTGAACTTTTGCATATGTAGCTTGTTTTCACCTGTTTAGGGCCTAAACGATGTCCAATCATTACGAAACTTGGAGGAATGCTTCTTGACACTATTTTGAGTGTATCATAGAAGTTTCAGCTCTGTTTAACCACTTGAACTTAGTCAACTCTTCAGTTGACTTTTTATGATAGTGGGCCCTTGTTTGAGATGTTTGAAGCCCAAATGACCTCAGTTTGATTTGAAACTTGGAGGGACTGACGTTAGAGGTTTCTTGGAGTGTTCATCCAAATTTCATTGATTTTAGACCTCAGGAAGCAGGACCTCGGTCGGGAACCCCAAGTAGACATGCTTGTAACTTTTTAGGTCAAATGATGTCCATTTGACCCAAAACTTTACAGATTATCTCCTGAGCATGATTGAAGCTTTGTGTCCAGGCTTCATCAATTTTGGACCTCGGAAAGCAAGACCTCGGTCGGTGACCCCAAGAGACATGTTCTGTGCTTTTTCAGGTCGAATGATGCCGTTTTGTCTTGAAACTTTGCAGAGCTTCGCTCGGTCATAACTGGTTTAGTCTTCATGAGATGTCACTCTACACAGAGACTCACAGAGCATAGTATATTATCACTTGGACATGTAGGAACGCAGGGTTTCACAGTGATTCCCCAGGATCTGGCAAATAACCTCTGTAGTCTAAATTAAGCTGAGATGAGGTGTCTTCGCTGCAGTATTTGCAACTTGTTATGGGTCAACAAGTGCCCTCGAGGTGCAATGATTATAGTATAATAATCATTGTGCCTTGAAATAGCCAATCTGTGGGAATGAAGGATGGCTTGAAGAAAATACAGTTTGTCAAGATAGGTTGTAGGCCTAAACTTGGGATTTTGAAAATTTTGATAAAAAACATGAAGGGTTTGAGATGGAATTTGGCAAAAACATAAGACTTTCGAATTTCTTTGCCCCATTTGCACAGATATCAAAAGTAGCATCTCTGTGGGGACTGTGGGGAACACCCACAAAAGAATCCCTGAGGTATTTTAGAAAATTCAGAAGTTTATGAATTTTTGTTTGGATTTTGGAAATGGATTTGATTCTCTCATGACCTATTTATCATAGATATCCAAAGTGACATCTCTATGGGGACTATGGGGAACACCCACAAAAGAAATCCCTAAGGTTTTAAGAAAAATCAAAGTTTAAATTTAAAATGGATTTGGGTTTGGAATTTTCATGAATTTTTTTGGTTTATTTTCAAAAATCATAGTTTAGGTTTTGACTTAGCTTGACATGAGGAAGTATGAAAAAGATTGGCTTTTGTGGATTTTGATTCAAAGCAATTCGAGATGACAAATTTGGCTCAAAATTGGGTTTGTCCTGAGATGAACTTAAAATTCGGATTAGGTTGGCTTTGAAGAAAACACACATTTTTGTTTGGAGCAAAATGCCCAAAGCGGGTTCACCATGTTGTGTCTTGAGACAGAACCAGATATTTGGTTGTGAGGAACATGGTAACCACAGATCATCACATTGTCGCAATAGCTTTCATCCTTGAAAGATGATGTTCTGAAGCTTCGAGGCGCCATGGATGGCTTAGAAAAGTCTAGTTCAAAGAACCAGGCCTACGAAGAGTGCATTCTCGCCAAAGTAAAGGCGAAGCAGACAACCTTGAATGACTTCGTTTAATTCCTTGAAAGTGAAATGAGTATCAAACTGAATGAAATTGACGTTGATGCTGTTATCCCAGCTTATCCAAGCTATAAAGGGCATGTCCTGAGGGATGCGACTTGAGAAGTTCTTGGACTAGATTTTATCGCCGCAGCTTCTTGTATGACTCTTTTATCTTGATCAGCTTGGGTGGCCATGTATACATTGACTTCATTTTTTGTACTTAAACTTCAAATGAATATCAACGGAAAAACTTTCTTTTCCTCCATTTTGTCATTGGTATGGGTGTTTTGTTTTATTTTTTGTGGATGTTTGATGTGGTTTGTGTGGATGGTTTGTTTGGTTTGGTTTTCTCATACTTGTATGAGGGTGTGATTTGCGATCTTTTGGATCTACAAATCGAAAATAAGGGAGTCATATAGGTGGACGTTATCCGGTGCCCATGTGTGAGGCTTTCTCCAGGGTCCATGACTTGATCCTTTTAGTGTCGAAAGGGGTCAAACAAAGTGGAAGTTATCCGGTGCCCATGTGTGAGGCTTTCCCCGGGATCCTTGACTTATTCCTTAGGACAAAGATTTGGTTTTGGTTTTTGTTTAGATTTTGGTTATACAGGGTCTGCAAAAAGACTTGTTCTATATAACCGAAGGAAGTCATATAGGGTCAGTAAAAAGACTTGTTCTATACAACTAAGGATTAGCTATATGGGGTCTGCAAAAAGACTTATTCCACATAGTTGAGTTTTGCTATATAGGATCTGTAAAAAGACTTAATCTATATCGTAGGATGTTACAAGGGGTCTTGTAAGGACATTATCCAAGTAACAAAGGTTTGACTAGAGGGGTCGAAGGACTTGATCCTCACAGTCATTTTATACAATTCTGAGGGATTTTGGTTAGGAGTCCTCGGTTGTTAGGCTCGAAACCAGAGAATTTTGGTTTTGGAATGAAAATGTACACTGTACATGGTTTGGGTACATGGCATGGGTGCACCAATGACATTCAGGTATAGTATTTCTTAAGAAGTTTTCCATTGATGGGCATCATGCATCTGTCTCCTTCAAGTGTGAGGAGCGCATAGGCGCCATTGGAGTAGACCTTGTAGACAACAATAGGTCCTTCCCATTTAGGTTCGAACTTGCCTCTCGACAAGTGCGTGGAAAACATAGGTCTTCTAACTGCAAGGACTATATCTCCCTTCTTGTAAGCTTTATACTTGACTTTTTTGTTGAAAGATGCAGCCATACGAGCTTGATACAACTCAATACTTTGTCGAGCGGCAAGCCTTTTCTCATCAAGGATTTCTAGCTCTTGTAGTATGAGTTTGGCATTCTTTTCTTCAGTATATTTGTTTATCACAGCTACCCGAAAAGAGGGAAGTTGAATTTCCAAAGGAATTACAGCTTCACAACCACAGACTAAGGAATACGGTGTTGATTTAGTAGGACCACGAACTGTAGTTCTGTAAGCCCATAATGCTTCAGGAAGCTTAGTATTCCAACTCTTTTTGTTGTCAGAAACCATTTTCTTCAAAATCTTGCAAATGGTTTTGTTAAAAGCTTCAGCAAGTCCGTTGGCTGCGGGGTTATACGCTGTAGATGGACAACACTGGATCCCGTATTTGTCACAGAATCTGTAAAATTTATTATTATTGAATTGCAGGCCATTGTCATGATATAGACGTTTGGGCACCCCAAAACGGCAAATGACATGAGTTTTCAAGAAGCTAAGGACTGTATCAGTTTTAACTTCTGTGAGAGGTACTGCTTCTGCCCATTTAGAGAAGTAATTGGTTGCGGCCAAAATGAATTGATGTCCACGTTCTGAGGGTGGACTGATCTTCCCCACTATATCCATTCCCCAAGATTCAAACGGCCAAGAAGTGGTCGTAGGGTGCAAATGTTCAGGAGGCTGGTGAATGTAATCACTATGAATTTGGCACTCATTGCATCTTTTAGCAAAACTAATAGCGTCGGACACCATGGTAGGCCAATAGTAGCCTAATCTTCGAATTTGATCATGAAGTTTTGGTCCAGCTTGGTGAGCACCACATAGGCCAGCATGAACTTCTCTAAGAACTTGCTCAGCTTCTTTCGGGGACAAACAACAAAGTAGAACTCCATCGTATGACTTGTAATAAAGAGTTTTTGAGGGCAAATTAAAATGGAATTTGAGAGCTCACCTTTGAATACTGGTTCTATCTTTAGGGTTCTTTGGTAATACTCCATGCAGAGTATAATCAATAAAAGGATCTCTCCAATCCCTGAATGAGTTTTGGAAATATGAAATCAGATTTTTGATTACAGTGAAGCTATTTTCCACTGCCTTGTAAGTATCGAGTGGGGGTAGAAGTCTTCTCTCAACAACTTCCAATATCATCTTGTCATTCTCAGGGATTGACATTGAAGCTGCCAAGCTTGCTAAGGCATCCGCTTTGACATTCTGACATCTCGGAACATGATGAAACGCAATCAATTTAAACCTTTGCTTGAGCTCATATGCCCTATTGAAAAGGGGAACTAAGTCTAGTTTCTTTACTTCATACTCGTGATTCATTTGCTTAATCATAAATTGTGAATCTCCATAGACTCCTAGCATGTTAATGTCAGCATCTAAAGCTAACTTAAGCCCCATAATTAATGCCGTGTATTCTGCCATATTGTGCGAGCATGGCTTGATCAATGAGAATGAGTGAGGAACATAAAGTTTTCTTGGACTACAGAAAATAATTCCAACCCTTGATACTGGCTTTCCTTGTTCATTAGTCTTGGACGCTCCATCAAAATGCATGGTCCAATGTAGATCTGAATCAATGGTGGATTTCCATGTTTGTTCAATGAAGAAGACTGACTCATCAGGGAGATTGTCTATGAACTCAGAATCTTCTGACAGTGGATGTTCTACTCGAAAATCTGCAAGAGTTTGTCCTTTTACTGCCTTCGCAGGAGTATATCTGATGTTATATTGAGAAAGAAGGATGGACCATTTGGCTAGACGGTCGCTCAATGCCCTGGTTTTTGTCACTAATACCTTTAATGGATTAATATTGGAAACCAGATACACCACATTAGAGGGGATGTAATGTCGTAGCTTTTGTATTGCAAACATAAGCGCAAGACATTCTTTTTTTATCGGGTGATAATTGTGATCGGCACCAACCAGCATCCTCAACAGGTAATAGAGTGCCACCTCCTTTCCTTCATCATTTTGTTGAGCTAACAATGCTCCCAAGGAATGATCAAGATCCCTTGTATAAAGAATGAAAGGCTTGCCCGGAAATAGAGCTGAAAGAACTGGCGGGTTTGTAAGCTATTGTTTGATATCCTGAAAAGCATCTTCACAAGCTTTGTCCCATACAAAGTCCACTCCTTTCTTCATCAATTTGGAGAATGGTCTGCACTTTCTGGACAAGTTGGAAATGAACCGTTGGATATAGGCTAGTCTTCCTTGTATTCCTTTCAATTCTTTCAAATTTCTCGGCGAAGGCATTTTCAATATGGCTTTGATTTTGATGGGATCTATTTCAATGCCACCTTTTCGCACCACAAATCCTAGAAACTTTCCAGAAGAAACTCTGAAAAAACATTTCAGGGGATTCATTCGAAGATTGAATTTCCGTAATCTCTCAAAGACCGTGTGGAGATCTGCCAGATGATCTGATTTATGCTTGCTCTTGACTGCCAAATCATCAACATAACATTCAACAGATTTATGTTGTAAGTCCTTGAATATTTTCATCATTGCTCTTTGGTACGTGGCTCCAGCATTCTCTAGATCAAATGGCATGACGGTATAGCAGTATATGCCGAATGGAGTTCTAAAGGAAGTGTGTTTCTCATCTTCTTTGAACATTTTGATCTGATTATACCCTGAGAAGCCATCTATGAATGACATTCTTTCGAACCCAAAAGTATTGTCAATCATTATTTCTGGTATAGATAATGGAAAATCATCTTTGGGGTAGGCTTTATTCAGATCTCTGAAGTCAATACAGACTCTGATTTTTCCATTCTTTTTAGTAACTCGGACTATATTAGCCAACCAGTTAGGGTGTTGTTCTTCACAGATAAAATTAACACTCCTGAGTTTCTAAACTTCTTTTTCTATCTTCTCCATGATTTCAGGCTTTGTCCTCCTTTGGTCCTGTTTTACAGGTTTAGCATCATCTGCTATATTTAATTTGTGCACAGAAATTTCTGGATCTAGGCTCGGCATTTCTGTATAAGTCCATGCAAAGCAATCTATGAACTCTCGCAAGAATCCCGTATATAGATCAAGTTCACTTCCTTTAATTTGAGAGCTTACAAAGGTAGGTCGGGGATTTTCTGGGGTTCCCAAGTTTATTTCTTGTACTTGGTCCTTAGTTGGAGGATTAGGAGGAAGCGTTTTTACATTGTTACTGGAAGTTTCTAACTCTGTGAAACCTTCTGTGGTTTTAGTTAGGGGTTTTAGCCAATGCTTGATCCCTTTCCAAGGATTTGGTTTTTTAGGCTTTTTGGCTTTTACATCAAAGGCTAAGCATTCCCAGCAGACATGTTGGGATGGGCTTATTTTCTCGTTGAGTTCAGGTGGTCAATATTCAGTGATTTGTGATGCAACATCATCCTCATCACTTGCCCCCTCAGGATGCTGAAAAATGGCCCAATAGACAGGATCTTGAAGCACAGGAGTTTCATGAGAGTCATCCGAGTCATATTCTTCAGTGAAGACTACAGATCTGGCTTTAACACTTTGTTTGAATTTAGGAATGTTACTGTAAGGAACATATCCTATGCAATGACGCAGCTGCTCAATTCTGCCCCCTGTCTGGAGATCTTCTTTCATCTCTAGAGTAAAGACATCCAAAGGAGCCCGTATGCCATTTGCATTTAATCCAAGACCCATAGGTTTCTTGAGATTGTACCCCATATTCTTCATTATGTTACAGACCACAGGATTATAAATATCGAGCCTGATTTTTCCCTCATTACTGATTTTGTCAATAATATCTGGTGGAGAAGTATCTTCAACCCGATGAAAAATAATCGGATGATTATTCTCCTTAGATGAAGGTACCAAAAAGCAAGAACCTTCGAATTCATAAATATGAGAGGAAGTAGGCCATGGCATAAGTGGAAGATCACAGTTTAGGGTTTAGGGTTTAGGGTTTAGGGTTTTAGGGTTTAGGGTTTTAGGGTTTAGGGTTTAGGGTTTAGGGTTTTAGGGTTTTAGGGTTTTAGGGTCTAGGGTTTAGGGTTTAGGGTTTAGGGTTTAGGGTTTAGGGTTCAAGGTTCAGGGATCCGGGTTCAGGGTTCAGGGTTCAGGGTTCAGGGTTCAGGGTTCAGGGTTTAGGGTTTAGGGTTTAGGGTTTAGGGTAGGAGAAGGAATAGAGGAAGGTGGCGGAGGACCGCCAGTAGCACCACGCTGGGCGGACAAAGCTCTGAGTTGAGAGGCAGTGTATAAAGGGAGGATGAGAGGAGGGACCTGAGGAAGGGGGAGAATGAGCTGAGGAGGGGGGCCATACGAGAGTTGGCAGGAGTCAAAGGCTTCAAAGAAGCTGATACCAAGAAGGGCTTCAGGGCCAAGGGTCGGAATAACCCAAAATTGAACTTTATAAAAGGTCTGAGAATCCTGAATAAGGAGAGAATGAGTTTTATGAGTTAATTCAAACTCGCCACCGCCCACGCCAATACCACGAAGGGGTTGTTCGGCAAGGATTAAATGAGAAGCTGGGGGGACATTTGGTCCAATAAGTGATGTTGTACTTCCTGTGTCAATAAGAGCTTCAATTAAGCGACCACCAAGATTAGCAATAGGAAGGCGAACATAGAGAAGCATTCCACTGTCAACAGTGTTACACTGAGATTTTGGTTGGTGCATGTAAAATGCATTTAGGGAGGTATGCTGAGAGTCATCAATTTCTTCTATTTTAATAGAAGGTTGAGGAGGGTTAGTTTTAGCAAGAGCTAGTTGCTGGGTAAAGCCAATTTGGAAGCGATTGTCTTCAACTTCGCGCCAAAAGTCACTGAGCATATTTAATGCGACGTTCTTTGCATGAAGGCCACGATTGTCAAAGATGACAAGCACAAAGCAAGTTTTATGATAATGTAAGTTGTGATCTTTGTTAACAAAGAAAATACATTCTTCGGTATCGCCTGAGGTTGTGGTATAGCCGCAAGCTTCACATAAGAATATTTCTGAGGAAATGGCTGTTTCAAAAGTCATTGGAATATTGGCAGGTAGTGGGTCTCGATAAAGCCATTGTTTACAATTCCATTTGCTGCAAGACCAGATAGCATCTTGGTCTTCAAATTTTCGATATATATTCTGAGCTGAGGAAGAAGATTCTCCTTTTTCAAAGTCTACTGTAAAAGCATTACAGTAGACATCAGGCTGACACTCTTCAAACATGTCACTGTCTGAACTGTTAAAGTTTTCAGAATGTTCGACGGAACTTTCTGAGGTTATTGAATAAACAGAATCTGACTCGATTGTGTATAATTCGGAAGGATAAAGGATATCGAATCCATTATCATCAGCTGAGAGAAGCATAGTTTCGACAAGATTAACTCTTGCTTGTTTCTTATCTCTGTCTGGGCAATCTGGAGCAAAATGTCCAGGTTTTCCGCAAGTCCAACATTCTTTTGTTGTTTTATCTGTAGGTTTTCTTGAAGGTTTTTTGTAATTAGAAATTTTCTTCTGAGAGGAAGTATTTTTTATCCAATATTTTCTTTTCTTAAATTTTTCAAATCTTTTTTCTGGATTTTTAAAAGAAGTTGATTTTCGAAACTTATGTTTCTTTTTTCAGGGGAAAGAGAATTTTTTCTTTTTTTTGAGGAAGGATTGATACTTGTTTTCTGAGCATCCCCATTGAATAGAGGGGTTAGTATTTCTTTCATCTTTAAACGATATTTCTGAGAAGGCTGATTCAATCAGCTTTTGCTCTTTTCTCATTTTCTTTCTTTGAGCAATATAATCCGAGTATAGTTAATCCTTTCACCTAAAGAATTATCTTTGATATAGTTAACTCCATTAAATCTTCCTTTCCATGTTTGATAAGATTGAAAAAGGGAGTCGCCGATTACTGGGAGTTTTCGAAAGTATTCATCTTTAAGGCTATCATCTTCACATTTATAAAAGATAGCTCTAAAGTTATTAGTGTATTCTTCTAAAAACTTTAGATTACAGATTTGTAACTGAGCGAGCTTATATTTAGCTTGTTCTTGTTCTTCATTAAGATGAGTAATCTGAGATTGTCCTATAAACTCTTTTGAGATTAAGAACACGTATCCATCGACATTACGTCTGGTCTGATAGACTGTTTGAAACTCTATTAGGAGAGTTCGATGTTCTTCTGTGGTTCCCCTCTTAAGGAATTTAATATAACTTTTAACATTTCCTTCAAGGGAAAGTTCTGCGTAGCTATGACAGCTTTCTGTGTTCCAGGTGGAATTAAGGCTAAAACAAATTTCTATTTGTTCTTTCCATTTTTTTAGAGCGCTTTTAACGTCTCTAATTCCATCTAAATTTAGTTTTATACCTATAGGATTAATGGCTTGTTCGGCCATAAAGGTTTTTCCTTCAAAAAATTTGGAGGCTATAGGTTTCTGAGAATTCTTCTTTTTCTTAGAAGAAAAGACTGGAGTTTTGAACTCGATATTTTCTCTTTGAGTTTTGACTTCGGGTTCTTCATCATAAACACGAGCTGTATTTACTTGAACTGTAGGTGGAAGTTTAGTTTCTTCATCTGAGAGCTCTTTGCCTTGTAAGAGCAAATCTAATTCTTGAAAGTTTTTTGCTTTATTAAAATAAAACATATTAATCTGAGCTCTAGGAGCAGATCTTGTCCTAGATGGAGTTTCAATCTGGGAGAAAGATTGAGATCTAGGTAATTGGATGTAAGGTTTTCTTCTAGAGGATGTGCTGGCTTCTGAAAAGCTTTGCCTAGAAAAGCTGGGAGAGGCAAAATTTATGCTTGATTGGATTACTGCTTCATCTGAAGAGGTGTTAGAAATTACTGAGGTAGGTTTTCCAAATTTTAATGATACTGAGTTTCCTTCTTGATGTACAAAATCTAAAGTATTGTACTTTTTCTGAAAAGGAACAGTTTCTGGAAAATTCCATACCCTAAAGTTATCATCAGATAACATATCTGCTGTAGGTATTCTACGAAAGGTATAATCTTCCATGTCTCTAGTGGTACGAATAAGAATTTCTTCGTTAATTCGTCCTTTAGGAATATGGGGAAGAAGTCCATCCTGAGAGTTCATACAGAACATACAATAACTTTGGAATTCTACCGAAAGAATTCCCTCGTTGACTATATAATTTTCATATCCCTGTGTGTTAACGATGAGTTTAATATGTCTAGCTGAGTCGATGGGCATAACATAGCCAGGAATAACATTGAAATAGGCAACGTTACTTCTTAAGTCTAATTGACCGATGCCTATAATGCTATCTCTAAAAACTGAGTTTCGTTCATCTACAAGAACTAGACAAACTCGTATATTAGGATCTGGGAGGTGTAGTCCTTGAATTCTACACTGAAAAAGGCCATGAGATAAATATTTAAATCCCTGTTTTCGTCTGAGATCCGTCCATGTTGGATGGAAGACATCAAATTTTTGCATTGTTTGAGTTACTGTCACAAGATTACTCCATTTTGCAAGTTCGTAATCTTTTCCTTTAGGAGTTTCTCCATTTGTATATAAATCTTTATATCTAACTGGGGGTAAAGTTTGCTTTACAATAGCATTTTCTATGACTTTCCATTCTGAGTCTCCAAATTTTGACCAATCCATTTGTGGTTTGTTTTCAAAATATTTGGCTTTCACATTTTCTCCAAATTTCTTTAGTTGAAACATATTTATCTGTGCTCTTCCTAATGGAGGATTAGGAGGTTGTAGCTGAGGAGGAGAAGTCTCAGTTGCTTTAACTGTGTTTTGCACTCTATCTGATAGATTTTGTATCTGAGTTTTGAGAGACCTTAACTGTTTCTCTCGAATTTTTGAGTTTAATTCCTGCTTTTGTTCAAGCATAGAGATTTTCTCATATATTTCTTTAAGTATAGTCAGTTGACCATTTAAATTATTCTGCGTTTCTCTTTTGTTTTGTTTTACAAAAGATTTTATACTGTGAATGCTTGTTCCTAAAGAAGTACAAGCGTCTTCAATTAATCTGCAATTTTTTTCAAAATAATCAAGATTAGTTCTAACTGCGTCAGCAATTGAATGGAGGTTTTGATCGTTTTCAACAAAAAATTTTAAATCTGAGAGTTGGATAGAAAGCTGACTAAGGACAGCTTCTTGTTTTGAGATTTGAACTTTAGTGTCTGCTAAAGTCTGCGTTAAGACCTCTTGTCTATGAAAGGTGTTATGTAACTGTGAGGCTAAGGAATTTAATCCTTTGCATAAACTTTGTTGATAATCTGTGAAGACCTGAAAAAATCTTTCAAGTCCTTTTCTAAGGCTTTCATGATTTTGTCCTTTAATTTTTTCTGATTCAATTAATTCTTCTCTTAATTGAAGGATTCCTGAGGAAAGAAAGTTTTGGCTTTTGCCAATTAACTGAGTGAGTTTTAAAGCGTTTGCTTGTTCTAACTCATGTTTTTCAATTAAAAAGTTTTTTCCACTTTTAATAAAACTTTCTACTTTCTGAAGGAATTCAATAAGTGAAGGAGGTTTTACTTCCTTCGATGACACTGAGGTTTCGTAGGGAATAATTTGCATAATCGACATATGATAACTAATTAAAATCTGAGCCTGTAGCCTTTCCGATGGCTACAATTTTTTCTGTCATAGGTTTTATTAACCTAAGAATTTCTTGAATATCTGTGAAGATTTTTTCATAAACTTTTTCTTGAAGTTTAGAGTTTTCAAGATAATTTAAAATTTCTTGAGTGTCTTCAAAGATCTGTGTTTGACATTTTTTTATGTCTTGACTAGTTTCAAGTAACGCTGTAAGCACTTCTACCAAGTTAGAAGGTAGCTGAGTATTGATTTCATTGAGGATCTTATCTAGAAGATCTAACTGTAATTTGAGCTCATTCGCTCTCTCTGTCTGAGAATTGCTTAGTTTGCCTAAGCCTTCGAGTGTCCACAGAAGCAAATCATTTGTGTGGTTGCCTAAGGCGACAAATTCACTAAGGCTGGGATTAAGGCTAGAGATATGCCTAGCATGAGCGTACTTACTGTGTGGTTCCCAACAATCTGAATTGGGACGCTGTTCTTCAGAAAGAAGAACATAGTCTTTATTTCCGTATATCCAAGAATATATACGGCTAATTATGCCTTTGGGTGTTTTATCCATGAATAACATAATTAATTACTGAGCGGCCATAGTTATTTTCTGTGGCATGTATAACTAAACTGGAAAAGGCATCATTATACCTGTCTTCAAAGCTGTATAGTGCTGAGAGCGTAGTTAGTTGTACTGTTTCGAGTACATAAGAGTCTACTGAATGCTGGATTGTTCCATCTGGCTGGATGATGAACAAATGTCTTGTTCTCAAGGCGGCTAACAAGGCGTCTGTTAGCAAGCGTCTATTTCTGAGAATAATCTGAAAAATGTCAAACCTTTCTTTTTTCTCAAAGAGCATATTTTCTAAAATAATGTGATGTCTGTTACGTTTGGCTAATGTTAGCAAACAGGCTACATTATCACGCCAAAGGGTTGTTCTGGGTAGTGCTAAAGACCGTTCAAGGGCTGCAATACTGACAACTAAAAAGCGCTCATAAAGAGCAAGGTTTTCCCATGTAAAGTCGTCAAAAGACGGAGGTGTTAAGGTTCCTGTTGAAGGAGCGTCTATACTGGGTCTGTGAGCGGTAGGGCTTCCAAAAGGAGTTGGATCTGAAACTGAGGGTGAACCAGTGTCGGGTTTAAGAGTTAACTCAGTCATTCTGAGTTCTAGATCTGAGGTATCAGGTTGTCCTGAAGTTTCGGCTTGATCTCTTTCTAAGAAAGCATTCTTATAATAGGCATCTGCCAAAGCTGGGTCTAGATTCCAACAATATCTAGGATTGTCTGGATCGCCAGACACATCGGAGCCTGAGAGACCATAAGGATCATATCCTTCATAGGGATTCCAATCGGAGTAAGATCCGTCTTTCTCTGCGAAGCGCTGATTCCGCTCCTTGTCACTCATGGTGACGACTGTCAAAGAGCCAAGGAAGGTTATGGCTCTGATACCAAAAGGTGTGCTGTGGTTTTTTTTTTTTTTTTTTTTTTGTAAAAAAAACTTAAAACAACAATGTAAGCAGAAGCAGAGCAGAAGCAAAATGAAAGAGCAGCGAATCGAAGCGAGAAGTGTTAGAGAGGAATTAGAATAACCAGTTGGGCAAGTCAGATGCACATATATATTTATGATGATTAATAATGTGGGTTAAGGTCCACCTATGCTTCCGGATTAGAAGATTGATTAATATTCGAAAAGTGTTAAGCAAAAAACTGAGAGGTAAATCGTGCTCAGAAGAAAGATCTATCATGGACTCATCTTCGGACCGTCATGGTAGTAGGACAACGGACAAAACGCTTAAACGCCCATACTTGGCTAACAGCAATAGTCCTCAAGGTCCATACCGGACTTAAAGGTCTTCACTATGGCCATCATAATCTCTTCGAGAGCCATGCATGCTTAAACACAAAAATACTGATAAAGAAAACAAACATCATTCCGAAAGATAGATAGGAGACTAACTCATATTATTAACAAGATAAACATATTACAACATCATGGCCATACCCTTCCGGCTATTCCGGAGGGAGGTTAGCCAGCCATACCTGAAGGCTGGTTGCTATTTTCCTTAGAGGTTGGCTTCTCCGGGAAGTTAGACTTATTTACAAAAGAATAAGAAGGGATATATATAGAGGCCTGCAAGCTGATCCCAAAAGAAAAGACAAAACAACTATTTACATGTGAACTGTTACTGTACACTTATTGCGGCTACTGTAGCTACTGTAGCCATAATAGAGGCTGAGAGGCGTACTGTGGACGCACGGGTCTCTTATCAAAAGAGAATCTTCACTGTGCAAAGGACATCTCGTGTTTGCTGAAAGGACTTCCTTTTCCTGTTACTGAGACTGGATCATCAGAAAAGTTTCTGCGGGCTGAAGATTGTCGGCAGGGCCTGGTATGGACCCGCTTGCTATGCTTTCTGGATCTGGGTTGTCTTCTGAGTCGGGCTCGTAGTCATCAGTAAGCCCAATTAACAGGTCATCTGTGAGGTCTGGGTTCATTTTAAAAACATTCTGTTTGACTGAGAGGTCACGTAAGCCGAGCGTGACAAAAGTTTCCATGCTGCAGAGAATTTCTACCCGAATGGGGGCTTGATGTGGTTTCATGCGTTCAACTGTGCCGTTACCATATACTTCGGGTGTTTGAATGATTAAGGTTTCTGTGAGATATACTGTATAGTATTTCGGATGTGGACAACGAAGGTTTCCACTAATCATTCTGACGAGCTCAGTTCTCTGTGATTCTCGTTCGTAAACAGAGAAAGTAACTTGCTTTGCTGGGACAAAGGCGGAGACCCAAGAGGGTAGATCTTCTAGGATCCTTATCAATGAGAAGGACTTTGCTGGAATGCCGTAAGGGGCTAGAACCATGGTATGGAGAATGTATGGGTATTCTTTAATTACATTTTTTATTACCCATTTTTCCGTTTCTGGGAGGACTAGTAAATCTTCTTCTTTACGGATCTTGAGAAATGCAACAAATCCGTATTTGTACAGAAGTGAAAATTCTGTGAGGAAGGTTTCATTTGAGGGGTTTTCCAATAGTAAGACGGGTATGTGATTACATCCGCCACGTAGGAGAGTAATGCCATTTTTGACATAGGCATTATCGATAAGCTGAGTAAGAAAGGCATCAAGTCTGGCTGTTTCTGAGGAAGAAGCTCCAGTGGTGTCATCAGTGCCGTAAAAGGATTCAATTGCAAGGAACACCTTTAGATTGAGTCTTCTGTAGATAGGCGTTTTAAAGGCGCCTGTGACTTCTGCATAAGAAATTATTCCCGTAGATTCTGCCATGTTTTTAGCAATGCAACGGGTTTCTTGTTGAGCCTGAGAGATGAGGTGTCTTTGAGACCTTATATGTCTGAGAGAGGCAATAATAGCCTGTTTTCCTTCGATTTTATATTGTCTTTTGAAGGCATACCAAATATTATCAGCAATTAAGAGTTCTTCTCTAGTAAACTCTTTTCTTAAGTGTCCCATTTGGAACTATTCTCTGTGTAAAATGTTTTTGAGGTAGACGCTTCCTACCAAATTTTTTTGAAACAATCCTTCTTTAGGAATACTGGGAGGATATAGAATTTGATCTATATCAGTAATGATGTGTCTGTATTCTTTAGGCTGAGAGGAAGCCGAAGGCTTCTTTGTAGATACCGTTATCCAGTCTTCTGTGGCTATTATGTCTGTAGCTGTGGATTCCTCACTTTTGAGGAGTTTCTGAGAGGGAGCATAGTTATTTAGACTAGAGGTCTCACTACTGTCTTCAAGAGACAAATTTCTGAGAGCCTGGAATTCCAGGAATTGTTGAAATAAGAGCTGATTGTCAGTCTCTTGTGCTGAGAGAGGCCTTTTGGCCATACTGTGCTCTTGGAAGTTTTGTCTTCCAATCGGAGTCTCTGTGCGCCCTCGTCCACGAGAGGGAACTCTTATTCCTCCACGAAGCATCATCTTATCTTGAAAGAGAAACATAACTCTGAGTTAGAATTATTAGCAAATATCTGTTCACGAGATAAAATATCTGCTAGTTCATTTTTTTGTCCTGAGATATGAATAATATCAAAATCAAATTCATTTAAAAACTGATGCCAATTAATTAGCCTTTTCTGAGTTAATTTTCTAAGTGGAGCATTTCTGAAATGTTGTACAAACTTAGAGTCGGTTTCGACAATAAATCTTTTTGGTCTGAGGAAAAGAGTGTATTTATCAATGCCAAAAATTACAGCCAATAATTCCTTTTCATGGGCATGATAATTGCACTGAGCAGGATTAAAAGTTCCTGATTTATAACAACAAATTTTTCTCCTTTTTTCTAAATCTTTGGGGTCTATAGTCATGTAGACAACTCCCCATTGTTTGTCTGAGGCATCACTGCGAAGGATGAAAGTATCTTCAGTATTAGGTAGGCTGAGAGGAGGAATAGTTTTTACTATTTCTCGTAATTCTCGGACTATTTCTATATCTCTTTCTGTCCATTTGAAAGGATTTGTTTGTTCAGTTTTTGTTAATTTAGCTGAGAGACTGCTTCGATATTTTGCTAGATTTTTAATAAAATCGCTAGCGCAGTTGAGAATTCCTAAATAACTCTGTAGTTGTTTTCTGCTAGTTATGATTTCTGGGAAGTCAAGGATTTTTTTGACAATATGTTCTTGTAAAGAAATTTCTCCTTGTTTTATGTGAACTCCTAAAAATTTTATTTCTCTTTGACAGAGTTCGTACTTTTTTGGAGAGATCACAATACCGTGTTTCTCAAATTCTTTGAGGACAGCTTGGACGTGCTGAAAATGTTCTTTTTCTGTGTGAGAGGCGACAAGAATGTCGTCAATATAAACTAAACAATAGTCTCTGTGTTCTCTAAAAATATCATCCATTCGTCTTTGAAAGACTTGAGGGGCAATGCTGAGGCCAAAAGGCATAACTAACCATTCGTATTTTCCTTGAGGGACGCTAAATGCGGTCCAGGGGATAGAATCTTTATGCATTCTTATCTGCCAAAATCCTGATTTGCAATCAAACTTGCTAAACCAAGTTCTTTTTTCAATAAGTTGAATTAAATTATTTTTATCTGGGATTTTGTATGTGTCTTGAACAAGATTGTTATTTAGGGCTCGATAGTCTATGACCATCCTGGCCTTTCCTCTGAGTTGTTCAGCATGATTATTGACTAAAAATGCTGGACTATTATGAGGGCTCTGCGAATGTCGGATTAACCTTTGTTCAAGGAGTTCCTTAATCTGAATATTAAGTTCCTTTATTTCATTAGGATTAGCTGGATAAGCTTTTCCATTTATCTTTCGCTCTGGGTCTATGAGTCGAAGCTCACATTCATATTTATCTTTTTGCCACTGGGCTGTAGGATTTGTACCTAATATTGGTTCTGTGAGTTTTCTAAGCTTAGCTTGAGTTTTTGACTCTTTCTTTTGCTTAGTAATTTCTGCTGAATGTTGGTAGATTTCTGCAAGATAACATTCAATGTTATGACAAGAGCATCCTGAGTGAAGAGTCTCGTTGCAGTCTGTGCAAGGAGTTTTTTGTTTAGGGTTTAGGGTAGGAGAAGGAGTAGAGGAAGGTGGCGGAGGACCGCCAGTAGCAACACGCTGGGCTGACAAAGCTCTGAGTTGAGAGGCAGTGTATAAATGGAGGATGAGGGGAGGGACCTGAGGAAGGGAGAGAATGAGCTGAGGAGGGGGGCCAAACGAGAGTTGGCAGGAGTCAAAGGCTTCAAAGAAGTTGATACCAAGAAGGGCTTCGGAGCCAAGGGCCGGAATAACCCAAAATTGAACTTTATAAAAGGTCTGAGAGTCCTGAATAAGGAGAGAACGAGTTTTATGAGTTCATTCAAACTCGCCACCGCCCACGCCAATACCACGAAGGGGTTGTTCGGCAAGGATTAAATGAGAAGCTGGGGGGACATTTGGTCCAATAAGCGATGTTGTACTTCCTGTGTCAATAAGAGCTTCAATTAAGCGACCACCAAGATTAGCAATAGGAAGGCGAACATAGAGAAGCATTCCACTGTCAACAGTGTTACACTGAGATTTTGGTTGATGCATATAAAATGCATTTATGGAGGTATGCTGAGAGTCATCAATTTCTTCTATTTTAATAGAAGGTTGAGGAGGGTTAGTTTTAGCAAGAGCTAGTTGCTGGGTAAAGCCAATTTGGAAGCGATTGTCTTCAACTTCGTGCCAAAAGTCACTGAGCATATTTAATGCGACGTTCTTCGCATGAAGGCCACGATTGTCAAAGATGACAAGCACAAAGCAAGTTTTATGATAATGTAAGTTGTGATCTTTGCTAACAAAGAAAATACATTCTTCGGTATCGCCTAAGGTTGTGGTATAGCCGCAAGCTTCACATAAGAATATTTCTGAGGAAATGGCTGTTTCAAAAGTCATTGGAATATTGGCAGGTAGTGGGTCTCGATAAAGCCATTGTTTACAATTCCATTTGCTGCAAGACCAGATAGCATCTTGGTCTTCAAATTTTCGATATATATTCTGAGCTGAGGAAGAAGATTCTCCTTTTTCAAAGTCTGCTGTAAAAGCATTACAGTAGACATCAGGCTGACACTCTTCAAACATGTCACTGTCTGAACTGTTAAAGTTTTCAGAATGTTCGACGGAACTTTCTGAGGTTATTGAATAAACAGAATCTGACTCGATTGTGTATAATTCGGAAGGATAAAGGATATCGAATCCATTATCATCAGCTGAGAGAAGCATAGTTTCGACAAGATTAACTCTTGCTTGTTTCTTATCTCTGTCTGGGCAATCTGGAGCAAAATGTCCAGGTTTTCCGTAAGTCCAACATTCTTTTGTTGTTTTATCTGTAGGTTTTCTTGAAGGTTTTCTGTAATTAGAAATTTTCTTCTGAGAGGAAGTATTTTTTATCCAATATTTTCTTTTCTTAAATTTTTCAAATCTTTTTTCTGGATTTTTAAAAGAAGTTGATTTTCGAAACTTATGTTTCTTTTTTCAGGGGAAAGAGAATTTTTTCTTTTTTTTGAGGAAGGATTGATACTTGTTTTCTGAGCATCCCCATTGAATAGAGGGGTTAGTATTTCTTTCATCTTTAAATGATATTTCTGAGAAGGCTGATTCAATCAGCTTTTGCTCTTTTCTCATTTTCTTTCTTTGAGCAATATAATCCTGAGTATAGTTAATCCTTTCACCTAAAGAATTATCTATGATATAGTTAACTCCATTAAATCTTCCTTTCCATGTTTGATAAGATTGAAAAAGGGAGTCGCCGATTACTGGGAGTTTTCGAAAGTATTCATCTTTAAGGCTATCATCTTCACATTTATAAAAGATAGCTCTAAAGTTATTAGTGTATTCTTCTAAAAACTTTAGATTATAGATTTGTAACTGAGCGAGCTTATATTTAGCTTGTTCTTGTTCTTCATTAAGATGAGTAATCTGAGATTGTCCTATAAACTCTTTTGAGATTAAGAACACGTATCCATCGACATTACGTCTGGTTTGATAGACTGTTTGAAACTCTATTAGGAGAGTTCGATGTTCTTCTGTGGTTCCCTTCTTAAGGAATTTAATATAACTTTTAACATTTCCTTCAAAGGAAAGTTCTGCGTAGCTATGACAGCTTTCTGTGTTCCAGGTGGAATTAAGGCTAAAACAAATTTCTATTTGTTCTTTCCATTTTTTTAGAGCACTTTTAACGTCTCTAATTCCATCTAAATTTAGTTTTATACCTATAGGATTAATGGCTTGTTCGGCCATAAAGGTTTTTCCTTCAAAAAATTTGGAGGCTATAGGTTTCTGAGAATTCTTCTTTTTCTTAGAAGAAAAGACTGGAGTTTTGAACTCGATATTTTCTCTTTGAGTTCTGACTTCGGGTTCTTCATCATAAACACGAGCTGTATTTACTTGAACTGTAGGTGGAAGTTTAGTTTCTTCATCTGAGAGCTCTTTGCCTTGTAAGAGCAAATCTAATTCTTGAAAGTTTTTTGCTTTATTAAAATAAAACATATTAATCTGAGCTCTAGGAGCAGATCTTGTCCTAGATGGAGTTTCAATCTGGGAGAAAGATTGAGATCTAGGTAATTAGATGTAAGGTTTTCTTCTAGAGGATGTGCTGGCTTCTGAAAAGCTTTGCCTAGAAAAGCTGGGAGAGGCAAAATTTATGCCTGATTGGATTACTGCTTCATCTGAAGAGGTGTTAGAAATTACTGAGGTAGGTTTTCCAAATTTTAATGATACTGAGTTTCCTTTTTGATGTACAAAATCTAAAGTATTCTACTTTTTCTGAAAAGGAACAGTTTCTGGAAAATTCCATATCCTAAAGTTATCATCAGATAACATATCTGCTGTAGGTATTCTACGAAAGGTATAATCTTCCATGTCTCTAGTGGTACGAATAAGAATTTCTTCGTTAATTCGTCCTTTAGGAATATGGGGAAGAAGTCCATCCTGAGAGTTCATACAGAACATACAATAA
The DNA here is from genome assembly GCA_037013555.1 of Sextonia rubra. Lineage (NCBI taxonomy): Eukaryota > Viridiplantae > Streptophyta > Magnoliopsida > Laurales > Lauraceae > Sextonia > Sextonia rubra. The sequence goes on from JASUAD010000028.1 coordinate 34,429,094, forward strand.
CTTTGGAATTCTACCGAAAGAATTCCCTCGTTGACTATATAATTTTCATATCCCTGTGTGTTAACGATGAGTTTAATATGTCTAGCTGAGTCGATGGGCATAACATAGCCAGGAATAACATTGAAATAGGCAACGTTACTTCTTAAGTCTAATTGACCGATGCCTATAATGCTATCTCTAAAAACTGAGTTTCGTTCATCTACAAGAACTAGACAAACTCGTATATTAGGATCTGGGAGGTGTAGTCCTTGAATTCTACACTGAAAAAGGCCATGAGATAAATATTTAAATCCCTGTTTTCGTCTGAGATCCGTCCATGTTGGATGGAAGACATCAAATTTTTGCATTGTTTGAGTTACTGTCACAAGATTACTCCATTTTGCAAGTTCGTAATCTTTTCCTTTAGGAGTTTCTCCATTTGTATATAAATCTTTATATCTAACTGGGGGTAAAGTTTGCTTTACAATAGCATTTTCTATGACTTTCCATTCTGAGTCTCCAAATTTTGACCAATCCATTTGTGGTTTGTTTTCAAAATATTTGGCTTTCACATTTTCTCCAAATTTCTTTAGTTGAAACATATTTATCTGTGCTCTTCCTAATGGAGGATTAGGAGGTTGTAGCTGAGGAGGAGAAGTCTCAGTTGCTTTAACTGTGTTTTGCACTCTATCTGATAGATTTTGTATCTGAGTTTTGAGAGAACTTAACTGTTTCTCTCGAATTTTTAAGTTTAATTCCTGCTTTTGTTCAAGCATAGAGATTTTCTCATATATTTCTTTAAGTATAGTCAGTTGACTATTTAAATTATTCTGCGTTTCTCTTTTGTTTTTTTCTACAAAAGATTTTATACTGTGAATGCTTGTTCCTAAAGAAGTACAAGCGTCTTCAATTAATCTGCAATTTTTTTCAAAATAATCAAGATTAGTTCTAACTGCGTCAGCAATTGAATGGAGGTTTTGATCGTTTTCAACAAACAATCTTAAATCTGAGAGTTGGATAGAAAGCTGACTAAGGACGGCTTCTTGTTCTGAGATTTGAACTTTAGTGTCTGCTAAAGTCTGCGTTAAGACCTCTTGTCTATGAAAGGTGTTATGTAACTGTGAGGCTAAGGAATTTAATCCTTTGCTTAAACTTTGTTGATAATCTGTGAAGACCTGAAAAAATCTTTCAAGTCCTTTTCTAAGGCTTTCATGATTTTGTCCTTTAATTTTTTCTGATTCAATTAATTCTTCTCTTAATTGAAGGATTCTTGAGGAAAGAAAGTTTTGGCTTTTGCCAATTAACTGAGTGAGTTTTAAAGCGTTTGCTTGTTCTAACTCATGTTTTTCAATTAAAAAGTTTTTTCCACTTTTAATAAAACTTTCTACTTTCTGAAGGAATTCAATAAGTGAAGGAGGTTTTACTTCCTTCGATGACACTGAGGTTTCGTAGGGAATAATTTGCATAATCGACATATGATAACTAATTAAAATCTGAGCCTGTAGCCTTTCCGATGGCTACAATTTTTTCTGTCATAGGTTTTATTAACCTAAGAATTTCTTGAATATCTGTGAAGATTTTTTCATAAACTTTTTCTTGAAGTTTAGAGTTTTCAAGATAATTTAAAATTTCTTGAGTGTCTTCAAAGATCTGTGTTTGACATTTTTTTATGTCTTGACTAGTTTCAAGTAACGCTGTGAGCACTTCTACTAAGTTAGAAGGTAGCTGAGTATTGATTTCACTGAGGATCTTATCTAGAAGATCTAACTGTAATTTGAGCTCATTCGCTCTCTCTGTCTGAGAATTGCTTAGTTTGCCTAAGCCTTCGAGTGTCCACAGAAGCAAATCATTTGTGTGGTTGCCTAAGGCGACAAATTCACTAAGGCTGGGATTAAGGCTAGAGATATGCCTAGCATGTGCGTACTTACTGTGTGGTTCCCAACAATCTGAATTGGGACGCTGTTCTTCAGAAAGAAGAACATAGTCTTTATTTCCGTATATCCAAGAATATATACGGCTAATTATGCCTTTGGGTGTTTTATCCATGAATAACATAATTAATTACTGAGCGGCCATAGTTATTTTCTGTGGCATGTATAACTAAACTGGAAAAGGCATCATTATACCTGTCTTCAAAGCTGTATAGTGCTGAGAGCGTAGTTAGTTGTACTGTTTCGAGTACATAAGAGTCTACTGAATGCTGGATTGTTCCATCTGGCTGGATGATGAACAAATGTCTTGTTCTCAAGGCGGCTAACAAGGCGTCTGTTAGCAAGCGTCTATTTCTGAGAATAATCTGAAAAATGTCAAACCTTTCTTTTTTCTCAAAGAGCATATTTTCTAAAATAATGCGATGTCTGTTACGTTTGGCTAATGTTAGCAAACAGGCTACATTATCACGCCAAAGGGTTGTTCTGGGTAGTGCTAAAGACCGTTCAAGGGCTGCAATACTGACAACTAAAAAGCGCTCATAAAGAGCAAGGTTTTCCCATTTAAAGTCGTCAAAAGACGGAGGTGTTAAGGTTCCTGTTGAAGGAGCGTCTATACTGGGTCTGTGAGCGGTAGGGCTTCCAAAAGGAGTTGGATCTGAAACTGAGGGTGAACTAGTGTCGGGTTCAAGAGTTAACTCAGTCATTCTGAGTTCTAGATCTGAGGTATCAGGTTGTCCTGAAGTTTCGGCTTGATCTCTTTCTAAGAAAGCATTCTTATAATAGGCATCTGCCAAAGCTGGGTCTAGATTCCAACAATATCTAGGATTGTCTGGATCGCCAGACACATCGGAGCCTGAGAGACCATAAGGATCATATCCTTCATAGGGATTCCAATCGGAGTAAGATCCGTCTTTCTCTGCGAAGCGCTGATTCCGCTCCTTGTCACTCATGGTGACGACTGTCAAAGAGCCAAGGAAGGTTATGGCTCTGAAACCAAAAGGTGTGCTGTGGTTTTTTTTTTTTTTTTGGTAAAAAAAACTTAAAACAACAATGTAAGCAGAAGCAGAGCAGAAGCAAAATGAAAGAGCAGCGAATCGAAGCGAGAAGTGTTAGAGAGGAATTAGAATAACCAGTTGGGCAAGCCAGATGCACATATATATTTATGATGATTAATAATGTGGGTTTAGGTCCACCTATGCTTCCGGATTAGAAGATTGATTAATATTCGAAAAGTGTTAAGCAAAAAACTGAGAGGTAAATCGTGCTCAGAAGAAAGATCTATCATGGACTCATCTTCGAACCGTCATGGTAGTAGGACAACAGACAAAACGCTTAAACGCCCATACTTGGCTAACAACAACAGTCCTTAAGGTCCATACCGGACTTAAAGGTCTTCACTATGGCCATCATAATCTCTTCGAGAGCCATGCATGCTTAAACACAAAAATACTGATAAAGAAACCAAACATCATTCCGAAAGATAGATAGGAGACTAACTCATATTATTAACAAGATAAACATATTACAACATCATGGCCATACCCTTCCGGCTATTCCGGAGGGAGGTTAGCCAGCCATACCTGAAGGCTGGTTGCTATCTTCCTTAGAGGTTGGCTTCTCCGGGAACTTAGATTTATTTACAAAAGAATAAGAAGGGATATATATAGAGACCTGCAAGCCGATCCCAAAAGAAAAGACAAAACAACTATTTACATGTGAACTGTTACTGTACACTTATTGCGGCTACTGTAGCTACTGTAGCCATAATAGAGGCTGAGAGGCGTACTGTGGACGCACGGGTCTCTTATCAAAAGAGAATCTTCACTGTGCAAAGGACGTCTCGTGTTTGCTGAAAGGACTTCCTTTTCCTGTTACTGAGACTGGATCATCAGAAAAGATTCTGCGGGCTGAAGATTGTCGGCAGGGCCTGGTATGGACCCGCTTGCTATGCTTTCTGGATCTGGGTTGTCTTCTGAGTCGGGCTTGTAGTCATCAGTAAGCCCAATTAACAGGTCATCTGTGAGGTCTGGGTTCATTTTAAAAACATTCTGTTTGACTGAGAGGTCACGTAAGCCGAGCGTGACAAAAGTTTCCATGCTGCAGAGAATTTCTACCCGAATGGGGGCTTGATGTGGTTTCATGCGTTCAACTGTGCCGTTACCATATACTTCGGGTGTTTGAATGATTAAGGTTTCTGTGAGATATACTGTATAGTATTTCGGATGTGGACAACGAAGGTTTCCACTAATCATTCTGACGAGCTCAGTTCTCTGTGATTCTCGTTCGTAAACAGAGAAAGTAACTTGCTTTGCTGGGACAAAGGCGGAGACCCAAGAGGGTAGATCTTCTAGGATCCTTATCAATGAGAAGGACTCTGCTGGAATGCCGTAAGGGGCTAGAACCATGGTATGGAGAATGTATGGGTATTCTTTAATTACATTTTTTATTACCCATTTTTCCGTTTCTGGGAGGACTAGTAAATCTTCTTCTTTACGGATCTTGAGAAATGCAACAAATCCGTATTTGTACAGAAGTGAAAATTCTGTGAGGAAGGTTTCATCTGAGGGGTTTTCCAATAGTAAGACGGATATGTGATTACATCCGCCACGTAGGAGAGTAATGCCATTTTTGACATAGGCATTATCGATAAGCTGAGTAAGAAAGGCATCAAGTCTGGCTGTTTCTGAGGAAGAAGCTCCAGTGGTGTCATCAGTGCCGTAAAAGGATTCAATTGCAAGGAACACCTTTAGATTGAGTCTTCTGTAGATAGGCGTTTTAAAGGCGCCTGCAACTTCTGCATAAGAAATTATTCCCGTAGATTCTGCCATGTTTTTAGCAATGCAACGGGTTTCTTGTTGAGCCTGAGAGATAAGGTGTCTTTGAGACCTCATATGTCTGAGAGAGGCAATAATAGCCTGTTTTCCTTCGATTTTATATTGTCTTTCGAAGGCATACCAAATATTATCAGCAATTAAGAGTTCTTCTCTAGTAAACTCTTTTCTTAAGTGTCCCATTTGGAACTGTTCTCTGTGTAAAATGTTTTTGAGGTAGACGCTTCCTACCAAATTTTTTTGAAACAATCCTTCTTTAGGAATACTGGGAGGATATAGAATTTGATCTATATCAGTAATGATGTGTCTGTATTCTTTAGGCTGAGAGGAAGCTGAAGGCTTCTTTGTAGATACCGTCATCCAGTCTTCTGTGGCTATTATGTCTGTAGATGTGGATTCCTCACTTTTGAGGAGTTTCTGAGAGGGAGCATAGTCATTTAGACTAGAGGTCTCACTACTGTCTTCAAGAGACAAATTTCTGAGAGCCTAAACCCTAAACCCTAAACCCTAAGCCCAGTGGCAAAAGGACAAATATGAATGTGAGCTTAGACTCATAGACCCAGAACGAAAGATAAATGGAAAAGCTTATCCAGCTAATCCTAATGAAATAAAGGAGCTTAATATTCAGATTAAGGAACTCCTTGAGCAAAGGTTAATCCGACCTTCACAGAGCCCCCATAATAGTCCCGCATTTTTAGTCAATAATCATTATGAACAACTCAGAGGAAAGGCCAGGATGGTCATAGACTATCGAGCCCTAAACAACAATCTTGTTCAAGACATATACAAGATCCCAGATAAAAACAATTTAATTCAACTTATTGAAAAAAGAACTTGGTTTAGCAAGTTTGATTGCAAATCAGGATTTTGGCAGATAAGAATGCATAAAGATTCTATCCCTTGGACCGCATTTAGCATCCCTCAAGGAAAATATGAATGGCTAGTCATGCCCTTCGGTCTCAGTATTGCTCCTCAAGTCTTTCAAAGACGAATGGATGACATCTTTAGAGAACACAGAGACTATTGTTTAGTTTATATTGACGACATTCTTGTTGCCTCACACACAGAAGAAGAACATTTTCAGCATGTCCAAGCTGTCCTTAACGAATTTGAGAAACACGGTATCGTGATCTCTCCCAAGAAATACGAACTCTGTCAAAGAGAAATAAAATTCTTAGGAATTTATATTAAGCAAGGAGAAATAACACTACAAGATCATATTGTCAAGAAAATCCTTGACTTCCCAGAAATCATAACTAGCAGAAAACAACTGCAAAGTTATTTAGGAATTCTCAACTGCGCTAGCGATTTTATTAAAAACCTAGCAAAATATCGAAGCAGTCTCTCAGCCAAATTAACAAAAACTGAACAAACAAATCCCTTCAAATGGACAGAAAGAGATATAGAAATAGTTCGGGAATTACGAGAAATAGTAAAAACTATTCCCCCTCTCAGCCTACCTAATACCGAAGATACTTTCATCCTTCGCAGTGATGCCTCAGACAAACAATGGGGAGTTGTCTATATGACTACAGACCCCAAAGATTTAGAAAAAAGAAGAAAAATTTGTTGTTATAAATCAGGAACTTTTAATCCTGCTCAGTGCAATTATCATGCCCATGAAAAGGAATTATTAGCTGTAATTTTTGGCATTGACAAATACGCTCTCTTCCTCAGACCAAAAAGATTTATTGTCGAAACCGACTCTAAGTTCGTACAGCATTTTAGAAATGCACCACTTAGAAAATGAACTCAGAAAAGGCTAATCAATTGGCATCAGTTTCTAAATGAATTTGATTTTGATATTATTCATATCTCAGGACATAAAAATGAACTAGCAGATATTTTATCTCGCGAGCAAATATTTGCTAATGCTTCTAACTCAGAGTTATGTTTCTCTTTCAAGATAAGATGATGCTTCGTGGAGGAATAAGAGTTCCCTCTCGTGGACGAGGGCGCACAGAGACTCCAACTGGAAGACAAAACTTCCAAGCACACAGTATGGCCAAAAGGCCTCTCTCAGTACAAGAGACTGACAATCAGCTCTTATTTCAACAATTCCTGGAATTTCAGGCTCTCAGAAATTTATCTCTTGAAGAAAGCAGTGAGACCTCTAGTCTAAATGACTATGCTCCCTCTCAGAAACTCCTCAAAGGTGAGGACTCCACAGCCACAGCTACAGACAAACTAGCCACAGAAGATTGGATGACGGTATCCACAAAGAAGCCTTCAGCTTCCTCTCAGCCAAAAGAATACAGACACATCATTACTGATATAGATCAAATTCTATATCCTCCCAGTATTCCTAAAGAAGGATTGTTTCAGAAAAATTTGGTAGGAAGTGTCTACCTCAAAAACATTTTACACAGAGAACAGTTCCAAATGGGACAGCTAAGAAAAGAGTTTACTAGAGAAGAACTCTTAATTGCAGATAATATTTGGCATGCCTTCGAAAGACAATATAAAATCGAAGGAAAACAGGCTATTATTGCCTCTCTCAGACATATGAGATCCCAAAGACACCTCATTTCTCAGGCTCAGCAAGAAACCCGTTGTATTGCTAAAAACATGGCAGAATCCACAGGAATAATTTCCTATGCAGAAGTCACAGGCGCCTTTAAAATGCCTATCTATAGAAGACTCAATCTAAAGGTGTTCCTTGCAATTGAATCTTTCTATGGCAATGAAGACACCACCGGAGCTTCCTCAGAAACAGCCAGACTTGATGCCTTTCTTACCCAGCTTGTCGATAATGCCTATGTCAAAAGTGGCATTACTCTTCTACGAGGCGGATGTAATCACCTACCCGTCTTATTATTAGAAGACCCTTCAGATGAAATCCTCCTTACAGAATTTTCACTTCTGTACAAATACGGATTTGTTGCATTCCTCAAAATCCGTAAAGAAGAAGATTTACTAGTCCTCCCAGAGACGGAAAAATGGGTAATAAAAAATGTAATGAAAGAATACCCATACATTCTCCATACCATGGTTCTAGCCCCTTACGGCATTCCAGCAAAGTCCTTCTCATTGATAAGGATCCTAGAAGATCTACCCTCCTGGATCTCCACCTTTGTCCCAGAAAAGCAAGTTACTTTCTCTGTTTATGAACGTGAAGCACAAAGAACTGAGCTCGTCAGAATGATTAATGGAAGCCTTCGTTGTCCACATCCAAGATACTATACAGTATATCTCACAGAAAACTTAATCATTCAAACACCCGAAGTATATGGTAACGGCACAGTTGAACGCATGAAACCACATCAAGCCCCCATCCGGGTAGAAATCCTCTGCAGCATGGAAACCTTTGTCACGCTCGGCTTACGTGACCTCTCAGTCAAACAGAATGTTTTTAAAATGAACCCAGACCTTGCAAATGACCTGTTAATCGGCCTTACTGACGATTATGAACCCGACTCAGAAGACAATCCAGATCCAGAAAGCATAGCAAGCGGATCCATACCAGGCCCTACCGACAATCTTCAGCCCGCAGAATCTTTTCTGATGATCCAGTCTCAGTAACAGGAAAAAGGAAATCCTTTCAGCAAACACGAGACGCCCTTGCACAGTAAAGATGCTCTTCGGATAAGAGACCCGTGCGTTCACAGTGCACCGCTCAGCCTCTATTATGGCTACAATAGCTACAGTAGCCGCAATAAGTGTACAGTACCATTTCACATGTAAATAGTTGTTTTGGGATTGGCTTGTAAGCCTCTATATATATCCCTCCTTATTCTTTTGTATGCTAAGTCTAACTTCCCGGATAAGCCAACCTCTAAGGAAGATAGCAACCAGCCTTCAGGTATGGCTGGCTAACCTCCCTCCGGAATAGCCGGAAGGGTATAGCCATGATGTTGTAATATGTTTATCTTGTTAATAATATGAGTTATTCTCCTATCTATCTTTCGGAATGATGTTTGGTTTCTTTATCATGTATTTGTGTTTAAGCATGCATGGCTCTCGAAGAGATTATGATGGCCATAGTGAAGACCTTAAGCTTGGTATGGACCTTTGAGGACGGTTGCCGTTTGCCAAGGATGGGCGTTTAGGCGTGTTGTCCATTGTCCTAATACTATTTCTAGTGACTTGAAAGCAAGTCGGTCTGAAGATGAGTCCATGATAGATCTTTCTTCTGAGCATGACCTACCTCTCAGCTTTAGCTTAACACTTTTCGAACATTAATCAACCTTCAAATCCGGAAGCATAGGTGGACCTTAACCCACATTATTAACCTTCATAAATATATATTTGCATCTGGCTTGCCCAACTGGTTATTCTAGTTTCTCTCTAACTTCGCTGCTCTTTTACTTTGCTTCTGCTCTGCTTTTGCTTGCCTTGTTGTTTTTTTAGTTTTTTTTACAAAAAAAAAAAAAAAAAAAAACCACACCCCCTCAGTTTGGTATCAGAGCCATAAACTTTCTTGGCTCCTTTTACAAAGTCACCATGAGTGACAAAACTCTCTCAGAGACTTTCCCAGGTTCAGATGAGTCAGGAGACCCAGATAATCCAAGATATTTTCTAAATCTAGACCCAGCTTTGGCAGATGCCTATTACAAGAATTATATCGCTGAACGAGATCAAGCAGAAGCTTCAGGACAACCTGATACCTCAGATCTAGAACTCAGAATGACTGAGTTAACTCTTGAACCCGACACTGGTTCACCCTCAGCTTCAGATCCAACTCCTTTTGGGAGTCCTACTTACCAAAGACCCAGTATAGACGCTCCTTCAGCAGGAACTCTAACCCCACCGTCTTTTGACGACTTTACATGGGAAAACCTCGCTCTTTATGAGCGCTTTTTAGTTGTCAGCATTGCAACCCTTGAAAGGTCTCTAGCTCTACCCAGAACAACCCTTTGGCGTGATAATGTAGCCTGTTTGCTAACATTAGCCAAACGTAACAGACACCGCATTATTTTAGAAAATATGCTCTTTGAGAAAAAAGAAAGGTTTGACATTTTTAAGATTATTCTCCGAAATAGACGCTTGCTAACAGACGCCTTGTTAGCCGCCTTGAGAACAAGACATTTGTTCATCATCCAGCCAGATGGAACAATCCAGCATTCAGTAGACTCTTATGTACTAGAAACAGTACAATTGACTACGCTCTCAGCATTATACGGTTTTGAAGACAGGTACAATGATGCCTTTTCCAGACTAGTAATACATGCCACAGAAAATAACTATGGCCGCTCAGTAATTAATTATGTTATTCATGGATAAAACACCCAAAAGCATAATCAGCCGTATATACTCTTGGATATACGGAAATAAAGACTATGTTCTTCTTTCTGAAGAGCAGCGTCCCAACTCAGACTGTTGGGAACCACACAGTAAGCATGCACACGCTAGGCATATCTCTAGCCTTAACCCCAGCCTTAGTGAATTTGTCGCCCTAGGCAACCACACAAACGATCTGTTTTTGTGGACACTCGAAGGCTTAGGTAAACTAAGCAATTCTCAGACAGAGAGAGCAAATGAGCTCAAATTACAGTTAGATCTTTTAGACAAGATCCTCAGTGAAAGCAATACTCAACTACCTTCTAACTTTGTAGAAGTGCTCCCAGCGTTACTTGAAACCAGTCAAGATATAAAAAAATGTCAAACACAGATCTTTGAAGATACTCAAGAAATTTTAAATTATCTTGAAAACTCGAAACTTCAAGAAGAAGTTTATGAAAAAATCTTTACAGATATTCAAGAGATCCTTAGGTTAATAAAACCGATGACAGAAAAAATTGTAGCGATTGGAAAGGCTACAGGTTCAGATTTTAATTAGTTATAATATGTCGATTATGCAAATTATTCCTTACGAAACTTCAGTATCATCGAAGGAAGTAAAAACTCCTTCGCTTCTTGAATTCCTTCAGAAAATAGAAAGTTTTATCAAAAGTGGAAAAACCTTTTTAATTGAAAAACATGAGTTAGAACAAGCAAACGCTTTAAAACTCACTCAGTTAATTGGCAAAAGCCAAAACTTTCTTTCCTCAGGAATCCTTCAATTAAGAGAAGAATTAATTGAATCAGAAAAAATTAAAGGACAAAATCATGAAAGCCTTAGAAATGGACTTGAAAGATTTTTTCAGGTTTTTACAGAATATCAACAAAGTTTAAGCAAAGGATTAAACTCCTTAGCCTCACAGTTACATAACACCTTTCATAGACAAGAGGTATTAACACAGACGTTAGCAGACACTAAAGTTCAAATCTCAGAGCAAGAAGCTGTTCTTAGTCAGATATCTATCCAACTCTCAGATTTAAGATTGTTCGTAGAAAACGATCAAAACCTCCATTCAATCGCTGACGCAGTTAGAACCAATCTTGATTATTTTGAGAAAAATTGCAGATTAATTGAAGACGCTTGTACTTCTTTAGGAACAAGCATTCACAGTATAAAATCTTTTGTAGAACAAAACAAAAGAGAAACTCAGAATAATTTAAATAGTCACATGACTATACTTAAAGAAATATATGAGAAAATCTCCATGCTTGAACAAAAGCAGGAATTAAACTCAAAAATTCGAGAGAAACAGTTAAGTTCTCTCAAGTCTCAGATACAAAATCTGACAGATAGAGTTCAAAACACAGTCAAAACAACTGAAGCCTCTCCTCAGTTACAACCTCCTAATCCTCCATTAGGAAAAGCACAGATAAATATGTTCCAATTAAAAAAATTTGGTGAAAATGTTAAAGCCAAATATTTTGAAAATAAACCACAAATGGATTGGTCAAAATTTAGAGACTCAGAATGGAAGGTTATAGAAAATGCTATTGTAAAGCAAACTTTACCCCCAGTAAGATATAAAGATTTGTATACAAACGGAGAAACTCCTAAAGGAAAAGATTACGAACTTGCAAAATGGAGTAATCTTGTTACAGTTACTCAAACTATGCAAAAGTTTGATGTCTTCCATCCAACATGGACGGATCTCAGAAGAAAACAGGGATTTAAATATTTATCCCATGGCCTTTTTCAGTGTAGAATTCAAGGACTACACCTCCCAGATCCTAATATACGAGTTTGTCTAGTTCTTGTAGATGAACGAAACTCAGTATTTAGAGATAGCATTATAGGCATTGGTCAATTAGACTTAAGAAGTAATGTTGCCTATTTCAATGTTATTCCTGGTTATGTTATGCCTATTGACTCAGCAAGACATATTAAACTTATCGTTAATACACAAGGATATGAAAACTATATAGTTAACGAAGGAATTCTCTCCGTAGAATTTCAAAGTTATTGCATGTTCTGTATGAACTCTCAGGATGGACTTCTCCCTCACATTCCTAAAGGACGAATTAACGAAGAAATTCTTATTCGTACCACTAGAGGTATGGAAGACTACACTTTTCGCAGAATACCCACAGCAGATATGTTATCTGATGATAATTTTAGAATATGGAATTTTCCAGAAACAGTTCCATTCCAGAAAAAATACAATACTTTAGATTTTGTACATCAAGAAGGAAACTCAGTATCTTTAAAATTTGGAAAACCTACCTCAGTAATTTCCAATACCTCTTCAGAAGAAGCGGTAATCCAATCAGGTATAAATTTTGCCTCTCCCAGTTTTTCTAGACAAAGCTTTTCGGAAGCCAGCACATCCTCTAGAAGAAAACCTTTCATCCAATTACCTAGATCTCAATCTTTCTCTCAGATTGAAACACCATCTAGGACAAGACCTTCCCCTAGAGCTCAGATTAATATGTTTTATTTTAATAAAGCAAAAAACTTTCAAGAATTAGAATTGCTCTTGCAAGGCAAAAAGCTCTCAGATGAAGAAACTAAACTTCCACCTACGGTTCAGGTAAATACAGCCCGTGTTTATGATGAAGAACCTGAAGTCAGAACTCAAAGAGAAAACATCGAGTTCAAAACTCCAATCTTTTCTTCTAAGAAAAAGAAGAATCCGCAGAAACCTATAGCCTCCAAATTCTTTGAAGGAAAAACCTTTATGGCCGAACAAGCCATTAACCCTATAGGTATAAAACTCAATTTAGATGGAATTAGAGACGTTAAGAGCGCTCTAAAAAAATGGAAGGAACAAATGGAAATTTGTTTTAGCCTTAATTCCACCTGGAACACAGAAAGTTGTCATAGCTACGCAGAACTTTCCTTTGAAGGAAATGTTAAAAGTTATATCAAATTCCTTAAGAAAGGAACCACAGAAGAACATCGAAATCTCTTAATAGAATTTCAAACTATCTATCAAACCAGACGTAATGTCGATGGATACGTGTTCTTAATCTCAAAAGAGTTTATAGGACAATCTCAGATCACTCACCTGAATGAGGAACAAGAACAAGCTAAATATAAGCTCGCTCAGTTACAAATTTGTAATCTAAAGTTTTTAGAAGAATACACTAATAACTTTAGAGCTATCTTTTATAAATGTGAAGATGATAGCCTTAAAGATGAATACTTTCGAAAACTCCCAGTAATCGGTGACTCCCTTCTTCAATCTTATCAAACATGGAAAGGAAGATTCAATGGAGTTAACCATATCAAAGATAATTCTTTAGGTGAAAGGATTAACTATACTCAGGATTATATTGCTCAAAGAAAGAAAATGAGAAAAGAGCAAAAGCTGATTGAATCAGCCTTATCAGAAGTATCATTTAAAGATGAAAGAGATACTAATCCTTCTATTCAATGGGGATGTTCAGAAAACAAGTCTAAATCTTTTCTTAAGAAAAAGAAAAACTTTTCTTTTCCCAGAAAGAAGAATTATAAGTTTCGAAAATCAACTTCTTTCAAAAATCCAGAAAAAAGATTTAAAAAATTTAAGAAAAGAAAATATTGGATAAAAAATACTTCCTCTCAGAAAAAGGTTTCTAATTATAGAAAACCCCCATGAAAACCTACAGATAAAACAACAAAAGAATGTTGGACTTGCGGAAAACCTGGACACTTTGCTCCAGATTGCCCAGACAAAGAAAAAAAACAAGCAAGAGTTAACCTTGTTGAAATTATGCTTCCCTCAGCTGATGATAATGGATTCGATATCCTTTATCCTTCCGAATTATATACAATCGATTCGGATTCTGTTTATTCTATAACCTCAGAAAGTTCCTACGAACACCTTGAAAACTTTAACAGTTCAGACAGTGACACATTTGAAGAGTGTCAGCCTGATGTCTACTGTAATGCTTTTACAGTAGACTTTGAAAAAGGAGAATCTTCTACCTCAGCTCCGAATATATATAGAAAATTTGAAGACCAAGATGCTATCAGGTCTTGCAGCAAATGGAATTGTAAACAGTGGCTTTATCAAAATCCACTACCTGCCAATATTCCAATGACTTTCGAAACAGCCGTTTCCTCAGAAATATTCTTATGTGAAGCTTGTGGATATACCACAACCGCAGGCGATACTGAAGAATGTATTTTCTTTGTTAGCAAAGATCATAAATTACATTATCATAAAACTTGCTTTGTGCTTGTCATCTTTGACAATCGCGGCCTTCATGCAAAAAACGTCGCATTAAATATGCTCAGTGACTTTTGGCGAGAAGTTGAGAACAATCGCTTTTTTATAGCCTTTACCCAGCAACTAGCCCTTGCTAACTCTCAACCTCCTCAATCTTCTATAGAAGAAATTGAAGACTCTCAGCATACCTCAGTTAATGCATTTTATATGCATCAACCAAAAGCTCAGTGTAATATTGTTGACAGTGGAATGCTTCTCTATGTTCGCCTTCCTATAGCTAATCTTGGTGGCCGCATCATTGAGGCACTTATTGACACAGGAAGTACAACATCGCTGATTGGACCAAATGTCCTCCCAGCTTCCCATCTAATCCTTGCCGAACAACCCCTTCGTGGTGTTGGTGCTGGTGGCGGCGAGTTTGAGTTAACTCATAAAACTCGTTCTCTCCATATTCAGGACTCTCAGACCTTTTATAAAGTTCAATTTTGGGTCATTCCGGCCCTTGGCTCTGAAGCCCTTCTTGGTATTAGCTTCTTTGAAGCCTTTGACTCTTGCCAACTCTCGTTTGGCACCCCTCCTCAACTCATTCTCTCCCTTCCGCAGGTCCCTCCTCTCATCCTCCCTTTATACACGGCCTCTCAACTCAGAGCTTTCTCAGCCCAGCGTGGTGGAACTGGCAACCGAACCGGCGACCCTCCGCCTCCTTCTCCTACCCTAAACCCTAAACCCTAAACCCATAAACCCTAAACCCTAAACCCTAAACCCTAAACCCTAAACCCTAAACCCTAAACCCTAAACCCTAAACCCTAAACCCTAGGGTTTAGGGTTTTAGGGTTTTAGGGTTTAGGGTTTAGGGTTTAGGGTTTAGGGTTTAGGGTTTAGGGTTTAGGGTTTAGGGTTTAGGGTTTAGGGTTTAGGGTTTAGGGTTTAGGGTTTAGGGTTTAGGGTTTAGGGTTTAGGGTTTAGGGTTGAGGGTTGAGGGTTTAGGGTTGAGGGTTGAGGGTTTAGGGTTTAGGGTTTAGGGTTTAGGGTTGAGGGTTGAGGGTTGAGGGTTGAGGGTTGAGGGTTTAGGGTTGAGGGTTTAGGGTTTAGGGTTTAGGGTTTAGGGTTGAGGGTTGAGGGTTGAGGGTTGAGGGTTGAGGGTTGAGGGTTGAGGGTTTAGGGTTTAGGGTTGAGGGTTGAGGGTTGAGGGTTGAGGGTTGAGGGTTGAGGGTTGAGGGTTGAGGGTTTAGGGTTTAGGGTTGAGGGTTGAGGGTTTAGGGTTGAGGGTTGAGGGTTGAGGGTTGAGGGTTTAGGGTTTAGGGTTTAGGGTTTAGGGTTGAGGGTTTAGGGTTGAGGGTTGAGGGTTTAGGGTTGAGGGTTGAGGGTTTAGGGTTTAGGGTTTAGGGTTCAGGGTTTAGGGTTTAGGGTTCAGGGTTCAGGGTTCAGGGTTTAGGGTTTAGGGTTTAGGGTGTAGGGTTTAGGGTTTAGGGTTTAGGGTTTAGGGTTTAGGGTTTAGGGTTTAGGGTTTAGGGTTTAGGGTTAGGGTTTAGGGTTTAGGGTTTAGGGTTTAGGGTTTAGGGTTTAGGGTTTAGGGTTTAGGGTTTAGGGTTTAGGGTTTAGGGTTTAGGGTTTAGGGTTTAGGGTTTAGGGTTTAGGGTTTAGGGTTTAGGGTTTAGGGTTTAGGGTTTAGGGTTTAGGGTTTAGGGTTTAGGGTTTAGGGTTTAGGGTTTAGGGTTTAGGGTTTAGGGTTTAGGGTTTAGGGTTTAGGGTTTAGGGTTTAGGGTTTAGGGTTTAGGGTTTAGGGTTTAGGGTTTAGGGTTTAGGGTTTAGGGTTTAGGGTTTAGGGTTTAGGGTTTAGGGTTTAGGGTTTAGGGTTTAGGGTTTAGGGTTTAGGGTTTAGGGTTTAGGGTTTAGGGTTTAGGGTTTAGGGTTTAGGGTTTAGGGTTTAGGGTTTAGGGTTTAGGGTTTAGGGTTTAGGGTTTAGGGTTTAGGGTTTAGGGTTTAGGGTTTAGGGTTTAGGGTTTAGGGTTTAGGGTTTAGGGTTTAGGGTTTAGGGTTTAGGGTTTAGGGTTTAGGGTTTAGGGTTTAGGGTTTAGGGTTTAGGGTTTAGGGTTTAGGGTTTAGGGTTTAGGGTTTAGGGTTTAGGGTTTAGGGTTTAGGGTTTAGGGTTTAGGGTTTAGGGTTTAGGGTTTAGGGTTTAGGGTTTAGGGTTTAGGGTTTAGGGTTTAGGGTTTAGGGTTTAGGGTTTAGGGTTTAGGGTTTAGGGTTTAGGGTTTAGGGTTTAGGGTTTAGGGTTTAGGGTTTAGGGTTTAGGGTTTAGGGTTTAGGGTTTAGGGTTTAGGGTTTAGGGTTTAGGGTTTAGGGTTTAGGGTTTAGGGTTTAGGGTTTAGGGTTTAGGGTTTAGGGTTTAGGGTTTAGGGTTTAGGGTTAAGGGTTTAGGGTTTAGGGTAGGAGAAGGAGGCGATAGGGCGCCGGTACCACCATGCTGGGCTGACAAAGCTCTGAGTTGAGCCATTGTGTATAACGGGAGAATGAGAGGAGGGACCTGAGAAAGGGAGAGGACGAGCTGAGGAGGAGGGCCAAACGAGAGTTGGCAGGAGTCAAAGGCTTCAAAGAAGCTAATGCCAAGAATGGCCTCGGAATGAAGGGCCGGAATGACCCAAAATTGAACTTTATAAAAGGTCTGAGAGTCCTGAATAAGGAGAGAACGGGTTTTATGAGTTAACTCAAATTCACTGCCACCAGCGCCAACACCACGAAGGGGTTGTTCAGCAAGGATTAGATGAGAAGCTGGGAGGACTTCTGGTCCAATAAGTGATGTGGTACTGCCTGTGTCAATAAGAGCTTCAATAATGCGACCACCAAGGTTAGCGATAGGAAGGCGCACATAAAGAAGCATTCCACTGTCAACAGTATTGCATCGAGCTGTTGGTTGCTGCATATAAAATGCATTTATGGAAGTATGCTGAGAGTCAACAATTTCTTCTATTTTAATAGGAGGTTGACTGGGTTGAGATTTAACAATTTGCTGGGTAAAGGCAATAGAGAAGCGATTATCCTCAACTTCGCGCCAAAAGTCACTGAGCATATTTAAAGCGACATTCTTCGCATGAAGGCCTCGATTGTCAAAGATGACAATTATAAAACAAGTTTTGTGATAATGTAATTTGTGATCTTTGCTAACAAAGAAAATACATTCTTCGGTATCTCCTGAGATTGTGGTGTATCCACAAGCTTCACATAAGAATATTTCTGAGGAAACGGCTGTTTCAAATGTCATTGGAATGTTGGAAGGTAGTGGATCTCGAAAGAGCCACTGTTTACAATTCCATTTGCTGCAAGACCAGATAGCATCTTGGTCTTCAAATTTTCTATATGGATTCTGAGCTGAGGAGGAAGATTCTCCTCTTTCAAAGTCTGCTGTAAAAGCATTACAGTAGACATCCGGCTGATATCTTTCAATTGTGTCGCTATCTGAACTGTGAAAGTCTTCTATTTGTTCCGCAGAGTCGTCTGAGGTTATGGAATAGACAGAGTCTGAATCGACAGTATACAATTCAGAAGGATAGAGAATGTCGAAGTCATTCTCATCGGCTGAGGGAAGCATAATTTCAACAAGATTAACTCTTGCTTGCTTCTTATCTTTGTCTGGGCAATCTGGAGCGAAGTGTCCAGGTTTTCCGCAAGTCCAACATTCTTTTGTTGTTTTACCTGTAATTTTTTGTGAGGGTTTTCTATAATTAGAAACCTTCTTCTGAGAGGAAGTATTTTTTATCCAATACTTTCTTTTTTTAAATTTTTTAAATCTTTTTTCTGGATTTTTGAAAGAAAGTGATTTTCGAAACTTATGTTTCTTTTTTCTGGGAAAAGAAAGGTTTTTTCTTTTAAGAAAAGATTTATACTTGTTTTCTGAGCATCCCCATTGAATAGAGGGATTAGTATCTCTTTCATCTTTGAACGATACTTCTGAGAAGGCTGATTCAATCAGCTTTTGTTCTTTTCTCATTTTCTTTCGTTGAGCAATATAATCCTGAGTATAGTTAATTCTTTCACCTAAAGAATTATCTTTAATATGGTTAACTCCATTAAATTTTCCTTTCCATGTTTGATATGATTGAAAGAGGGAGTCACCGATTACTGGGATTTTCCGAAAGTATTCGTCTTTAAGACTATCGTCTTCACATTTATAAAAGATAGCTCTAAAGTTATTAGTGTATTCTTCCAAAAACTTTAGATTACAAATTTGTAACTGAGCGAGCTTATATTTAGCTTGTTCTTGTTCCTCATTAAGATGAGTAATCTGAGATTGTCCTATAAACTCTTTTGAGATTAAGAACACATATCCATCGACATTACGTCTAGTCTGGTAGATAGTTTGAAATTCTATTAAGAGATTTCGATGTTCTTCTGTGGTTCCTTTCTTAAGGAATTTAATATAACTCTTAACGTTTCCTTCTAAGGAAAGTTCTGCGTAGCTATGACAGCTTTCTGTATTCCAAGTGGGTTGAAGGCTGAAACAGATTTCCATTTGTTCTTTCCACTTTTTGAGAGCGCTTTTAACGTCTCTGATTCCATCTAAATTGAGTTTTATTCCTATAGGATTAATGGCTTGTTCGGCCATAAATGTTTTTCCTTCAAAGAATTTGGAGGCTATAGGTTTCTGAGAATTCTTCTTTTTGTTAGAAGAAAAGACTGGAGTTTTAAACTCGATATTTTCTTTCTGAGTTCTAGCTTCGGGTTCTTCATCATAAACTCGAGCTGTATATACCTGAACTGTGGGTGGAAGGTTGGATTCTTCACCTGGAAGCTTTTTGCCTTGCAAAAGCAGATCCAATTCCTGAAAGTTTTTTGCTTTATTGAAATAAAACATATTAATCTGAGTTCTAGGAGAAGGTCTTGTCCTAGATGGTGTTTCAATCTGAGAAAAAGATTGTGATCTGGGTAATTGGATAAAAGGTTTTCTTCTAGAGGAGGTGCTAGCTTCTGAAAAGCTTTGCCTAGAAAAACTGGGAGAGGCAAAATTTATGCCTGAGTGGATTACCGCTTCGTCTGAAGGGGTATTCGAAATTACTGAAGTTGGTTTTCCAAATTTTAAAGAGACTGAGTTTCCTTCTTGCTGTACAAAATCTAAAGTGTTGTACTTTTTCTTAAAAGGAACAGTTTCTGGAAAATTCCATATTCTGAAGTTATCATCGGATAACATATCTGCTGTGGGTATCCTCCGAAATGTGTAATCTTCCATGTCTCTAGTGGTACGAATAAGAATTTCTTCATTAATTCGTCCTTTAGGAATGTGAGGGAGAAGTCCATCCTGAGAGTTCATACAGAACATGCAATAACTTTGAAATTCTACTGAAAGAATTCCTTCGTTAACTATATAGTTTTCATAGCCCTGTGTGTTAACGAGGAGTTTGATATATCTGGCTGAGGTAATGGGCATAACATAGCCAGGAATGACATTAAAATAGGCAACATTACTTCTTAAATCTAATTGGCCAATGCCTATAATGCTGTCTCTAAAAACTGAGTTTCGTTCATCTACAAGAACGAGGCAAATCCGTATATTAGGATCTGGGAGGTGTAGTCCTTGAATTCTACACTGAAAAAGACCATGGGATAAATACTGAAATCCCTGTTTTCTTCTGAGATCTATCCATGTTGGATGGAAGACATCAAACTTTTGCATAGTTTGAGTGACTGTAACAAGATTACTCCACTTTGCAAGTTCGTAATCTTTTCCTTTAGGAGTTTCTCCATTCGTATACAAATCTTTGTATCTAACTGGGGGCAAAGTTTGCTTTGTTATAGCATTTTCTATAACTTTCCATTCTGAATCTCCAAATTTTGACCAATCCATTTGTGGTTTATTCTCAAAATATTTGGCTTTAACATTTTCACCAAATTCCTTTAATTGAAACATGTTTATCTGTGCTCTTCCTAATGGAGTATTAGGAGGTTGTAACTGAGGGGAAGCCTCAGTCGTTTTTGCTGAGTTCTGAACTTTGTCAGAAAGATTTTGTATCTGAGTTTTAAGAGAGCTTATTTGTTTCTCTCGAATTTTGGAGTTTAATTCATGCTTTTGTTCAAGCATAGAAATTTTTTCATATATTTCTTTAAGTATAGTCATTTGACTATTTAAATTATTCTGAGTTTCTCTTTTGTTTTGTTCGACAAAAGATTTTATGCTGTGAATGCTTGTTCCTAAAGAGGCGCAAGCGTCTTCAATTAATCTGCAGTTTTTCTCAAAATAATCAAGATTAGTTCTAACTGCGTCAGCTATAGAATGGAGGTTTTGATCGTTTTCTATGAACAATCTTAGATCTGAGAGTTGGACTGACAGTTGATTAAGAACAGCTTCTTGTTCTGATATTTGAACTTTAGTTTCTGCTAAAGTCTGTGTCAGGACTTCTTGTCTATGAATATTACTATGTAACTGTGAGGCTAAGGAATTTAATCCTTTGCTTAAACTTTGTTGATATTCTGTAAAAACTTGAAAAAATCTCTCAAGTCCTTTTCTAAGGTTTTCATGATTTTGTCCTTTAATTTTTTCTGATTCAATTAATTCTTCTCTTAATTGAAGGATTCCTGAGGAGAGAAAATTTTGGCTTTTGCCAATTAACTGAGTGAGTTTTAAGGTGTTTGTTTGTTCTAACTCATGTTTTTCAATAAAAAAGTTTTTTCCACTGTTAATAAAACTTTCTATTTTCTGAAGGAATTCAGGAAGTGAAGGAGTTTTTACTCCTTTTGATGGCACTGAGGTTTCATAAGGGATGATTTGCATAATCGACATATGAAAATTAATTAAAATCTGAACCTGTAGCTTTTCCAATGGCTACGATTTTTTCTGACATAGGTTTTATTAACCTAAGGATTTCTTGAATATCTGTAAAGATTTTTTCAGAGACTTCTTCTTGAAGTCTAGCGTTTTCAAGATAATTTAAAATTTCTTGAGTATCTTCAAAAATCTGTGTTTGACATTTTTTTATGTCTTGACTAGATTCCAGTAAGGCTGAAAGTACTTCTACCAAGTTAGAAGGTAGCTGTGTATTGATTTCACTGAGGATCTTATCGAGAAGATCTAACTGTAGCTTAAGCTCATTTGCTCTTTCTGTTTGAGAATTGCTTAGTTTGCCTAAGCTCTCGAGGGTCCACAAAAGCAGATCATTTGTGTGATTGCCTAAGGCGACAAATTCACTAAGGCTGGGATTGAGGCTAGAGATGTGTCTAGCATGTGCATACTTACTGTGTAGTTCCCAACAGTCTGAAGTGGGACGAAGTTCTTCAGAAAGAAGAACATAGTCTTTGTTTCCGTATATCCAAGAGTATATACGGCTGATTATGCTTTTGGGTGTTTTATCCATGAAGAACATAATTAATTACTGAGCGGCCATAGTTATTTTCTGTGGCATGTGTAACTAAACTAGAAAAGGCATTATTATACCTGTCTTCAAAATTGTATAACGCTGTGAGAGTAGTTATTTGTACTGTTTCGAGTACATAAGAATCTACTGAATAGATGATTGTTCCATCTGGCTGGATGATGAACAAATGTCTTGTTCTAAGGGCAGCTAACAAAGCATCTGTTAGCAGGCGTCTATTTCTGAGGATGATTTGAAAAATGTCAAACCTTTCTTTTTTCTCAAAAAGCATGTTTTCTAAAAGCATGCGATGTCTGTATCTTTTGGCTAATGTTAGCAAGACGGCTACATTGTCTCGCCAAAGGGTTGTTCTGGGTAGAGCTAAAGCTCGTTCGAGAGCAGCAATGCTGACAACTAAAAATCGCTCATAAAGAGCAAGGTTTTCCCATGTAAAGTCGTCGAAAGACGGAGGAGTTAGCGTTCCTGGTGGAGGGACGTCTATACTGGGCCTATGGTATGTAGGACTACCAAAAGGAGTTGGGTCTGAGTCTGAGGGTGAACCGGTATCGGGTTCAAGGGTTAACTCAGTCATGCTGAGTTCTAAGTCTGAGGTATCTGGTTGTGCTGAAGCTTCTGCTTGAGCTAGTTCAGCTAAGAAGATCCTGTGCTCAGCATCTGCCTCTGCTGGATCTCGGTTGAAACCATACCGAGGATTGTCTGGGTGTCCAGAGATGGACGTAGCATCTGTGCTAGGTATAGAAGGTTCCCAATCTTCGAAAGAACCATCGTTCTCTGCGAGGTGTGCTAAACACCGAGTCCACGAGAACTCTGAAGAGTCTCTGTCGCTCATAGCGATGCTCTAGGAGCCAAGAAAGTATATGGCTCTGATACCAAACTAAGGGGGGTTGTGGTTTTTTTTTTTTTTTTTTTTTTTTTTTTTTTTTTTGTAAAAAAAACTGAAACAACAAAAGCAGCACTTAACCGATGAAAGAAAGAGAGTGGTTTAAAGCAGAGAGAGAGTAGAATAACCAGTCAGGCAGCCAGGTGCAACAATATTTATAACGATTAATAATGTGGGTTAAGGTCCACCTATGCTTCCGGTTTAGACGGTTGGTTAAGGGTCTCAAGGTGATAAGCAAAACTGAGAGGTAAGTTATGCTCATGAGAAAGAACTATCATGGACTCATCTTCAGACCGACCCATGTGTAGGTCACCTTTTGGTATATGGACGATGGACAAAACGCCTAAACGCCTTCCTTGGCTAACGGCAAGTCCTCAAGGGTCCATACCAGGCTTAAGGTCATCACTATGGCCATCATACCTTTCGACGTGAGCCATGCATGCTTAAACACAGATAACTTGTAATGAAGAAACCAAACATCAATCCGAAAGATAGACAAGAGATTAACTCATATTATTAACAAAATAAACATCTTACAACAAGGCTTAGCCCTTCTGGCTATTCCAGAGGGAGATTAGCCTGCCATACCTGCGGGCTGGTTGCTATCTTCCTAAGAGATTAGCTTCTCCGAGAAGTTAGTCTTTTTTTACAAACGAATGAGGAAGGGTATTTATAGAGAGAGATACACATAAAGAGACAAAAGAAAAACTGTTTACATGTGAGTGACACTGTACATATAATTGTGACTACTGTAGCTACTGTAGCCATTATGGACTGAGAGGTGCACTGTGTTGGCACGGGATCAGAGACCAGCTCTTATCTGAAGAGCATCTTTTCTGTGCAGACGTCTCTTCTTGTTTGCCAATGAGACGCTCCTTTTTCTTTTGACTATGCTTACGTCATCATAAAAGATTCTTCGGGCTGAAACTCGTCGGTCGGGCCGAGCTGCGATCCATCGACTGTGCTTTCTGGATCCGGGTTGTCTTCTGAGTCGGGTGCATAATCATCAGCAAGCCCAAGTAACAATTCCTCCGTAAGATCTGGGTTCATTTTGAAGACATTCTGTCGTACTGAGAGGTCACGTATTCCAAGCGTGACGAAGGTTTCCATGCTGCAGAGGATCTCTATTTTGATAGGGGTTTGATGTGGTTTCATCCGTTCAACTGTGCCATTTCCATATACCTCTGGTGTTTGGATAATTAGGTTTTCTGAGAGATAGATGGTGTAATATTTTGACTGAGGATTACGGAGATTTCCGCTGATCATTCTGACAAGCTCAGTTCGCTGTTGTTCTCGATGATACATGGTGATAGGAACTTGTCTTTCTGGGGCAAAGGATGGAACCTCTGAGACCCAAGAGGGTATTTCTTCTAAAATCCTTATTAAAGAGAAGGATTTAGCAGGAGATCCATAAGGGGCAAGGATCATTGTATGCAGGACATATGGGTACTCATGCATCAGGTTTTTGATCACCCATTTTTCTGTCTCTGGGAGGAGGAGTAAGTCTTCTTCTCTATGGATTTTGAGGAAGGCAATGAATCCGTATTTGTACAGGAGTGTAAACTCGGTGAGGTTGATGATCTCATATGAGGGTTTATCAACTATTAAGATAGGAGTCTGACTGCAACCGCCTCGGAGAAGAGTCAAATTTTCTTTAGGGTAGGAGTCCCCTATCAACTGAGTGAGAAAAGCCTCAAGTCTCGTTGTTTCTGAGGAGACATTGGTGGTGTCGCTGGTGCCATAGAAAGATTCAATTGAGAGGAAGACCCTAAAATTGAGTCTTCGATAAATAGGCGTTTTAAAGGCGCCTGTAACTTCTGCGTAGGAGATTATCCCAGTAGATTCAGTCATGTTTTTTGCAAGACTTCTTGTTTCTTGCTGAGCCTGTGAAATGAGGTTTCTTTGAGACCGCATATGTCTGAGAGAGGCGATGATAGCCTGTTTGCCTTCAATTTTGTATTGCCTTTCAAAGGCATGCCAGATATTATCTGCAATCAAGAGTTCTTCTCTCGTAAACTCTTTTCTTAAGTGTCCCATTTGGAACTGTTCTCTGTGTGCAATATGTTTTAGGTAGACATTCCCTACCAGATTTTTCTGAGATAATCCTTCTTTTGAGATGCTGGGAGGATATAGAACTTGGTCTATATCTGTGATAATATGCCTATATTCTTTTAGCTGAGAGGAAGCTGAAGGCTTCTTAGAGGAGGATACAGTCATCCAAGGTTCTGTGGTAGGGTCAATTTCTGTGGAGTCCTCGCTTTTGAGGATTTTCTGAGAGGGAGCATAGTCATTTAGACTAGAGGCTTCACTATTATTGTCTTCAAGAGACAAAGTCCTGAGTGCCAGGTATTCCTGGAATTGTTGGAACAGAAACTGGTTGTCCATTTCTTGCTCTGAGAGAGGTCTTTTGGAGACCATACTGTGTGCCTGGAAGCTCTGTCTTCCTATGGGCGTTTCTGTGTATCCTCTTCCTCTGGAAGGAACTCTTACTCCTTTTCCTCGAAACATCATCTTATCTTGAAAGAAAAACATAACTCTGAGTCAGTAGAAGAGTTAGCAAATATTTGTTCACGAGATAAGATATCTGCTAATTCATTTCTTTGTCCTGAGATATGAATGATATCAAAATCAAATTCATTTAAAAAATGATGCCAATTAATCAGCCTTTTCTGAGTTAATTTTCGAAGTGGTGCATTTCTAAAATGCTGTACAAATTTAGAGTCTGTTTCGACAATAAATTTTTTTGGTCTGAGAAAAAGAGCATATTTATCAATGCCAAAGATTACAGCCAATAATTCCTTTTCATGAGCATGATAATTGCACTGAGCAGGATTAAACGTTCCTGATTTATAACAACAAATTTTTCTTCTTTTTTCTAAATCTTTGGGGTCTTTGGTCATATAGACAACTCCCCATTGTTTATCTGAGGCATCACTTCTTAGGATGAAAGTGTCTTCAGTATTGGGTAGACTGAGAGGAGGAATAGTTTTTACTATTTCCCGTAGTTCCCGAACTATTGCGATATCTCTTTCTGTCCATTTAAACGGATTTGTTTGTTCGGTTTTTGTTAATTTTGCTGAGAGACTGCTTCGATATTTTGCTAGATTTTTAATAAAATCGCTAGCGCAGTTGAGAATTCCTAAATAACTTTGCAGTTGTTTTCTACTGGTTATGATTTCTGGGAAGTCAAGAATTTTTTTGACAATATGATCTTGTAGAGATATTTCTCCTTGCTTAATATGAACCCCTAAGAATTTTATTTCTCTTTGGCAGAGTTCGTACTTCTTTGGAGAGATCACTATACCGTGTTTCTCAAATTCATGAAGGATAGCTCGAACATGTTGGAAATGTTCTTCTTCTGTGTGTGAGGCGACAAGAATGTCGTCGATATAGACTAAACAATAGTCTCTGTGTTTTCTAAAAATATCGTCCATTCGTCTTTGAAAGACTTGAGGAGCAATGCTGAGACCGAAAGGCATGACTAGCCATTCGTATTTTCCTTGAGGGACGCTAAATGCTGTCCAGGGGATAGAATCTTTGTGCATTCTTATCTGCCAAAATCCTGATTTGCAATCAAATTTGCTAAACCAAGTTCTTTTTTCAATGAGTTGAATAAGATTGTTTTTATCTGGGATTTTGTATGTGTCTTGAACAAGATTGTTGTTTAAGGCTCGATAGTCTATAACCATCCTGGCCTTTCCTCGGAGTTGTTCAGCATGATTGTTAACTAAAAAGGCTGGACTATTATGAGGGCTCTGTGAGGGTCTGATTAACCGTTGCTCAAGGAGTTCCTTGATCTGAATATTAAGCTCCTTTGTTTCATTCGGATTAGCAGGATACGCTTTTCCATTTATTTTTCGTTCTGGGTCTATGAGTCGAAGCTCACATTCATATTTATCTTTTTGCCACTGGGCTGTAGGATTTGTTCCTAAAACTGGTTCTGTGAGTTTCTTAAGCTTAGCTTGAGTTTTTGACTCTTTCTTTTGCTTGGAGTTTTCAACTGAGTGTTGGTATATTTCTGCGAGATAACATTCAATGTTATGACAGTCGCATCCTGAGTTAGGATTAGAGTTGCACATGGTGCAGGAATTTTTTTTAGGGTTTAGGGTAGGAGACGGAGGCGATAGGGCGCCGGTACCACCATGCTGGGCTGACAAAGCTCTGAGTTGAGCCATTGTGTATAACGGGAGAATGAGAGGAGGGACCTGAGAAAGGGAGAGGACGAGCTGAGGAGGAGGGCCAAACGAGAGTTGGCAGGAGTCAAAGGCTTCAAAGAAGCTAATGCCAAGAATGGCCTCGGAATGAAGGGCCGGAATGACCCAAAATTGAACTTTATAAAAGGTCTGAGAGTCCTGAATAAGGAGAGAACGGGTTTTATGAGTTAACTCAAATTCACTGCCACCAGCGCCAACACCACGAAGGGGTTGTTCAGCAAGGATTAGATGAGAAGCTGGGAGGACTTCTGGTCCAATAAGTGATGTGGTACTGCCTGTGTCAATAAGAGCTTCAATAATGCGACCACCAAGGTTAGCGATAGGAAGGCGCACATAAAGAAGCATTCCACTGTCAACAGTATTGCATCGAGCTGTTGGTTGCTGCATATAAAATGCATTTATGGAAGTATGCTGAGAGTCAACAATTTCTTCTATTTTAATAGGAGGTTGACTGGGTTGAGATTTAACAATTTGCTGGGTAAAGGCAATAGAGAAGCGATTATCCGCAACTTCGCGCCAAAAGTCACTGAGCATATTTAAAGCGACATTCTTCGCATGAAGGCCTCGATTGTCAAAGATGACAATTATAAAACAAGTTTTGTGATAATGTAATTTGTGATCTTTGCTAACAAAGAAAATACATTCTTCGGTATCTCCTGAGATTGTGGTGTATCCACAAGCTTCACATAAGAATATTTCTGAGGAAACGGCTGTTTCAAATGTCATTGGAATGTTGGAAGGTAGTGGATCTCGAAAGAGCCACTGTTTACAATTCCATTTGCTGCAAGACCAGATAGCATCTTGGTCTTCAAATTTTCTATATGGATTCTGAGCTGAGGAGGAAGATTCTCCTCTTTCAAAGTCTGCTGTAAAAGCATTACAGTAGACATCCGGCTGATATCTTTCAATTGTGTCGCTATCTGAACTGTGAAAGTCTTCTATTTGTTCCGCAGAGTCGTCTGAGGTTATGGAATAGACAGAGTCTGAATCGACAGTATACAATTCAGAAGGATAGAGAATGTCGAAGTCATTCTCATCGGCTGAGGGAAGCATAATTTCAACAAGATTAACTCTTGCTTGCTTCTTATCTTTGTCTGGGCAATCTGGAGCGAAGTGTCCAGGTTTTCCGCAAGTCCAACATTCTTTTGTTGTTTTACCTGTAATTTTTTGTGAGGGTTTTCTATAATTAGAAACCTTCTTCTGAGAGGAAGTATTTTTTATCCAATACTTTCTTTTTTTAAATTTTTTAAATCTTTTTTCTGGATTTTTGAAAGAAAGTGATTTTCGAAACTTATGTTTCTTTTTTCTGGGAAAAGAAAGGTTTTTTCTTTTAAGAAAAGATTTATACTTGTTTTCTGAGCATCCCCATTGAATAGAGGGATTAGTATCTCTTTCATCTTTGAACGATACTTCTGAGAAGGCTGATTCAATCAGCTTTTGTTCTTTTCTCATTTTCTTTCGTTGAGCAATATAATCCTGAGTATAGTTAATTCTTTCACCTAAAGAATTATCTTTAATATGGTTAACTCCATTAAATTTTCCTTTCCATGTTTGATATGATTGAAAGAGGGAGTCACCGATTACTGGGATTTTCCGAAAGTATTCGTCTTTAAGACTATCGTCTTCACATTTATAAAAGATAGCTCTAAAGTTATTAGTGTATTCTTCCAAAAACTTTAGATTACAAATTTGTAACTGAGCGAGCTTATATTTAGCTTGTTCTTGTTCCTCATTAAGATGAGTAATCTGAGATTGTCCTATAAACTCTTTTGAGATTAAGAACACATATCCATCGACATTACGTCTAGTCTGGTAGATAGTTTGAAATTCTATTAAGAGATTTCGATGTTCTTCTGTGGTTCCTTTCTTAAGGAATTTAATATAACTCTTAACGTTTCCTTCTAAGGAAAGTTCTGCGTAGCTATGACAGCTTTCTGTATTCCAAGTGGGTTGAAGGCTGAAACAGATTTCCATTTGTTCTTTCCACTTTTTGAGAGCGCTTTTAACGTCTCTGATTCCATCTAAATTGAGTTTTATTCCTATAGGATTAATGGCTTGTTCGGCCATAAATGTTTTTCCTTCAAAGAATTTGGAGGCTATAGGTTTCTGAGAATTCTTCTTTTTGTTAGAAGAAAAGACTGGAGTTTTAAACTCGATATTTTCTTTCTGAGTTCTAGCTTCGGGTTCTTCATCATAAACTCGAGCTGTATATACCTGAACTGTGGGTGGAAGGTTGGATTCTTCACCTGGAAGCTTTTTGCCTTGCAAAAGCAGATCCAATTCCTGAAAGTTTTTTGCTTTATTGAAATAAAACATATTAATCTGAGTTCTAGGAGAAGGTCTTGTCCTAGATGGTGTTTCAATCTGAGAAAAAGATTGTGATCTGGGTAATTGGATAAAAGGTTTTCTTCTAGAGGAGGTGCTAGCTTCTGAAAAGCTTTGCCTAGAAAAACTGGGAGAGGCAAAATTTATGCCTGAGTGGATTACCGCTTCGTCTGAAGGGGTATTCGAAATTACTGAAGTTGGTTTTCCAAATTTTAAAGAGACTGAGTTTCCTTCTTGCTGTACAAAATCTAAAGTGTTGTACTTTTTCTTAAAAGGAACAGTTTCTGGAAAATTCCATATTCTGAAGTTATCATCGGATAACATATCTGCTGTGGGTATCCTCCGAAATGTGTAATCTTCCATGTCTCTAGTGGTACGAATAAGAATTTCTTCATTAATTCGTCCTTTAGGAATGTGAGGGAGAAGTCCATCCTGAGAGTTCATACAGAACATGCAATAACTTTGAAATTCTACTGAAAGAATTCCTTCGTTAACTATATAGTTTTCATAGCCCTGTGTGTTAACGAGGAGTTTGATATATCTGGCTGAGGTAATGGGCATAACATAGCCAGGAATGACATTAAAATAGGCAACATTACTTCTTAAATCTAATTGGCCAATGCCTATAATGCTGTCTCTAAAAACTGAGTTTCGTTCATCTACAAGAACGAGGCAAATCCGTATATTAGGATCTGGGAGGTGTAGTCCTTGAATTCTACACTGAAAAAGACCATGGGATAAATACTGAAATCCCTGTTTTCTTCTGAGATCTATCCATGTTGGATGGAAGACATCAAACTTTTGCATAGTTTGAGTGACTGTAACAAGATTACTCCACTTTGCAAGTTCGTAATCTTTTCCTTTAGGAGTTTCTCCATTCGTATACAAATCTTTGTATCTAACTGGGGGCAAAGTTTGCTTTGTTATAGCATTTTCTATAACTTTCCATTCTGAATCTCCAAATTTTGACCAATCCATTTGTGGTTTATTCTCAAAATATTTGGCTTTAACATTTTCACCAAATTTCTTTAATTGAAACATGTTTATCTGTGCTCTTCCTAATGGAGGATTAGGAGGTTGTAACTGAGGGGAAGCCTCAGTCGTTTTTGCTGAGTTCTGAACTTTGTCAGAAAGATTTTGTATCTGAGTTTTAAGAGAGCTTATTTGTTTCTCTCGAATTTTGGAGTTTAATTCATGCTTTTGTTCAAGCATAGAAATTTTTTCATATATTTCTTTAAGTATAGTCATTTGACTATTTAAATTATTCTGAGTTTCTCTTTTGTTTTGTTCGACAAAAGATTTTATGCTGTGAATGCTTGTTCCTAAAGAGGCGCAAGCGTCTTCAATTAATCTGCAGTTTTTCTCAAAATAATCAAGATTAGTTCTAACTGCGTCAGCTATAGAATGGAGGTTTTGATCGTTTTCTATGAACAATCTTAGATCTGAGAGTTGGACTGACAGTTGATTAAGAACAGCTTCTTGTTCTGATATTTGAACTTTAGTTTCTGCTAAAGTCTGTGTCAGGACTTCTTGTCTATGAATATTACTATGTAACTGTGAGGCTAAGGAATTTAATCCTTTGCTTAAACTTTGTTGATATTCTGTAAAAACTTGAAAAAATCTCTCAAGTCCTTTTCTAAGGTTTTCATGATTTTGTCCTTTAATTTTTTCTGATTCAATTAATTCTTCTCTTAATTGAAGGATTCCTGAGGAGAGAAAATTTTGGCTTTTGCCAATTAACTGAGTGAGTTTTAAGGTGTTTGTTTGTTCTAACTCATGTTTTTCAATAAAAAAGTTTTTTCCACTGTTAATAAAACTTTCTATTTTCTGAAGGAATTCAGGAAGTGAAGGAGTTTTTACTCCTTTTGATGGCACTGAGGTTTCATAAGGGATGATTTGCATAATCGACATATGAAAATTAATTAAAATCTGAACCTGTAGCTTTTCCAATGGCTACGATTTTTTCTGACATAGGTTTTATTAACCTAAGGATTTCTTGAATATCTGTAAAGATTTTTTCAGAGACTTCTTCTTGAAGTCTAGCGTTTTCAAGATAATTTAAAATTTCTTGAGTATCTTCAAAAATCTGTGTTTGACATTTTTTTATGTCTTGACTAGATTCCAGTAAGGCTGAAAGTACTTCTACCAAGTTAGAAGGTAGCTGTGTATTGATTTCACTGAGGATCTTATCGAGAAGATCTAACTGTAGCTTAAGCTCATTTGCTCTTTCTGTTTGAGAATTGCTTAGTTTGCCTAAGCTCTCGAGGGTCCACAAAAGCAGATCATTTGTGTGATTGCCTAAGGCGACAAATTCACTAAGGCTGGGATTGAGGCTAGAGATGTGTCTAGCATGTGCATACTTACTGTGTAGTTCCCAACAGTCTGAAGTGGGACGAAGTTCTTCAGAAAGAAGAACATAGTCTTTGTTTCCGTATATCCAAGAGTATATACGGCTGATTATGCTTTTGGGTGTTTTATCCATGAAGAACATAATTAATTACTGAGCGGCCATAGTTATTTTCTGTGGCATGTGTAACTAAACTAGAAAAGGCATTATTATACCTGTCGTCAAAATTGTATAACGCTGTGAGAGTAGTTATTTGTACTGTTTCGAGTACATAAGAATCTACTGAATAGATGATTGTTCCATCTGGCTGGATGATGAACAAATGTCTTGTTCTAAGGGCAGCTAACAAAGCATCTGTTAGCAGGCGTCTATTTCTGAGGATGATTTGAAAAATGTCAAACCTTTCTTTTTTCTCAAAAAGCATGTTTTCTAAAAGCATGCGATGTCTGTATCTTTTGGCTAATGTTAGCAAGACGGCTACATTGTCTCGCCAAAGGGTTGTTCTGGGTAGAGCTAAAGCTCGTTCGAGAGCAGCAATGCTGACAACTAAAAATCGCTCATAAAGAGCAAGGTTTTCCCATGTAAAGTCGTCGAAAGACGGAGGAGTTAGCGTTCCTGGTGGAGGGACGTCTATACTGGGCCTATGGTATGTAGGACTACCAAAAGGAGTTGGGTCTGAGTCTGAGGGTGAACCGGTATCGGGTTCAAGGGTTAACTCAGTCATGCTGAGTTCTAAGTCTGAGGTATCTGGTTGTGCTGAAGCTTCTGCTTGAGCTAGTTCAGCTAAGAAGATCCTGTGCTCAGCATCTGCCTCTGCTGGATCTCGGTTGAAACCATACCGAGGATTGTCTGGGTGTCCAGAGATGGACGTAGCATCTGTGCTAGGTATAGAAGGTTCCCAATCTTCGAAAGAACCATCGTTCTCTGCGAGGTGTGCTAAACACCGAGTCCACGAGAACTCTGAAGAGTCTCTGTCGCTCATAGCGATGCTCTAGGAGCCAAGAAAGTATATGGCTCTGATACCAAAAGGGGGGTTGTGGTTTTTTTTTTTTTTTTTTTTTTTTTTTTTTTTGTAAAAAAAACTGAAACAACAAAAGCAGCACTTAACCGATGAAAGAAAGAGAGTGGTTTAAAGCAGAGAGAGAGTAGAATAACCAGTCAGGCAGCCAGGTGCAACAATATTTATAACGATTAATAATGTGGGTTAAGGTCCACCTATGCTTCCGGTTTAGACGGTTGGTTAAGGGTCTCAAGGTGATAAGCAAAACTGAGAGGTAAGTTATGCTCATGAGAAAGAACTATCATGGACTCATCTTCAGACCGACCCATGTGTAGGTCACCTTTTGGTATATGGACGATGGACAAAACGCCTAAACGCCTTCCTTGGCTAACGGCAAGTCCTCAAGGGTCCATACCAGGCTTAAGGTCATCACTATGGCCATCATACCTTTCGACGTGAGCCATGCATGCTTAAACACAGATAACTTGTAATGAAGAAACCAAACATCAATCCGAAAGATAGACAAGAGATTAACTCATATTATTAACAAAATAAACATCTTACAACAAGGCTTAGCCCTTCTGGCTATTCCAGAGGGAGATTAGCCTGCCATACCTGCGGGCTGGTTGCTATCTTCCTAAGAGATTAGCTTCTCCGAGAAGTTAGTCTTTTTTTACAAACGAATGAGGAAGGGTATTTATAGAGAGAGATACACATAAAGAGACAAAAGAAAAACTGTTTACATGTGAGTGACACTGTACATATAATTGTGACTACTGTAGCTACTGTAGCCATTATGGACTGAGAGGTGCACTGTGTTGGCACGGGATCAGAGACCAGCTCTTATCTGAAGAGCATCTTTTCTGTGCAGACGTCTCTTCTTGTTTGCCAATGAGACGCTCCTTTTTCTTTTGACTATGCTTACGTCATCATAAAAGATTCTTCGGGCTGAAACTCGTCGGTCGGGCCGAGCTGCGATCCATCGACTGTGCTTTCTGGATCCGGGTTGTCTTCTGAGTCGGGTGCATAATCATCAGCAAGCCCAAGTAACAATTCCTCCGTAAGATCTGGGTTCATTTTGAAGACATTCTGTCGTACTGAGAGGTCACGTATTCCAAGCGTGACGAAGGTTTCCATGCTGCAGAGGATCTCTATTTTGATAGGGGTTTGATGTGGTTTCATCCGTTCAACTGTGCCATTTCCATATACCTCTGGTGTTTGGATAATTAGGTTTTCTGAGAGATAGATGGTGTAATATTTTGACTGAGGATTACGGAGATTTCCGCTGATCATTCTGACAAGCTCAGTTCGCTGTTGTTCTCGATGATACATGGTGATAGGAACTTGTCTTTCTGGGGCAAAGGATGGAACCTCTGAGACCCAAGAGGGTATTTCTTCTAAAATCCTTATTAAAGAGAAGGATTTAGCAGGAGATCCATAAGGGGCAAGGATCATTGTATGCAGGACATATGGGTACTCATGCATCAGGTTTTTGATCACCCATTTTTCTGTCTCTGGGAGGAGGAGTAAGTCTTCTTCTCTATGGATTTTGAGGAAGGCAATGAATCCGTATTTGTACAGGAGTGTAAACTCGGTGAGGTTGATGATCTCATATGAGGGTTTATCAACTATTAAGATAGGAGTCTGACTGCAACCGCCTCGGAGAAGAGTCAAATTTTCTTTAGGGTAGGAGTCCCCTATCAACTGAGTGAGAAAAGCCTCAAGTCTCGTTGTTTCTGAGGAGACATTGGTGGTGTCGCTGGTGCCATAGAAAGATTCAATTGAGAGGAAGACCCTAAAATTGAGTCTTCGATAAATAGGCGTTTTAAAGGCGCCTGTAACTTCTGCGTAGGAGATTATCCCAGTAGATTCAGTCATGTTTTTTGCAAGACTTCTTGTTTCTTGCTGAGCCTGTGAAATGAGGTTTCTTTGAGACCGCATATGTCTGAGAGAGGCGATGATAGCCTGTTTGCCTTCAATTTTGTATTGCCTTTCAAAGGCATGCCAGATATTATCTGCAATCAAGAGTTCTTCTCTCGTAAACTCTTTTCTTAAGTGTCCCATTTGGAACTGTTCTCTGTGTGCAATATGTTTTAGGTAGACATTCCCTACCAGATTTTTCTGAGATAATCCTTCTTTTGAGATGCTGGGAGGATATAGAACTTGGTCTATATCTGTGATAATATGCCTATATTCTTTTAGCTGAGAGGAAGCTGAAGGCTTCTTAGAGGAGGATACAGTCATCCAAGGTTCTGTGGTAGGGTCAATTTCTGTGGAGTCCTCGCTTTTGAGGATTTTCTGAGAGGGAGCATAGTCATTTAGACTAGAGGCTTCACTATTATTGTCTTCAAGAGACAAAGTCCTGAGTGCCAGGTATTCCTGGAATTGTTGGAACAGAAACTGGTTGTCCATTTCTTGCTCTGAGAGAGGTCTTTTGGAGACCATACTGTGTGCCTGGAAGCTCTGTCTTCCTATGGGCGTTTCTGTGTATCCTCTTCCTCTGGAAGGAACTCTTACTCCTTTTCCTCGAAACATCATCTTATCTTGAAAGAAAAACATAACTCTGAGTCAGTAGAAGAGTTAGCAAATATTTGTTCACGAGATAAGATATCTGCTAATTCATTTCTTTGTCCTGAGATATGAATGATATCAAAATCAAATTCATTTAAAAAATGATGCCAATTAATCAGCCTTTTCTGAGTTAATTTTCGAAGTGGTGCATTT
Organism: Sextonia rubra; assembly: GCA_037013555.1. NCBI lineage: Eukaryota > Viridiplantae > Streptophyta > Magnoliopsida > Laurales > Lauraceae > Sextonia > Sextonia rubra. The sequence continues at coordinate 34,464,117 of JASUAD010000028.1, forward strand.
CTAAAATGCTGTACAAATTTAGAGTCTGTTTCGACAATAAATTTTTTTGGTCTGAGAAAAAGAGCATATTTATCAATGCCAAAGATTACAGCCAATAATTCCTTTTCATGAGCATGATAATTGCACTGAGCAGGATTAAACGTTCCTGATTTATAACAACAAATTTTTCTTCTTTTTTCTAAATCTTTGGGGTCTTTGGTCATATAGACAACTCCCCATTGTTTATCTGAGGCATCACTTCTTAGGATGAAAGTGTCTTCAGTATTGGGTAGACTGAGAGGAGGAATAGTTTTTACTATTTCCCGTAGTTCCCGAACTATTGCGATATCTCTTTCTGTCCATTTAAACGGATTTGTTTGTTCGGTTTTTGTTAATTTTGCTGAGAGACTGCTTCGATATTTTGCTAGATTTTTAATAAAATCGCTAGCGCAGTTGAGAATTCCTAAATAACTTTGCAGTTGTTTTCTACTGGTTATGATTTCTGGGAAGTCAAGAATTTTTTTGACAATATGATCTTGTAGAGATATTTCTCCTTGCTTAATATGAACCCCTAAGAATTTTATTTCTCTTTGGCAGAGTTCGTACTTCTTTGGAGAGATCACTATACCGTGTTTCTCAAATTCATGAAGGATAGCTCGAACATGTTGGAAATGTTCTTCTTCTGTGTGTGAGGCGACAAGAATGTCGTCGATATAGACTAAACAATAGTCTCTGTGTTTTCTAAAAATATCGTCCATTCGTCTTTGAAAGACTTGAGGAGCAATGCTGAGACCGAAAGGCATGACTAGCCATTCGTATTTTCCTTGAGGGACGCTAAATGCTGTCCAGGGGATAGAATCTTTGTGCATTCTTATCTGCCAAAATCCTGATTTGCAATCAAATTTGCTAAACCAAGTTCTTTTTTCAATGAGTTGAATAAGATTGTTTTTATCTGGGATTTTGTATGTGTCTTGAACAAGATTGTTGTTTAAGGCTCGATAGTCTATAACCATCCTGGCCTTTCCTCGGAGTTGTTCAGCATGATTGTTAACTAAAAAGGCTGGACTATTATGAGGGCTCTGTGAGGGTCTGATTAACCGTTGCTCAAGGAGTTCCTTGATCTGAATATTAAGCTCCTTTGTTTCATTCGGATTAGCAGGATACGCTTTTCCATTTATTTTTCGTTCTGGGTCTATGAGTCGAAGCTCACATTCATATTTATCTTTTTGCCACTGGGCTGTAGGATTTGTTCCTAAAACTGGTTCTGTGAGTTTCTTAAGCTTAGCTTGAGTTTTTGACTCTTTCTTTTGCTTGGAGTTTTCAACTGAGTGTTGGTATATTTCTGCGAGATAACATTCAATGTTATGACAGTCGCATCCTGAGTTAGGATTAGAGTTGCACATGGTGCAGGAATTTTTTGGTTTAGGGTTTAGGGTAGGAGAAGGAGGCGATAGGGCGCCGGTACCACCATGCTGGGCTGACAAAGCTCTGAGTTGAGCCATTGTGTATAACGGGAGAATGAGAGGAGGGACCTGAGAAAGGGAGAGGACGAGCTGAGGAGGAGGGCCAAACGAGAGTTGGCAGGAGTCAAAGGCTTCAAAGAAGCTAATGCCAAGAATGGCCTCGGAATGAAGGGCCGGAATGACCCAAAATTGAACTTTATAAAAGGTCTGAGAGTCCTGAATAAGGAGAGAACGGGTTTTATGAGTTAACTCAAATTCACTGCCACCAGCGCCAACACCACGAAGGGGTTGTTCAGCAAGGATTAGATGAGAAGCTGGGAGGACTTCTGGTCCAATAAGTGATGTGGTACTGCCTGTGTCAATAAGAGCTTCAATAATGCGACCACCAAGGTTAGCGATAGGAAGGCGCACATAAAGAAGCATTCCACTGTCAACAGTATTGCATCGAGCTGTTGGTTGCGGCATATAAAATGCATTTATGGAAGTATGCTGAGAGTCAACAATTTCTTCTATTTTAATAGGAGGTTGACTGGGTTGAGATTTAACAATTTGCTGGGTAAAGGCAATAGAGAAGCGATTATCCTCAACTTCGCGCCAAAAGTCACTGAGCATATTTAAAGCGACATTCTTCGCATGAAGGCCTCGATTGTCAAAGATGACAATTATAAAACAAGTTTTGTGATAATGTAATTTGTGATCTTTGCTAACAAAGAAAATACATTCTTCGGTATCTCCTGAGATTGTGGTGTATCCACAAGCTTCACATAAGAATATTTCTGAGGAAACGGCTGTTTCAAATGTCATTGGAATGTTGGAAGGTAGTGGATCTCGAAAGAGCCACTGTTTACAATTCCATTTGCTGCAAGACCAGATAGCATCTTGGTCTTCAAATTTTCTATATGGATTCTGAGCTGAGGAGGAAGATTCTCCTCTTTCAAAGTCTGCTGTAAAAGCATTACAGTAGACATCCGGCTGATATCTTTCAATTGTGTCGCTATCTGAACTGTGAAAGTCTTCTATTTGTTCCGCAGAGTCGTCTGAGGTTATGGAATAGACAGAGTCTGAATCGACAGTATACAATTCAGAAGGATAGAGAATGTCGAAGTCATTCTCATCGGCTGAGGGAAGCATAATTTCAACAAGATTAACTCTTGCTTGCTTCTTATCTTTGTCTGGGCAATCTGGAGCGAAGTGTCCAGGTTTTCCGCAAGTCCAACATTCTTTTGTTGTTTTACCTGTAATTTTTTGTGAGGGTTTTCTATAATTAGAAACCTTCTTCTGAGAGGAAGTATTTTTTATCCAATACTTTCTTTTTTTAAATTTTTTAAATCTTTTTTCTGGATTTTTGAAAGAAAGTGATTTTCGAAACTTATGTTTCTTTTTTCTGGGAAAAGAAAGGTTTTTTCTTTTAAGAAAAGATTTATACTTGTTTTCTGAGCATCCCCATTGAATAGAGGGATTAGTATCTCTTTCATCTTTGAACGATACTTCTGAGAAGGCTGATTCAATCAGCTTTTGTTCTTTTCTCATTTTCTTTCGTTGAGCAATATAATCCTGAGTATAGTTAATTCTTTCACCTAAAGAATTATCTTTAATATGGTTAACTCCATTAAATTTTCCTTTCCATGTTTGATATGATTGAAAGAGGGAGTCACCGATTACTGGGATTTTCCGAAAGTATTCGTCTTTAAGACTATCGTCTTCACATTTATAAAAGATAGCTCTAAAGTTATTAGTGTATTCTTCCAAAAACTTTAGATTACAAATTTGTAACTGAGCGAGCTTATATTTAGCTTGTTCTTGTTCCTCATTAAGATGAGTAATCTGAGATTGTCCTATAAACTCTTTTGAGATTAAGAACACATATCCATCGACATTACGTCTAGTCTGGTAGATAGTTTGAAATTCTATTAAGAGATTTCGATGTTCTTCTGTGGTTCCTTTCTTAAGGAATTTAATATAACTCTTAACGTTTCCTTCTAAGGAAAGTTCTGCGTAGCTATGACAGCTTTCTGTATTCCAAGTGGGTTGAAGGCTGAAACAGATTTCCATTTGTTCTTTCCACTTTTTGAGAGCGCTTTTAACGTCTCTGATTCCATCTAAATTGAGTTTTATTCCTATAGGATTAATGGCTTGTTCGGCCATAAATGTTTTTCCTTCAAAGAATTTGGAGGCTATAGGTTTCTGAGAATTCTTCTTTTTGTTAGAAGAAAAGACTGGAGTTTTAAACTCGATATTTTCTTTCTGAGTTCTAGCTTCGGGTTCTTCATCATAAACTCGAGCTGTATATACCTGAACTGTGGGTGGAAGGTTGGATTCTTCACCTGGAAGCTTTTTGCCTTGCAAAAGCAGATCCAATTCCTGAAAGTTTTTTGCTTTATTGAAATAAAACATATTAATCTGAGTTCTAGGAGAAGGTCTTGTCCTAGATGGTGTTTCAATCTGAGAAAAAGATTGTGATCTGGGTAATTGGATAAAAGGTTTTCTTCTAGAGGAGGTGCTAGCTTCTGAAAAGCTTTGCCTAGAAAAACTGGGAGAGGCAAAATTTATGCCTGAGTGGATTACCGCTTCGTCTGAAGGGGTATTCGAAATTACTGAAGTTGGTTTTCCAAATTTTAAAGAGACTGAGTTTCCTTCTTGCTGTACAAAATCTAAAGTGTTGTACTTTTTCTTAAAAGGAACAGTTTCTGGAAAATTCCATATTCTGAAGTTATCATCGGATAACATATCTGCTGTGGGTATCCTCCGAAATGTGTAATCTTCCATGTCTCTAGTGGTACGAATAAGAATTTCTTCATTAATTCGTCCTTTAGGAATGTGAGGGAGAAGTCCATCCTGAGAGTTCATACAGAACATGCAATAACTTTGAAATTCTACTGAAAGAATTCCTTCGTTAACTATATAGTTTTCATAGCCCTGTGTGTTAACGAGGAGTTTGATATATCTGGCTGAGGTAATGGGCATAACATAGCCAGGAATGACATTAAAATAGGCAACATTACTTCTTAAATCTAATTGGCCAATGCCTATAATGCTGTCTCTAAAAACTGAGTTTCGTTCATCTACAAGAACGAGGCAAATCCGTATATTAGGATCTGGGAGGTGTAGTCCTTGAATTCTACACTGAAAAAGACCATGGGATAAATACTGAAATCCCTGTTTTCTTCTGAGATCTATCCATGTTGGATGGAAGACATCAAACTTTTGCATAGTTTGAGTGACTGTAACAAGATTACTCCACTTTGCAAGTTCGTAATCTTTTCCTTTAGGAGTTTCTCCATTCGTATACAAATCTTTGTATCTAACTGGGGGCAAAGTTTGCTTTGTTATAGCATTTTCTATAACTTTCCATTCTGAATCTCCAAATTTTGACCAATCCATTTGTGGTTTATTCTCAAAATATTTGGCTTTAACATTTTCACCAAATTTCTTTAATTGAAACATGTTTATCTGTGCTCTTCCTAATGGAGGATTAGGAGGTTGTAACTGAGGGGAAGCCTCAGTCGTTTTTGCTGAGTTCTGAACTTTGTCAGAAAGATTTTGTATCTGAGTTTTAAGAGAGCTTATTTGTTTCTCTCGAATTTTGGAGTTTAATTCATGCTTTTGTTCAAGCATAGAAATTTTTTCATATATTTCTTTAAGTATAGTCATTTGACTATTTAAATTATTCTGAGTTTCTCTTTTGTTTTGTTCGACAAAAGATTTTATGCTGTGAATGCTTGTTCCTAAAGAGGCGCAAGCGTCTTCAATTAATCTGCAGTTTTTCTCAAAATAATCAAGATTAGTTCTAACTGCGTCAGCTATAGAATGGAGGTTTTGATCGTTTTCTATGAACAATCTTAGATCTGAGAGTTGGACTGACAGTTGATTAAGAACAGCTTCTTGTTCTGATATTTGAACTTTAGTTTCTGCTAAAGTCTGTGTCAGGACTTCTTGTCTATGAATATTACTATGTAACTGTGAGGCTAAGGAATTTAATCCTTTGCTTAAACTTTGTTGATATTCTGTAAAAACTTGAAAAAATCTCTCAAGTCCTTTTCTAAGGTTTTCATGATTTTGTCCTTTAATTTTTTCTGATTCAATTAATTCTTCTCTTAATTGAAGGATTCCTGAGGAGAGAAAATTTTGGCTTTTGCCAATTAACTGAGTGAGTTTTAAGGTGTTTGTTTGTTCTAACTCATGTTTTTCAATAAAAAAGTTTTTTCCACTGTTAATAAAACTTTCTATTTTCTGAAGGAATTCAGGAAGTGAAGGAGTTTTTACTCCTTTTGATGGCACTGAGGTTTCATAAGGGATGATTTGCATAATCGACATATGAAAATTAATTAAAATCTGAACCTGTAGCTTTTCCAATGGCTACGATTTTTTCTGACATAGGTTTTATTAACCTAAGGATTTCTTGAATATCTGTAAAGATTTTTTCAGAGACTTCTTCTTGAAGTCTAGCGTTTTCAAGATAATTTAAAATTTCTTGAGTATCTTCAAAAATCTGTGTTTGACATTTTTTTATGTCTTGACTAGATTCCAGTAAGGCTGAAAGTACTTCTACCAAGTTAGAAGGTAGCTGTGTATTGATTTCACTGAGGATCTTATCGAGAAGATCTAACTGTAGCTTAAGCTCATTTGCTCTTTCTGTTTGAGAATTGCTTAGTTTGCCTAAGCTCTCGAGGGTCCACAAAAGCAGATCATTTGTGTGATTGCCTAAGGCGACAAATTCACTAAGGCTGGGATTGAGGCTAGAGATGTGTCTAGCATGTGCATACTTACTGTGTAGTTCCCAACAGTCTGAAGTGGGACGAAGTTCTTCAGAAAGAAGAACATAGTCTTTGTTTCCGTATATCCAAGAGTATATACGGCTGATTATGCTTTTGGGTGTTTTATCCATGAAGAACATAATTAATTACTGAGCGGCCATAGTTATTTTCTGTGGCATGTGTAACTAAACTAGAAAAGGCATTATTATACCTGTCTTCAAAATTGTATAACGCTGTGAGAGTAGTTATTTGTACTGTTTCGAGTACATAAGAATCTACTGAATAGATGATTGTTCCATCTGGCTGGATGATGAACAAATGTCTTGTTCTAAGGGCAGCTAACAAAGCATCTGTTAGCAGGCGTCTATTTCTGAGGATGATTTGAAAAATGTCAAACCTTTCTTTTTTCTCAAAAAGCATGTTTTCTAAAAGCATGCGATGTCTGTATCTTTTGGCTAATGTTAGCAAGACGGCTACATTGTCTCGCCAAAGGGTTGTTCTGGGTAGAGCTAAAGCTCGTTCGAGAGCAGCAATGCTGACAACTAAAAATCGCTCATAAAGAGCAAGGTTTTCCCATGTAAAGTCGTCGAAAGACGGAGGAGTTAGCGTTCCTGGTGGAGGGACGTCTATACTGGGCCTATGGTATGTAGGACTACCAAAAGGAGTTGGGTCTGAGTCTGAGGGTGAACCGGTATCGGGTTCAAGGGTTAACTCAGTCATGCTGAGTTCTAAGTCTGAGGTATCTGGTTGTGCTGAAGCTTCTGCTTGAGCTAGTTCAGCTAAGAAGATCCTGTGCTCAGCATCTGCCTCTGCTGGATCTCGGTTGAAACCATACCGAGGATTGTCTGGGTGTCCAGAGATGGACGTAGCATCTGTGCTAGGTATAGAAGGTTCCCAATCTTCGAAAGAACCATCGTTCTCTGCGAGGTGTGCTAAACACCGAGTCCACGAGAACTCTGAAGAGTCTCTGTCGCTCATAGCGATGCTCTAGGAGCCAAGAAAGTATATGGCTCTGATACCAAACTAAGGGGGGTTGTGGTTTTTTTTTTTTTTTTTTTTTTTTTTTTTGTAAAAAAAACTGAAACAACAAAAGCAGCACTTAACCGATGAAAGAAAGAGAGTGGTTTAAAGCAGAGAGAGAGTAGAATAACCAGTCAGGCAGCCAGGTGCAACAATATTTATAACGATTAATAATGTGGGTTAAGGTCCACCTATGCTTCCGGTTTAGACGGTTGGTTAAGGGTCTCAAGGTGATAAGCAAAACTGAGAGGTAAGTTATGCTCATGAGAAAGAACTATCATGGACTCATCTTCAGACCGACCCATGTGTAGGTCACCTTTTGGTATATGGACGATGGACAAAACGCCTAAACGCCTTCCTTGGCTAACGGCAAGTCCTCAAGGGTCCATACCAGGCTTAAGGTCATCACTATGGCCATCATACCTTTCGACGTGAGCCATGCATGCTTAAACACAGATAACTTGTAATGAAGAAACCAAACATCAATCCGAAAGATAGACAAGAGATTAACTCATATTATTAACAAAATAAACATCTTACAACAAGGCTTAGCCCTTCTGGCTATTCCAGAGGGAGATTAGCCTGCCATACCTGCGGGCTGGTTGCTATCTTCCTAAGAGATTAGCTTCTCCGAGAAGTTAGTCTTTTTTTACAAACGAATGAGGAAGGGTATTTATAGAGAGAGATACACATAAAGAGACAAAAGAAAAACTGTTTACATGTGAGTGACACTGTACATATAATTGTGACTACTGTAGCTACTGTAGCCATTATGGACTGAGAGGTGCACTGTGTTGGCACGGGATCAGAGACCAGCTCTTATCTGAAGAGCATCTTTTCTGTGCAGACGTCTCTTCTTGTTTGCCAATGAGACGCTCCTTTTTCTTTTGACTATGCTTACGTCATCATAAAAGATTCTTCGGGCTGAAACTCGTCGGTCGGGCCGAGCTGCGATCCATCGACTGTGCTTTCTGGATCCGGGTTGTCTTCTGAGTCGGGTGCATAATCATCAGCAAGCCCAAGTAACAATTCCTCCGTAAGATCTGGGTTCATTTTGAAGACATTCTGTCGTACTGAGAGGTCACGTATTCCAAGCGTGACGAAGGTTTCCATGCTGCAGAGGATCTCTATTTTGATAGGGGTTTGATGTGGTTTCATCCGTTCAACTGTGCCATTTCCATATACCTCTGGTGTTTGGATAATTAGGTTTTCTGAGAGATAGATGGTGTAATATTTTGACTGAGGATTACGGAGATTTCCGCTGATCATTCTGACAAGCTCAGTTCGCTGTTGTTCTCGATGATACATGGTGATAGGAACTTGTCTTTCTGGGGCAAAGGATGGAACCTCTGAGACCCAAGAGGGTATTTCTTCTAAAATCCTTATTAAAGAGAAGGATTTAGCAGGAGATCCATAAGGGGCAAGGATCATTGTATGCAGGACATATGGGTACTCATGCATCAGGTTTTTGATCACCCATTTTTCTGTCTCTGGGAGGAGGAGTAAGTCTTCTTCTCTATGGATTTTGAGGAAGGCAATGAATCCGTATTTGTACAGGAGTGTAAACTCGGTGAGGTTGATGATCTCATATGAGGGTTTATCAACTATTAAGATAGGAGTCTGACTGCAACCGCCTCGGAGAAGAGTCAAATTTTCTTTAGGGTAGGAGTCCCCTATCAACTGAGTGAGAAAAGCCTCAAGTCTCGTTGTTTCTGAGGAGACATTGGTGGTGTCGCTGGTGCCATAGAAAGATTCAATTGAGAGGAAGACCCTAAAATTGAGTCTTCGATAAATAGGCGTTTTAAAGGCGCCTGTAACTTCTGCGTAGGAGATTATCCCAGTAGATTCAGTCATGTTTTTTGCAAGACTTCTTGTTTCTTGCTGAGCCTGTGAAATGAGGTTTCTTTGAGACCGCATATGTCTGAGAGAGGCGATGATAGCCTGTTTGCCTTCAATTTTGTATTGCCTTTCAAAGGCATGCCAGATATTATCTGCAATCAAGAGTTCTTCTCTCGTAAACTCTTTTCTTAAGTGTCCCATTTGGAACTGTTCTCTGTGTGCAATATGTTTTAGGTAGACATTCCCTACCAGATTTTTCTGAGATAATCCTTCTTTTGAGATGCTGGGAGGATATAGAACTTGGTCTATATCTGTGATAATATGCCTATATTCTTTTAGCTGAGAGGAAGCTGAAGGCTTCTTAGAGGAGGATACAGTCATCCAAGGTTCTGTGGTAGGGTCAATTTCTGTGGAGTCCTCGCTTTTGAGGATTTTCTGAGAGGGAGCATAGTCATTTAGACTAGAGGCTTCACTATTATTGTCTTCAAGAGACAAAGTCCTGAGTGCCAGGTATTCCTGGAATTGTTGGAACAGAAACTGGTTGTCCATTTCTTGCTCTGAGAGAGGTCTTTTGGAGACCATACTGTGTGCCTGGAAGCTCTGTCTTCCTATGGGCGTTTCTGTGTATCCTCTTCCTCTGGAAGGAACTCTTACTCCTTTTCCTCGAAACATCATCTTATCTTGAAAGAAAAACATAACTCTGAGTCAGTAGAAGAGTTAGCAAATATTTGTTCACGAGATAAGATATCTGCTAATTCATTTCTTTGTCCTGAGATATGAATGATATCAAAATCAAATTCATTTAAAAAATGATGCCAATTAATCAGCCTTTTCTGAGTTAATTTTCGAAGTGGTGCATTTCTAAAATGCTGTACAAATTTAGAGTCTGTTTCGACAATAAATTTTTTTGGTCTGAGAAAAAGAGCATATTTATCAATGCCAAAGATTACAGCCAATAATTCCTTTTCATGAGCATGATAATTGCACTGAGCAGGATTAAACGTTCCTGATTTATAACAACAAATTTTTCTTCTTTTTTCTAAATCTTTGGGGTCTTTGGTCATATAGACAACTCCCCATTGTTTATCTGAGGCATCACTTCTTAGGATGAAAGTGTCTTCAGTATTGGGTAGACTGAGAGGAGGAATAGTTTTTACTATTTCCCGTAGTTCCCGAACTATTGCGATATCTCTTTCTGTCCATTTAAACGGATTTGTTTGTTCGGTTTTTGTTAATTTTGCTGAGAGACTGCTTCGATATTTTGCTAGATTTTTAATAAAATCGCTAGCGCAGTTGAGAATTCCTAAATAACTTTGCAGTTGTTTTCTACTGGTTATGATTTCTGGGAAGTCAAGAATTTTTTTGACAATATGATCTTGTAGAGATATTTCTCCTTGCTTAATATGAACCCCTAAGAATTTTATTTCTCTTTGGCAGAGTTCGTACTTCTTTGGAGAGATCACTATACCGTGTTTCTCAAATTCATGAAGGATAGCTCGAACATGTTGGAAATGTTCTTCTTCTGTGTGTGAGGCGACAAGAATGTCGTCGATATGGACTAAACAATAGTCTCTGTGTTTTCTAAAAATATCGTCCATTCGTCTTTGAAAGACTTGAGGAGCAATGCTGAGACCGAAAGGCATGACTAGCCATTCGTATTTTCCTTGAGGGACGCTAAATGCTGTCCAGGGGATAGAATCTTTGTGCATTCTTATCTGCCAAAATCCTGATTTGCAATCAAATTTGCTAAACCAAGTTCTTTTTTCAATGAGTTGAATAAGATTGTTTTTATCTGGGATTTTGTATGTGTCTTGAACAAGATTGTTGTTTAAGGCTCGATAGTCTATAACCATCCTGGCCTTTCCTCGGAGTTGTTCAGCATGATTGTTAACTAAAAAGGCTGGACTATTATGAGGGCTCTGTGAGGGTCTGATTAACCGTTGCTCAAGGAGTTCCTTGATCTGAATATTAAGCTCCTTTGTTTCATTCGGATTAGCAGGATACGCTTTTCCATTTATTTTTCGTTCTGGGTCTATGAGTCGAAGCTCACATTCATATTTATCTTTTTGCCACTGGGCTGTAGGATTTGTTCCTAAAACTGGTTCTGTGAGTTTCTTAAGCTTAGCTTGAGTTTTTGACTCTTTCTTTTGCTTGGAGTTTTCAACTGAGTGTTGGTATATTTCTGCGAGATAACATTCAATGTTATGACAGTCGCATCCTGAGTTAGGATTAGAGTTGCACATGGTGCAGGAATTTTTTGGTTTAGGGTTTAGGGTAGGAGTCCTGAATAAGGTCTGAGAGTCCTGAATAAGGAGAGAACGGGTTTTATGAGTTAACTCAAATTCACTGCCACCAGCGCCAACACCACGAAGGGGTTGTTCAGCAAGGATTAGATGAGAAGCTGGGAGGACTTCTGGTCCAATAAGTGATGTGGTACTGCCTGTGTCAATAAGAGCTTCAATAATGCGACCACCAAGGTTAGCGATAGGAAGGCGCACATAAAGAAGCATTCCACTGTCAACAGTATTGCATCGAGCTGTTGGTTGCTGCATATAAAATGCATTTATGGAAGTATGCTGAGAGTCAACAATTTCTTCTATTTTAATAGGAGGTTGACTGGGTTGAGATTTAACAATTTGCTGGGTAAAGGCAATAGAGAAGCGATTATCCTCAACTTCGCGCCAAAAGTCACTGAGCATATTTAAAGCGACATTCTTCGCATGAAGGCCTCGATTGTCAAAGATGACAATTATAAAACAAGTTTTGTGATAATGTAATTTGTGATCTTTGCTAACAAAGAAAATACATTCTTCGGTATCTCCTGAGATTGTGGTGTATCCACAAGCTTCACATAAGAATATTTCTGAGGAAACGGCTGTTTCAAATGTCATTGGAATGTTGGAAGGTAGTGGATCTCGAAAGAGCCACTGTTTACAATTCCATTTGCTGCAAGACCAGATAGCATCTTGGTCTTCAAATTTTCTATATGGATTCTGAGCTGAGGAGGAAGATTCTCCTCTTTCAAAGTCTGCTGTAAAAGCATTACAGTAGACATCCGGCTGATATCTTTCAATTGTGTCGCTATCTGAACTGTGAAAGTCTTCTATTTGTTCCGCAGAGTCGTCTGAGGTTATGGAATAGACAGAGTCTGAATCGACAGTATACAATTCAGAAGGATAGAGAATGTCGAAGTCATTCTCATCGGCTGAGGGAAGCATAATTTCAACAAGATTAACTCTTGCTTGCTTCTTATCTTTGTCTGGGCAATCTGGAGCGAAGTGTCCAGGTTTTCCGCAAGTCCAACATTCTTTTGTTGTTTTACCTGTAATTTTTTGTGAGGGTTTTCTATAATTAGAAACCTTCTTCTGAGAGGAAGTATTTTTTATCCAATACTTTCTTTTTTTAAATTTTTTAAATCTTTTTTCTGGATTTTTGAAAGAAAGTGATTTTCGAAACTTATGTTTCTTTTTTCTGGGAAAAGAAAGGTTTTTTCTTTTAAGAAAAGATTTATACTTGTTTTCTGAGCATCCCCATTGAATAGAGGGATTAGTATCTCTTTCATCTTTGAACGATACTTCTGAGAAGGCTGATTCAATCAGCTTTTGTTCTTTTCTCATTTTCTTTCGTTGAGCAATATAATCCTGAGTATAGTTAATTCTTTCACCTAAAGAATTATCTTTAATATGGTTAACTCCATTAAATTTTCCTTTCCATGTTTGATATGATTGAAAGAGGGAGTCACCGATTACTGGGATTTTCCGAAAGTATTCGTCTTTAAGACTATCGTCTTCACATTTATAAAAGATAGCTCTAAAGTTATTAGTGTATTCTTCCAAAAACTTTAGATTACAAATTTGTAACTGAGCGAGCTTATATTTAGCTTGTTCTTGTTCCTCATTAAGATGAGTAATCTGAGATTGTCCTATAAACTCTTTTGAGATTAAGAACACATATCCATCGACATTACGTCTAGTCTGGTAGATAGTTTGAAATTCTATTAAGAGATTTCGATGTTCTTCTGTGGTTCCTTTCTTAAGGAATTTAATATAACTCTTAACGTTTCCTTCTAAGGAAAGTTCTGCGTAGCTATGACAGCTTTCTGTATTCCAAGTGGGTTGAAGGCTGAAACAGATTTCCATTTGTTCTTTCCACTTTTTGAGAGCGCTTTTAACGTCTCTGATTCCATCTAAATTGAGTTTTATTCCTATAGGATTAATGGCTTGTTCGGCCATAAATGTTTTTCCTTCAAAGAATTTGGAGGCTATAGGTTTCTGAGAATTCTTCTTTTTGTTAGAAGAAAAGACTGGAGTTTTAAACTCGATATTTTCTTTCTGAGTTCTAGCTTCGGGTTCTTCATCATAAACTCGAGCTGTATATACCTGAACTGTGGGTGGAAGGTTGGATTCTTCACCTGGAAGCTTTTTGCCTTGCAAAAGCAGATCCAATTCCTGAAAGTTTTTTGCTTTATTGAAATAAAACATATTAATCTGAGTTCTAGGAGAAGGTCTTGTCCTAGATGGTGTTTCAATCTGAGAAAAAGATTGTGATCTGGGTAATTGGATAAAAGGTTTTCTTCTAGAGGAGGTGCTAGCTTCTGAAAAGCTTTGCCTAGAAAAACTGGGAGAGGCAAAATTTATGCCTGAGTGGATTACCGCTTCGTCTGAAGGGGTATTCGAAATTACTGAAGTTGGTTTTCCAAATTTTAAAGAGACTGAGTTTCCTTCTTGCTGTACAAAATCTAAAGTGTTGTACTTTTTCTTAAAAGGAACAGTTTCTGGAAAATTCCATATTCTGAAGTTATCATCGGATAACATATCTGCTGTGGGTATCCTCCGAAATGTGTAATCTTCCATGTCTCTAGTGGTACGAATAAGAATTTCTTCATTAATTCGTCCTTTAGGAATGTGAGGGAGAAGTCCATCCTGAGAGTTCATACAGAACATGCAATAACTTTGAAATTCTACTGAAAGAATTCCTTCGTTAACTATATAGTTTTCATAGCCCTGTGTGTTAACGGGGAGTTTGATATATCTGGCTGAGGTAATGGGCATAACATAGCCAGGAATGACATTAAAATAGGCAACATTACTTCTTAAATCTAATTGGCCAATGCCTATAATGCTGTCTCTAAAAACTGAGTTTCGTTCATCTACAAGAACGAGGCAAATCCGTATATTAGGATCTGGGAGGTGTAGTCCTTGAATTCTACACTGAAAAAGACCATGGGATAACTACTGAAATCCCTGTTTTCTTCTGAGATCTATCCATGTTGGATGGAAGACATCAAACTTTTGCATAGTTTGAGTGACTGTAACAAGATTACTCCACTTTGCAAGTTCGTAATCTTTTCCTTTAGGAGTTTCTCCATTCGTATACAAATCTTTGTATCTAACTGGGGGCAAAGTTTGCTTTGTTATAGCATTTTCTATAACTTTCCATTCTGAATCTCCAAATTTTGACCAATCCATTTGTGGTTTATTCTCAAAATATTTGGCTTTAACATTTTCACCAAATTTCTTTAATTGAAACATGTTTATCTGTGCTCTTCCTAATGGAGGATTAGGAGGTTGTAACTGAGGGGAAGCCTCAGTCGTTTTTGCTGAGTTCTGAACTTTGTCAGAAAGATTTTGTATCTGAGTTTTAAGAGAGCTTATTTGTTTCTCTCGAATTTTGGAGTTTAATTCATGCTTTTGTTCAAGCATAGAAATTTTTTCATATATTTCTTTAAGTATAGTCATTTGACTATTTAAATTATTCTGAGTTTCTCTTTTGTTTTGTTCGACAAAAGATTTTATGCTGTGAATGCTTGTTCCTAAAGAGGCGCAAGCGTCTTCAATTAATCTGCAGTTTTTCTCAAAATAATCAAGATTAGTTCTAACTGCGTCAGCTATAGAATGGAGGTTTTGATCGTTTTCTATGAACAATCTTAGATCTGAGAGTTGGACTGACAGTTGATTAAGAACAGCTTCTTGTTCTGATATTTGAACTTTAGTTTCTGCTAAAGTCTGTGTCAGGACTTCTTGTCTATGAATATTACTATGTAACTGTGAGGCTAAGGAATTTAATCCTTTGCTTAAACTTTGTTGATATTCTGTAAAAACTTGAAAAAATCTCTCAAGTCCTTTTCTAAGGTTTTCATGATTTTGTCCTTTAATTTTTTCTGATTCAATTAATTCTTCTCTTAATTGAAGGATTCCTGAGGAGAGAAAATTTTGGCTTTTGCCAATTAACTGAGTGAGTTTTAAGGTGTTTGTTTGTTCTAACTCATGTTTTTCAATAAAAAAGTTTTTTCCACTGTTAATAAAACTTTCTATTTTCTGAAGGAATTCAGGAAGTGAAGGAGTTTTTACTCCTTTTGATGGCACTGAGGTTTCATAAGGGATGATTTGCATAATCGACATATGAAAATTAATTAAAATCTGAACCTGTAGCTTTTCCAATGGCTACGAGTTTTTCTGACATAGGTTTTATTAACCTAAGGATTTCTTGAATATCTGTAAAGATTTTTTCAGAGACTTCTTCTTGAAGTCTAGCGTTTTCAAGATAATTTAAAATTTCTTGAGTATCTTCAAAAATCTGTGTTTGACATTTTTTTATGTCTTGACTAGATTCCAGTAAGGCTGAAAGTACTTCTACCAAGTTAGAAGGTAGCTGTGTATTGATTTCACTGAGGATCTTATCGAGAAGATCTAACTGTAGCTTAAGCTCATTTGCTCTTTCTGTTTGAGAATTGCTTAGTTTGCCTAAGCTCTCGAGGGTCCACAAAAGCAGATCATTTGTGTGATTGCCTAAGGCGACAAATTCACTAAGGCTGGGATTGAGGCTAGAGATGTGTCTAGCATGTGCATACTTACTGTGTAGTTCCCAACAGTCTGAAGTGGGACGAAGTTCTTCAGAAAGAAGAACATAGTCTTTGTTTCCGTATATCCAAGAGTATATACGGCTGATTATGCTTTTGGGTGTTTTATCCATGAAGAACATAATTAATTACTGAGCGGCCATAGTTATTTTCTGTGGCATGTGTAACTAAACTAGAAAAGGCATTATTATACCTGTCTTCAAAATTGTATAACGCTGTGAGAGTAGTTATTTGTACTGTTTCGAGTACATAAGAATCTACTGAATAGATGATTGTTCCATCTGGCTGGATGATGAACAAATGTCTTGTTCTAAGGGCAGCTAACAAAGCATCTGTTAGCAGGCGTCTATTTCTGAGGATGATTTGAAAAATGTCAAACCTTTCTTTTTTCTCAAAAAGCATGTTTTCTAAAAGCATGCGATGTCTGTATCTTTTGGCTAATGTTAGCAAGACGGCTACATTGTCTCGCCAAAGGGTTGTTCTGGGTAGAGCTAAAGCTCGTTCGAGAGCAGCAATGCTGACAACTAAAAATCGCTCATAAAGAGCAAGGTTTTCCCATGTAAAGTCGTCGAAAGACGGAGGAGTTAGCGTTCCTGGTGGAGGGACGTCTATACTGGGCCTATGGTATGTAGGACTACCAAAAGGAGTTGGGTCTGAGTCTGAGGGTGAACCGGTATCGGGTTCAAGGGTTAACTCAGTCATGCTGAGTTCTAAGTCTGAGGTATCTGGTTGTGCTGAAGCTTCTGCTTGAGCTAGTTCAGCTAAGAAGATCCTGTGCTCAGCATCTGCCTCTGCTGGATCTCGGTTGAAACCATACCGAGGATTGTCTGGGTGTCCAGAGATGGACGTAGCATCTGTGCTAGGTATAGAAGGTTCCCAATCTTCGAAAGAACCATCGTTCTCTGCGAGGTGTGCTAAACACCGAGTCCACGAGAACTCTGAAGAGTCTCTGTCGCTCATAGCGATGCTCTAGGAGCCAAGAAAGTATATGGCTTTGATACCAAACTAAGGGGGGTTGTGGGTTTTTTTTTTTTTTTTTTTTTTTTTTTTGTAAAAAAAACTGAAACAACAAAAGCAGCACTTAACCGATGAAAGAAAGAGAGTGGTTTAAAGCAGAGAGAGAGTAGAATAACCAGTCAGGCAGCCAGGTGCAACAATATTTATAACGATTAATAATGTGGGTTAAGGTCCACCTATGCTTCCGGTTTAGACGGTTGGTTAAGGGTCTCAAGGTGATAAGCAAAACTGAGAGGTAAGTCATGCTCATGAGAAAGAACTATCATGGACTCATCTTCAGACCGACCCATGTGTAGGTCACCTTTTGGTATATGGACGATGGACAAAACGCCTAAACGCCTTCCTTGGCTAACGGCAAGTCCTCAAGGGTCCATACCAGGCTTAAGGTCATCACTATGGCCATCATACCTTTCGACGTGAGCCATGCATGCTTAAACACAGATAACTTGTAATGAAGAAACCAAACATCAATCCGAAAGATAGACAAGAGATTAACTCATATTATTAACAAAATAAACATCTTACAACAAGGCTTAGCCCTTCTGGCTATTCCAGAGGGAGATTAGCCTGCCATACCTGCGGGCTGGTTGCTATCTTCCTAAGAGATTAGCTTCTCCGAGAAGTTAGTCTTTTTTTTACAAACGAATGAGGAAGGGTATTTATAGAGAGAGATACACATAAAGAGACAAAAGAAAAACTGTTTACATGTGAGTGACACTGTACATATAATTGTGACTACTGTAGCTACTGTAGCCATTATGGACTGAGAGGTGCACTGTGTTGGCACGGGATCAGAGACCAGCTCTTATCTGAAGAGCATCTTTTCTGTGCAGACGTCTCTTCTTGTTTGCCAATGAGACGCTCCTTTTTCTTTTGACTATGCTTACGTCATCATAAAAGATTCTTCGGGCTGAAACTCGTCGGTCGGGCCGAGCTGCGATCCATCGACTGTGCTTTCTGGATCCGGGTTGTCTTCTGAGTCGGGTGCATAATCATCAGCAAGCCCAAGTAACAATTCCTCCGTAAGATCTGGGTTCATTTTGAAGACATTCTGTCGTACTGAGAGGTCACGTATTCCAAGCGTGACGAAGGTTTCCATGCTGCAGAGGATCTCTATTTTGATAGGGGTTTGATGTGGTTTCATCCGTTCAACTGTGCCATTTCCATATACCTCTGGTGTTTGGATAATTAGGTTTTCTGAGAGATAGATGGTGTAATATTTTGACTGAGGATTACGGAGATTTCCGCTGATCATTCTGACAAGCTCAGTTCGCTGTTGTTCTCGATGATACATGGTGATAGGAACTTGTCTTTCTGGGGCAAAGGATGGAACCTCTGAGACCCAAGAGGGTATTTCTTCTAAAATCCTTATTAAAGAGAAGGATTTAGCAGGAGATCCATAAGGGGCAAGGATCATTGTATGCAGGACATATGGGTACTCATGCATCAGGTTTTTGATCACCCATTTTTCTGTCTCTGGGAGGAGGAGTAAGTCTTCTTCTCTATGGATTTTGAGGAAGGCAATGAATCCGTATTTGTACAGGAGTGTAAACTCGGTGAGGTTGATGATCTCATATGAGGGTTTATCAACTATTAAGATAGGAGTCTGACTGCAACCGCCTCGGAGAAGAGTCAAATTTTCTTTAGGGTAGGAGTCCCCTATCAACTGAGTGAGAAAAGCCTCAAGTCTCGTTGTTTCTGAGGAGACATTGGTGGTGTCGCTGGTGCCATAGAAAGATTCAATTGAGAGGAAGACCCTAAAATTGAGTCTTCGATAAATAGGCGTTTTAAAGGCGCCTGTAACTTCTGCGTAGGAGATTATCCCAGTAGATTCAGTCATGTTTTTTGCAAGACTTCTTGTTTCTTGCTGAGCCTGTGAAATGAGGTTTCTTTGAGACCGCATATGTCTGAGAGAGGCGATGATAGCCTGTTTGCCTTCAATTTTGTATTGCCTTTCAAAGGCATGCCAGATATTATCTGCAATCAAGAGTTCTTCTCTCGTAAACTCTTTTCTTAAGTGTCCCATTTGGAACTGTTCTCTGTGTGCAATATGTTTTAGGTAGACATTCCCTACCAGATTTTTCTGAGATAATCCTTCTTTTGAGATGCTGGGAGGATATAGAACTTGGTCTATATCTGTGATAATATGCCTATATTCTTTTAGCTGAGAGGAAGCTGAAGGCTTCTTAGAGGAGGATACAGTCATCCAAGGTTCTGTGGTAGGGTCAATTTCTGTGGAGTCCTCGCTTTTGAGGATTTTCTGAGAGGGAGCATAGTCATTTAGACTAGAGGCTTCACTATTATTGTCTTCAAGAGACAAAGTCCTGAGTGCCAGGTATTCCTGGAATTGTTGGAACAGAAACTGGTTGTCCATTTCTTGCTCTGAGAGAGGTCTTTTGGAGACCATACTGTGTGCCTGGAAGCTCTGTCTTCCTATGGGCGTTTCTGTGTATCCTCTTCCTCTGGAAGGAACTCTTACTCCTTTTCCTCGAAACATCATCTTATCTTGAAAGAAAAACATAACTCTGAGTCAGTAGAAGAGTTAGCAAATATTTGTTCACGAGATAAGATATCTGCTAATTCATTTCTTTGTCCTGAGATATGAATGATATCAAAATCAAATTCATTTAAAAAATGATGCCAATTAATCAGCCTTTTCTGAGTTAATTTTCGAAGTGGTGCATTTCTAAAATGCTGTACAAATTTAGAGTCTGTTTCGACAATAAATTTTTTTGGTCTGAGAAAAAGAGCATATTTATCAATGCCAAAGATTACAGCCAATAATTCCTTTTCATGAGCATGATAATTGCACTGAGCAGGATTAAACGTTCCTGATTTATAACAACAAATTTTTCTTCTTTTTTCTAAATCTTTGGGGTCTTTGGTCATATAGACAACTCCCCATTGTTTATCTGAGGCATCACTTCTTAGGATGAAAGTGTCTTCAGTATTGGGTAGACTGAGAGGAGGAATAGTTTTTACTATTTCCCGTAGTTCCCGAACTATTGCGATATCTCTTTCTGTCCATTTAAACGGATTTGTTTGTTCGGTTTTTGTTAATTTTGCTGAGAGACTGCTTCGATATTTTGCTAGATTTTTAATAAAATCGCTAGCGCAGTTGAGAATTCCTAAATAACTTTGCAGTTGTTTTCTACTGGTTATGATTTCTGGGAAGTCAAGAATTTTTTTGACAATATGATCTTGTAGAGATATTTCTCCTTGCTTAATATGAACCCCTAAGAATTTTATTTCTCTTTGGCAGAGTTCGTACTTCTTTGGAGAGATCACTATACCGTGTTTCTCAAATTCATGAAGGATAGCTCGAACATGTTGGAAATGTTCTTCTTCTGTGTGTGAGGCGACAAGAATGTCGTCGATATAGACTAAACAATAGTCTCTGTGTTTTCTAAAAATATCGTCCATTCGTCTTTGAAAGACTTGAGGAGCAATGCTGAGACCGAAAGGCATGACTAGCCATTCGTATTTTCCTTGAGGGACGCTAAATGCTGTCCAGGGGATAGAATCTTTGTGCATTCTTATCTGCCAAAATCCTGATTTGCAATCAAATTTGCTAAACCAAGTTCTTTTTTCAATGAGTTGAATAAGATTGTTTTTATCTGGGATTTTGTATGTGTCTTGAACAAGATTGTTGTTTAAGGCTCGATAGTCTATAACCATCCTGGCCTTTCCTCGGAGTTGTTCAGCATGATTGTTAACTAAAAAGGCTGGACTATTATGAGGGCTCTGTGAGGGTCTGATTAACCGTTGCTCAAGGAGTTCCTTGATCTGAATATTAAGCTCCTTTGTTTCATTCGGATTAGCAGGATACGCTTTTCCATTTATTTTTCGTTCTGGGTCTATGAGTCGAAGCTCACATTCATATTTATCTTTTTGCCACTGGGCTGTAGGATTTGTTCCTAAAACTGGTTCTGTGAGTTTCTTAAGCTTAGCTTGAGTTTTTGACTCTTTCTTTTGCTTGGAGTTTTCAACTGAGTGTTGGTATATTTCTGCGAGATAACATTCAATGTTATGACAGTCGCATCCTGAGTTAGGATTAGAGTTGCACATGGTGCAGGAATTTTTTGGTTTAGGGTTTAGGGTAGGAGAAGGAGGCGATAGGGCGCCGGTACCACCATGCTGGGCTGACAAAGCTCTGAGTTGAGCCATTGTGTATAACGGGAGAATGAGAGGAGGGACCTGAGAAAGGGAGAGGACGAGCTGAGGAGGAGGGCCAAACGAGAGTTGGCAGGAGTCAAAGGCTTCAAAGAAGCTAATGCCAAGAACGGGTCTGAGAGTCCTGAATAAGGAGAGAACGGGTTTTATGAGTTAACTCAAATTCACTGCCACCAGCGCCAACACCACGAAGGGTTTAGGGTTTAGGGTTTAGGGTTTAGGGTTTAGGGTTTAGGGTTTAGGGTTGAGGGTGTAGGGTTTAGGGTTTAGGGTTTAGGGTTTAGGGTTTAGGGTTTAGGGTTTAGGGTTTAGGGTTTAGGGTTTAGGGTTTAGGGTTTAGGGTTTAGGGTTTAGGGTTTAGGGTTTAGGGTTTAGGGTTTAGGGTTTAGGGTTTAGGGTTTAGGGTTCAGGGTTTAGGGTTCAGGGTTTAGGGTTCAGGGTTTAGGGTTTAGGGTTTAGGGTTTAGGGTTTAGGGTTTAGGGTTTAGGGTTTAGGGTTTAGGGTTTAGGGTTTAGGGTTTAGGGTTTAGGGTTTAGGGTTTAGGGTTTAGGGTTTAGGGTTTAGGGTTTAGGGTTTAGGGTTTAGGGTTTAGGGTTTAGGGTTTAGGGTTTAGGGTTTAGGGTTTAGGGTTTAGGGTTTAGGGTTTAGGGTTTAGGGTTTAGGGTTTAGGGTTTAGGGTTTAGGGTTTAGGGTTTAGGGTTTAGGGTTTAGGTTAGGGTTTAGGGTTTAGGGTTAGGGTTTAGGGTTTAGGGTTTAGGGTTTAGGGTTTAGGTTAGGGTTTAGGGTTTAGGGTTTAGGGTTTAGGGTTTTAGGGTTTAGGGTTTAGGGTTTAGGGTTTAGGGTTTAGGGTTTAGGGTTTAGGGTTTAGGGTTTAGGGTTTAGGGTTTAGGGTTTAGGGTTTAGGGTTTAGGGTTTAGGGTTTAGGGTTTAGGGTTTAGGGTTTAGGGTTTAGGGTTTAGGGTTTAGGGTTTAGGGTTTAGGGTTTAGGGTTTAGGGTTTAGGGTTTAGGGTTTAGGGTTTAGGGTTTAGGGTTTAGGGTTTAGGGTTTAGGGTTTAGGGTTTAGGGTTTAGGGTTTAGGGTTTAGGGTTTAGGGTTTAGGGTTTAGGGTTTAGGGTTTAGGGTTTAGGGTTTAGGGTTTAGGGTTTAGGGTTTAGGGTTTAGGGTTTAGGGTTTAGGGTTTAGGGTTTAGGGTTTAGGGTTTAGGGTTTAGGGTTTAGGGTTTAGGGTTTAGGGTTTAGGGTTTAGGGTTTAGGGTTTAGGGTTTAGGGTTTAGGGTTTAGGGTTTAGGGTTTAGGGTTTAGGGTTTAGGGTTTAGGGTTTAGGGTTTAGGGTTTAGGGTTTAGGGTTTAGGGTTTAGGGTTTAGGGTTTAGGGTTTAGGGTTTAGGGTTTAGGGTTTAGGGTTTAGGGTTTAGGGTTTAGGGTTTAGGGTTTAGGGTTTAGGGTTTAGGGTTTAGGGTTTAGGGTTTAGGGTTTAGGGTTTAGGGTTTAGGGTTTAGGGTTTAGGGTTTAGGGTTTAGGGTTTAGGGTTTAGGGTTTAGGGTTTAGGGTTTAGGGTTTAGGGTTTAGGGTTTAGGGTTTAGGGTTTAGGGTTTAGGGTTTAGGGTTTAGGGTTTAGGGTTTAGGGTTTAGGGTTTAGGGTTTAGGGTTTAGGGTTTAGGGTTTAGGGTTTAGGGTTTAGGGTTTAGGGTTTAGGGTTTAGGGTTTAGGGTTTAGGGTTTAGGGTTTAGGGTTTAGGGTTTAGGGTTTAGGGTTTAGGGTTTAGGGTTTAGGGTTTAGGGTTTAGGGTTTAGGGTTTAGGGTTTAGGGTTTAGGGTTTAGGGTTTAGGGTTTAGGGTTTAGGGTTTAGGGTTTAGGGTTTAGGGTTTAGGGTTTAGGGTTTAGGGTTTAGGGTTTAGGGTTTAGGGTTTAGGGTTTAGGGTTTAGGGTTTAGGGTTTAGGGTTTAGGGTTTAGGGTTTAGGGTTTAGGGTTTAGGGTTTAGGGTTTAGGGTTTAGGGTTTAGGGTTTAGGGTTTAGGGTTTAGGGTTTAGGGTTTAGGGTTTAGGGTTTAGGGTTTAGGGTTTAGGGTTTAGGGTTTAGGGTTTAGGGTTTAGGGTTTAGGGTTTAGGGTTTAGGGTTTAGGGTTTAGGGTTTAGGGTTTAGGGTTTAGGGTTTAGGGTTTAGGGTTTAGGGTTTAGGGTTTAGGGTTTAGGGTTTAGGGTTTAGGGTTTAGGGTTTAGGGTTTAGGGTTTAGGGTTTAGGGTTTAGGGTTTAGGGTTTAGGGTTTAGGGTTTAGGGTTTAGGGTTTAGGGTTTAGGGTTTAGGGTTTAGGGTTTAGGGTTTAGGGTTTAGGGTTTAGGGTTTAGGGTTTAGGGTTTAGGGTTTAGGGTTTAGGGTTTAGGGTTTAGGGTTTAGGGTTTAGGGTTTAGGGTTTAGGGTTTTAGGGTTTAGGGTTTAGGGTTTAGGGTTTAGGGTTTAGGGTTTAGGGTTTAGGGTTTAGGGTTTAGGGTTTAGGGTTTAGGGTTTAGGGTTTAGGGTTTAGGGTTTAGGGTTTAGGGTTTAGGGTTTAGGGTTTAGGGTTTAGGGTTTAGGGTTTAGGGTTTAGGGTTTAGGGTTTAGGGTTTAGGGTTTAGGGTTTAGGGTTTAGGGTTTAGGGTTTAGGGTTTAGGGTTTAGGGTTTAGGGTTTAGGGTTTAGGGTTTAGGGTTTAGGGTTTAGGGTTTAGGGTTTAGGGTTTAGGGTTTAGGGTTTAGGGTTTAGGGTTTAGGGTTTAGGGTTTAGGGTTTAGGGTTTAGGGTTTAGGGTTTAGGGTTTAGGGTTTAGGGTTTAGGGTTTAGGGTTTAGGGTTTAGGGTTTAGGGTTTAGGGTTTAGGGTTTAGGGTTTAGGGTTTAGGGTTTAGGGTTTAGGGTTTAGGGTTTAGGGTTTAGGGTTTAGGGTTTAGGGTTTAGGGTTTAGGGTTTAGGGTTTAGGGTTTAGGGTTTAGGGTTTAGGGTTTAGGGTTTAGGGTTTAGGGTTTAGGGTTTAGGGTTTAGGGTTTAGGGTTTAGGGTTTAGGGTTTAGGGTTTAGGGTTTAGGGTTTAGGGTTTAGGGTTTAGGGTTTAGGGTTTAGGGTTTAGGGTTTAGGGTTTAGGGTTTAGGGTTTAGGGTTTAGGGTTTAGGGTTTAGGGTTTAGGGTTTAGGGTTTAGGGTTTAGGGTTTAGGGTTTAGGGTTTAGGGTTTAGGGTTTAGGGTTTAGGGTTTAGGGTTTAGGGTTTAGGGTTTAGGGTTTAGGGTTTAGGGTTTAGGGTTTAGGGTTTAGGGTTTAGGGTTTAGGGTTTAGGGTTTAGGGTTTAGGGTTTAGGGTTTAGGGTTTAGGGTTTAGGGTTTAGGGTTTAGGGTTTAGGGTTTAGGGTTTAGGGTTTAGGGTTTAGGGTTTAGGGTTTAGGGTTTAGGGTTTAGGGTTTAGGGTTTAGGGTTTAGGGTTTAGGGTTTAGGGTTTAGGGTTTAGGGTTTAGGGTTTAGGGTTTAGGGTTTAGGGTTTAGGGTTTAGGGTTTAGGGTTTAGGGTTTAGGGTTTAGGGTTTAGGGTTTAGGGTTTAGGGTTTAGGGTTTAGGGTTTAGGGTTTAGGGTTTAGGGTTTAGGGTTTAGGGTTTAGGGTTTAGGGTTTAGGGTTTAGGGTTTAGGGTTTAGGGTTTAGGGTTTAGGGTTTAGGGTTTAGGGTTTAGGGTTTAGGGTTTAGGGTTTAGGGTTTAGGGTTTAGGGTTTAGGGTTTAGGGTTTAGGGTTTAGGGTTTAGGGTTTAGGGTTTAGGGTTTAGGGTTTAGGGTTTAGGGTTTAGGGTTTAGGGTTTAGGGTTTAGGGTTTAGGGTTTAGGGTTTAGGGTTTAGGGTTTAGGGTTTAGGGTTTAGGGTTTAGGGTTTAGGGTTTAGGGTTTAGGGTTTAGGGTTTAGGGTTTAGGGTTTAGGGTTTAGGGTTTAGGGTTTAGGGTTTAGGGTTTAGGGTTTAGGGTTTAGGGTTTAGGGTTTAGGGTTTAGGGTTTAGGGTTTAGGGTTTAGGGTTTAGGGTTTAGGGTTTAGGGTTTAGGGTTTAGGGTTTAGGGTTTAGGGTTTAGGGTTTAGGGTTTAGGGTTTAGGGTTTAGGGTTTAGGGTTTAGGGTTTAGGGTTTAGGGTTTAGGGTTTAGGGTTTAGGGTTTAGGGTTTAGGGTTTAGGGTTTAGGGTTTAGGGTTTAGGGTTTAGGGTTTAGGGTTTAGGGTTTAGGGTTTAGGGTTTAGGGTTTAGGGTTTAGGGTTTAGGGTTTAGGGTTTAGGGTTTAGGGTTTAGGGTTTAGGGTTTAGGGTTTAGGGTTTAGGGTTTAGGGTTTAGGGTTTAGGGTTTAGGGTTTAGGGTTTAGGGTTTAGGGTTTAGGGTTTAGGGTTTAGGGTTTAGGGTTTAGGGTTTAGGGTTTAGGGTTTAGGGTTTAGGGTTTAGGGTTTAGGGTTTAGGGTTTAGGGTTTAGGGTTTAGGGTTTAGGGTTTAGGGTTTAGGGTTTAGGGTTTAGGGTTTAGGGTTTAGGGTTTAGGGTTTAGGGTTTAGGGTTTAGGGTTTAGGGTTTAGGGTTTAGGGTTTAGGGTTTAGGGTTTAGGGTTTAGGGTTTAGGGTTTAGGGTTTAGGGTTTAGGGTTTAGGGTTTAGGGTTTAGGGTTTAGGGTTTAGGGTTTAGGGTTTAGGGTTTAGGGTTTAGGGTTTAGGGTTTAGGGTTTAGGGTTTAGGGTTTAGGGTTTAGGGTTTAGGGTTTAGGGTTTAGGGTTTAGGGTTTAGGGTTTAGGGTTTAGGGTTTAGGGTTTAGGGTTTAGGGTTTAGGGTTTAGGGTTTAGGGTTTAGGGTTTAGGGTTTAGGGTTTAGGGTTTAGGGTTTAGGGTTTAGGGTTTAGGGTTTAGGGTTTAGGGTTTAGGGTTTAGGGTTTAGGGTTTAGGGTTTAGGGTTTAGGGTTTAGGGTTTAGGGTTTAGGGTTTAGGGTTTAGGGTTTAGGGTTTAGGGTTTAGGGTTTAGGGTTTAGGGTTTAGGGTTTAGGGTTTAGGGTTTAGGGTTTAGGGTTTAGGGTTTAGGGTTTAGGGTTTAGGGTTTAGGGTTTAGGGTTTAGGGTTTAGGGTTTAGGGTTTAGGGTTTAGGGTTTAGGGTTTAGGGTTTAGGGTTTAGGGTTTAGGGTTTAGGGTTTAGGGTTTAGGGTTTAGGGTTTAGGGTTTAGGGTTTAGGGTTTAGGGTTTAGGGTTTAGGGTTTAGGGTTTAGGGTTTAGGGTTTAGGGTTTAGGGTTTAGGGTTTAGGGTTTAGGGTTTAGGGTTTAGGGTTTAGGGTTTAGGGTTTAGGGTTTAGGGTTTAGGGTTTAGGGTTTAGGGTTTAGGGTTTAGGGTTTAGGGTTTAGGGTTTAGGGTTTAGGGTTTAGGGTTTAGGGTTTAGGGTTTAGGGTTTAGGGTTTAGGGTTTAGGGTTTAGGGTTTAGGGTTTAGGGTTTAGGGTTTAGGGTTTAGGGTTTAGGGTTTAGGGTTTAGGGTTTAGGGTTTAGGGTTTAGGGTTTAGGGTTTAGGGTTTAGGGTTTAGGGTTTAGGGTTTAGGGTTTAGGGTTTAGGGTTTAGGGTTTAGGGTTTAGGGTTTAGGGTTTAGGGTTTAGGGTTTAGGGTTTAGGGTTTAGGGTTTAGGGTTTAGGGTTTAGGGTTTAGGGTTTAGGGTTTAGGGTTTAGGGTTTAGGGTTTAGGGTTTAGGGTTTAGGGTTTAGGGTTTAGGGTTTAGGGTTTAGGGTTTAGGGTTTAGGGTTTAGGGTTTAGGGTTTAGGGTTTAGGGTTTAGGGTTTAGGGTTTAGGGTTTAGGGTTTAGGGTTTAGGGTTTAGGGTTTAGGGTTTAGGGTTTAGGGTTTAGGGTTTAGGGTTTAGGGTTTAGGGTTTAGGGTTTAGGGTTTAGGGTTTAGGGTTTAGGGTTTAGGGTTTAGGGTTTAGGGTTTAGGGTTTAGGGTTTAGGGTTTAGGGTTTAGGGTTTAGGGTTTAGGGTTTAGGGTTTAGGGTTTAGGGTTTAGGGTTTAGGGTTTAGGGTTTAGGGTTTAGGGTTTAGGGTTTAGGGTTTAGGGTTTAGGGTTTAGGGTTTAGGGTTTAGGGTTTAGGGTTTAGGGTTTAGGGTTTAGGGTTTAGGGTTTAGGGTTTAGGGTTTAGGGTTTAGGGTTTAGGGTTTAGGGTTTAGGGTTTAGGGTTTAGGGTTTAGGGTTTAGGGTTTAGGGTTTAGGGTTTAGGGTTTAGGGTTTAGGGTTTAGGGTTTAGGGTTTAGGGTTTAGGGTTTAGGGTTTAGGGTTTAGGGTTTAGGGTTTAGGGTTTAGGGTTTAGGGTTTAGGGTTTAGGGTTTAGGGTTTAGGGTTTAGGGTTAGGGTTTAGGGTTTAGGGTTTAGGGTTTAGGGTTTAGGGTTTAGGGTTTAGGGTTTAGGGTTTAGGGTTTAGGGTTTAGGGTTTAGGGTTTAGGGTTTAGGGTTTAGGGTTTAGGGTTTAGGGTTTAGGGTTTAGGGTTTAGGGTTTAGGGTTTAGGGTTTAGGGTTTAGGGTTTAGGGTTTAGGGTTTAGGGTTTAGGGTTTAGGGTTTAGGGTTTAGGGTTTAGGGTTTAGGGTTTAGGGTTTAGGGTTTAGGGTTTAGGGTTTAGGGTTTAGGGTTTAGGGTTTAGGGTTTAGGGTTTAGGGTTTAGGGTTTAGGGTTTAGGGTTTAGGGTTTAGGGTTTAGGGTTTAGGGTTTAGGGTTTAGGGTTTAGGGTTTAGGGTTTAGGGTTTAGGGTTTAGGGTTTAGGGTTTAGGGTTTAGGGTTTAGGGTTTAGGGTTTAGGGTTTAGGGTTTAGGGTTTAGGGTTTAGGGTTTAGGGTTTAGGGTTTAGGGTTTAGGGTTTAGGGTTTAGGGTTTAGGGTTTAGGGTTTAGGGTTTAGGGTTTAGGGTTTAGGGTTTAGGGTTTAGGGTTTAGGGTTTAGGGTTTAGGGTTTAGGGTTTAGGGTTTAGGGTTTAGGGTTTAGGGTTTAGGGTTTAGGGTTTAGGGTTTAGGGTTTAGGGTTTAGGGTTTAGGGTTTAGGGTTTAGGGTTTAGGGTTTAGGGTTTAGGGTTTAGGGTTTAGGGTTTAGGGTTTAGGGTTTAGGGTTTAGGGTTTAGGGTTTAGGGTTTAGGGTTTAGGGTTTAGGGTTTAGGGTTTAGGGTTTAGGGTTTAGGGTTTAGGGTTTAGGGTTTAGGGTTTAGGGTTTAGGGTTTAGGGTTTAGGGTTTAGGGTTTAGGGTTTAGGGTTTAGGGTTTAGGGTTTAGGGTTTAGGGTTTAGGGTTTAGGGTTTAGGGTTTAGGGTTTAGGGTTTAGGGTTTAGGGTTTAGGGTTTAGGGTTTAGGGTTTAGGGTTTAGGGTTTAGGGTTTAGGGTTTAGGGTTTAGGGTTTAGGGTTTAGGGTTTAGGGTTTAGGGTTTAGGGTTTAGGGTTTAGGGTTTAGGGTTTAGGGTTTAGGGTTTAGGGTTTAGGGTTTAGGGTTTAGGGTTTAGGGTTTAGGGTTTAGGGTTTAGGGTTTAGGGTTTAGGGTTTAGGGTTTAGGGTTTAGGGTTTAGGGTTTAGGGTTTAGGGTTTAGGGTTTAGGGTTTAGGGTTTAGGGTTTAGGGTTTAGGGTTTAGGGTTTAGGGTTTAGGGTTTAGGGTTTAGGGTTTAGGGTTTAGGGTTTAGGGTTTAGGGTTTAGGGTTTAGGGTTTAGGGTTTAGGGTTTAGGGTTTAGGGTTTAGGGTTTAGGGTTTAGGGTTTAGGGTTTAGGGTTTAGGGTTTAGGGTTTAGGGTTTAGGGTTTAGGGTTTAGGGTTTAGGGTTTAGGGTTTAGGGTTTAGGGTTTAGGGTTTAGGGTTTAGGGTTTAGGGTTTAGGGTTTAGGGTTTAGGGTTTAGGGTTTAGGGTTTAGGGTTTAGGGTTTAGGGTTTAGGGTTTAGGGTTTAGGGTTTAGGGTTTAGGGTTTAGGGTTTAGGGTTTAGGGTTTAGGGTTTAGGGTTTAGGGTTTAGGGTTTAGGGTTTAGGGTTTAGGGTTTAGGGTTTAGGGTTTAGGGTTTAGGGTTTAGGGTTTAGGGTTTAGGGTTTAGGGTTTAGGGTTTAGGGTTTAGGGTTTAGGGTTTAGGGTTTAGGGTTTAGGGTTTAGGGTTTAGGGTTTAGGGTTTAGGGTTTAGGGTTTAGGGTTTAGGGTTTAGGGTTTAGGGTTTAGGGTTTAGGGTTTAGGGTTTAGGGTTTAGGGTTTAGGGTTTAGGGTTTAGGGTTTAGGGTTTAGGGTTTAGGGTTTAGGGTTTAGGGTTTAGGGTTTAGGGTTTAGGGTTTAGGGTTTAGGGTTTAGGGTTTAGGGTTTAGGGTTTAGGGTTTAGGGTTTAGGGTTTAGGGTTTAGGGTTTAGGGTTTAGGGTTTAGGGTTTAGGGTTTAGGGTTTAGGGTTTAGGGTTTAGGGTTTAGGGTTTAGGGTTTAGGGTTTAGGGTTTAGGGTTTAGGGTTTAGGGTTTAGGGTTTAGGGTTTAGGGTTTAGGGTTTAGGGTTTAGGGTTTAGGGTTTAGGGTTTAGGGTTTAGGGTTTAGGGTTTAGGGTTTAGGGTTTAGGGTTTAGGGTTTAGGGTTTAGGGTTTAGGGTTTAGGGTTTAGGGTTTAGGGTTTAGGGTTTAGGGTTTAGGGTTTAGGGTTTAGGGTTTAGGGTTTAGGGTTTAGGGTTTAGGGTTTAGGGTTTAGGGTTTAGGGTTTAGGGTTTAGGGTTTAGGGTTTAGGGTTTAGGGTTTAGGGTTTAGGGTTTAGGGTTTAGGGTTTAGGGTTTAGGGTTTAGGGTTTAGGGTTTAGGGTTTAGGGTTTAGGGTTTAGGGTTTAGGGTTTAGGGTTTAGGGTTTAGGGTTTAGGGTTTAGGGTTTAGGGTTTAGGGTTTAGGGTTTAGGGTTTAGGGTTTAGGGTTTAGGGTTTAGGGTTTAGGGTTTAGGGTTTAGGGTTTAGGGTTTAGGGTTTAGGGTTTAGGGTTTAGGGTTTAGGGTTTAGGGTTTAGGGTTTAGGGTTTAGGGTTTAGGGTTTAGGGTTTAGGGTTTAGGGTTTAGGGTTTAGGGTTTAGGGTTTAGGGTTTAGGGTTTAGGGTTTAGGGTTTAGGGTTTAGGGTTTAGGGTTTAGGGTTTAGGGTTTAGGGTTTAGGGTTTAGGGTTTAGGGTTTAGGGTTTAGGGTTTAGGGTTTAGGGTTTAGGGTTTAGGGTTTAGGGTTTAGGGTTTAGGGTTTAGGGTTTAGGGTTTAGGGTTTAGGGTTTAGGGTTTAGGGTTTAGGGTTTAGGGTTTAGGGTTTAGGGTTTAGGGTTTAGGGTTTAGGGTTTAGGGTTTAGGGTTTAGGGTTTAGGGTTTAGGGTTTAGGGTTTAGGGTTTAGGGTTTAGGGTTTAGGGTTTAGGGTTTAGGGTTTAGGGTTTAGGGTTTAGGGTTTAGGGTTTAGGGTTTAGGGTTTAGGGTTTAGGGTTTAGGGTTTAGGGTTTAGGGTTTAGGGTTTAGGGTTTAGGGTTTAGGGTTTAGGGTTTAGGGTTTAGGGTTTAGGGTTTAGGGTTTAGGGTTTAGGGTTTAGGGTTTAGGGTTTAGGGTTTAGGGTTTAGGGTTTAGGGTTTAGGGTTTAGGGTTTAGGGTTTAGGGTTTAGGGTTTAGGGTTTAGGGTTTAGGGTTTAGGGTTTAGGGTTTAGGGTTTAGGGTTTAGGGTTTAGGGTTTAGGGTTTAGGGTTTAGGGTTTAGGGTTTAGGGTTTAGGGTTTAGGGTTTAGGGTTTAGGGTTTAGGGTTTAGGGTTTAGGGTTTAGGGTTTAGGGTTTAGGGTTTAGGGTTTAGGGTTTAGGGTTTAGGGTTTAGGGTTTAGGGTTTAGGGTTTAGGGTTTAGGGTTTAGGGTTTAGGGTTTAGGGTTTAGGGTTTAGGGTTTAGGGTTTAGGGTTTAGGGTTTAGGGTTTAGGGTTTAGGGTTTAGGGTTTAGGGTTTAGGGTTTAGGGTTTAGGGTTTAGGGTTTAGGGTTTAGGGTTTAGGGTTTAGGGTTTAGGGTTTAGGGTTTAGGGTTTAGGGTTTAGGGTTTAGGGTTTAGGGTTTAGGGTTTAGGGTTTAGGGTTTAGGGTTTAGGGTTTAGGGTTTAGGGTTTAGGGTTTAGGGTTTAGGGTTTAGGGTTTAGGGTTTAGGGTTTAGGGTTTAGGGTTTAGGGTTTAGGGTTTAGGGTTTAGGGTTTAGGGTTTAGGGTTTAGGGTTTAGGGTTTAGGGTTTAGGGTTTAGGGTTTAGGGTTTAGGGTTTAGGGTTTAGGGTTTAGGGTTTAGGGTTTAGGGTTTAGGGTTTAGGGTTTAGGGTTTAGGGTTTAGGGTTTAGGGTTTAGGGTTTAGGGTTTAGGGTTTAGGGTTTAGGGTTTAGGGTTTAGGGTTTAGGGTTTAGGGTTTAGGGTTTAGGGTTTAGGGTTTAGGGTTTAGGGTTTAGGGTTTAGGGTTTAGGGTTTAGGGTTTAGGGTTTAGGGTTTAGGGTTTAGGGTTTAGGGTTTAGGGTTTAGGGTTTAGGGTTTAGGGTTTAGGGTTTAGGGTTTAGGGTTTAGGGTTTAGGGTTTAGGGTTTAGGGTTTAGGGTTTAGGGTTTAGGGTTTAGGGTTTAGGGTTTAGGGTTTAGGGTTTAGGGTTTAGGGTTTAGGGTTTAGGGTTTAGGGTTTAGGGTTTAGGGTTTAGGGTTTAGGGTTTAGGGTTTAGGGTTTAGGGTTTAGGGTTTAGGGTTTAGGGTTTAGGGTTTAGGGTTTAGGGTTTAGGGTTTAGGGTTTAGGGTTTAGGGTTTAGGGTTTAGGGTTTAGGGTTTAGGGTTTAGGGTTTAGGGTTTAGGGTTTAGGGTTTAGGGTTTAGGGTTTAGGGTTTAGGGTTTAGGGTTTAGGGTTTAGGGTTTAGGGTTTAGGGTTTAGGGTTTAGGGTTTAGGGTTTAGGGTTTAGGGTTTAGGGTTTAGGGTTTAGGGTTTAGGGTTTAGGGTTTAGGGTTTAGGGTTTAGGGTTTAGGGTTTAGGGTTTAGGGTTTAGGGTTTAGGGTTTAGGGTTTAGGGTTTAGGGTTTAGGGTTTAGGGTTTAGGGTTTAGGGTTTAGGGTTTAGGGTTTAGGGTTTAGGGTTTAGGGTTTAGGGTTTAGGGTTTAGGGTTTAGGGTTTAGGGTTTAGGGTTTAGGGTTTAGGGTTTAGGGTTTAGGGTTTAGGGTTTAGGGTTTAGGGTTTAGGGTTTAGGGTTTAGGGTTTAGGGTTTAGGGTTTAGGGTTTAGGGTTTAGGGTTTAGGGTTTAGGGTTTAGGGTTTAGGGTTTAGGGTTTAGGGTTTAGGGTTTAGGGTTTAGGGTTTAGGGTTTAGGGTTTAGGGTTTAGGGTTTAGGGTTTAGGGTTTAGGGTTTAGGGTTTAGGGTTTAGGGTTTAGGGTTTAGGGTTTAGGGTTTAGGGTTTAGGGTTTAGGGTTTAGGGTTTAGGGTTTAGGGTTTAGGGTTTAGGGTTTAGGGTTTAGGGTTTAGGGTTTAGGGTTTAGGGTTTAGGGTTTAGGGTTTAGGGTTTAGGGTTTAGGGTTTAGGGTTTAGGGTTTAGGGTTTAGGGTTTAGGGTTTAGGGTTTAGGGTTTAGGGTTTAGGGTTTAGGGTTTAGGGTTTAGGGTTTAGGGTTTAGGGTTTAGGGTTTAGGGTTTAGGGTTTAGGGTTTAGGGTTTAGGGTTTAGGGTTTAGGGTTTAGGGTTTAGGGTTTAGGGTTTAGGGTTTAGGGTTTAGGGTTTAGGGTTTAGGGTTTAGGGTTTAGGGTTTAGGGTTTAGGGTTTAGGGTTTAGGGTTTAGGGTTTAGGGTTTAGGGTTTAGGGTTTAGGGTTTAGGGTTTAGGGTTTAGGGTTTAGGGTTTAGGGTTTAGGGTTTAGGGTTTAGGGTTTAGGGTTTAGGGTTTAGGGTTTAGGGTTTAGGGTTTAGGGTTTAGGGTTTAGGGTTTAGGGTTTAGGGTTTAGGGTTTAGGGTTTAGGGTTTAGGGTTTAGGGTTTAGGGTTTAGGGTTTAGGGTTTAGGGTTTAGGGTTTAGGGTTTAGGGTTTAGGGTTTAGGGTTTAGGGTTTAGGGTTTAGGGTTTAGGGTTTAGGGTTTAGGGTTTAGGGTTTAGGGTTTAGGGTTTAGGGTTTAGGGTTTAGGGTTTAGGGTTTAGGGTTTAGGGTTTAGGGTTTAGGGTTTAGGGTTTAGGGTTTAGGGTTTAGGGTTTAGGGTTTAGGGTTTAGGGTTTAGGGTTTAGGGTTTAGGGTTTAGGGTTTAGGGTTTAGGGTTTAGGGTTTAGGGTTTAGGGTTTAGGGTTTAGGGTTTAGGGTTTAGGGTTTAGGGTTTAGGGTTTAGGGTTTAGGGTTTAGGGTTTAGGGTTTAGGGTTTAGGGTTTAGGGTTTAGGGTTTAGGGTTTAGGGTTTAGGGTTTAGGGTTTAGGGTTTAGGGTTTAGGGTTTAGGGTTTAGGGTTTAGGGTTTAGGGTTTAGGGTTTAGGGTTTAGGGTTTAGGGTTTAGGGTTTAGGGTTTAGGGTTTAGGGTTTAGGGTTTAGGGTTTAGGGTTTAGGGTTTAGGGTTTAGGGTTTAGGGTTTAGGGTTTAGGGTTTAGGGTTTAGGGTTTAGGGTTTAGGGTTTAGGGTTTAGGGTTTAGGGTTTAGGGTTTAGGGTTTAGGGTTTAGGGTTTAGGGTTTAGGGTTTAGGGTTTAGGGTTTAGGGTTTAGGGTTTAGGGTTTAGGGTTTAGGGTTTAGGGTTTAGGGTTTAGGGTTTAGGGTTTAGGGTTTAGGGTTTAGGGTTTAGGGTTTAGGGTTTAGGGTTTAGGGTTTAGGGTTTAGGGTTTAGGGTTTAGGGTTTAGGGTTTAGGGTTTAGGGTTTAGGGTTTAGGGTTTAGGGTTTAGGGTTTAGGGTTTAGGGTTTAGGGTTTAGGGTTTAGGGTTTAGGGTTTAGGGTTTAGGGTTTAGGGTTTAGGGTTTAGGGTTTAGGGTTTAGGGTTTAGGGTTTAGGGTTTAGGGTTTAGGGTTTAGGGTTTAGGGTTTAGGGTTTAGGGTTTAGGGTTTAGGGTTTAGGGTTTAGGGTTTAGGGTTTAGGGTTTAGGGTTTAGGGTTTAGGGTTTAGGGTTTAGGGTTTAGGGTTTAGGGTTTAGGGTTTAGGGTTTAGGGTTTAGGGTTTAGGGTTTAGGGTTTAGGGTTTAGGGTTTAGGGTTTAGGGTTTAGGGTTTAGGGTTTAGGGTTTAGGGTTTAGGGTTTAGGGTTTAGGGTTTAGGGTTTAGGGTTTAGGGTTTAGGGTTTAGGGTTTAGGGTTTAGGGTTTAGGGTTTAGGGTTTAGGGTTTAGGGTTTAGGGTTTAGGGTTTAGGGTTTAGGGTTTAGGGTTTAGGGTTTAGGGTTTAGGGTTTAGGGTTTAGGGTTTAGGGTTTAGGGTTTAGGGTTTAGGGTTTAGGGTTTAGGGTTTAGGGTTTAGGGTTTAGGGTTTAGGGTTTAGGGTTTAGGGTTTAGGGTTTAGGGTTTAGGGTTTAGGGTTTAGGGTTTAGGGTTTAGGGTTTAGGGTTTAGGGTTTAGGGTTTAGGGTTTAGGGTTTAGGGTTTAGGGTTTAGGGTTTAGGGTTTAGGGTTTAGGGTTTAGGGTTTAGGGTTTAGGGTTTAGGGTTTAGGGTTTAGGGTTTAGGGTTTAGGGTTTAGGGTTTAGGGTTTAGGGTTTAGGGTTTAGGGTTTAGGGTTTAGGGTTTAGGGTTTAGGGTTTAGGGTTTAGGGTTTAGGGTTTAGGGTTTAGGGTTTAGGGTTTAGGGTTTAGGGTTTAGGGTTTAGGGTTTAGGGTTTAGGGTTTAGGGTTTAGGGTTTAGGGTTTAGGGTTTAGGGTTTAGGGTTTAGGGTTTAGGGTTTAGGGTTTAGGGTTTAGGGTTTAGGGTTTAGGGTTTAGGGTTTAGGGTTTAGGGTTTAGGGTTTAGGGTTTAGGGTTTAGGGTTTAGGGTTTAGGGTTTAGGGTTTAGGGTTTAGGGTTTAGGGTTTAGGGTTTAGGGTTTAGGGTTTAGGGTTTAGGGTTTAGGGTTTAGGGTTTAGGGTTTAGGGTTTAGGGTTTAGGGTTTAGGGTTTAGGGTTTAGGGTTTAGGGTTTAGGGTTTAGGGTTTAGGGTTTAGGGTTTAGGGTTTAGGGTTTAGGGTTTAGGGTTTAGGGTTTAGGGTTTAGGGTTTAGGGTTTAGGGTTTAGGGTTTAGGGTTTAGGGTTTAGGGTTTAGGGTTTAGGGTTTAGGGTTTAGGGTTTAGGGTTTAGGGTTTAGGGTTTAGGGTTTAGGGTTTAGGGTTTAGGGTTTAGGGTTTAGGGTTTAGGGTTTAGGGTTTAGGGTTTAGGGTTTAGGGTTTAGGGTTTAGGGTTTAGGGTTTAGGGTTTAGGGTTTAGGGTTTAGGGTTTAGGGTTTAGGGTTTAGGGTTTAGGGTTTAGGGTTTAGGGTTTAGGGTTTAGGGTTTAGGGTTTAGGGTTTAGGGTTTAGGGTTTAGGGTTTAGGGTTTAGGGTTTAGGGTTTAGGGTTTAGGGTTTAGGGTTTAGGGTTTAGGGTTTAGGGTTTAGGGTTTAGGGTTTAGGGTTTAGGGTTTAGGGTTTAGGGTTTAGGGTTTAGGGTTTAGGGTTTAGGGTTTAGGGTTTAGGGTTTAGGGTTTAGGGTTTAGGGTTTAGGGTTTAGGGTTTAGGGTTTAGGGTTTAGGGTTTAGGGTTTAGGGTTTAGGGTTTAGGGTTTAGGGTTTAGGGTTTAGGGTTTAGGGTTTAGGGTTTAGGGTTTAGGGTTTAGGGTTTAGGGTTTAGGGTTTAGGGTTTAGGGTTTAGGGTTTAGGGTTTAGGGTTTAGGGTTTAGGGTTTAGGGTTTAGGGTTTAGGGTTTAGGGTTTAGGGTTTAGGGTTTAGGGTTTAGGGTTTAGGGTTTAGGGTTTAGGGTTTAGGGTTTAGGGTTTAGGGTTTAGGGTTTAGGGTTTAGGGTTTAGGGTTTAGGGTTTAGGGTTTAGGGTTTAGGGTTTAGGGTTTAGGGTTTAGGGTTTAGGGTTTAGGGTTTAGGGTTTAGGGTTTAGGGTTTAGGGTTTAGGGTTTAGGGTTTAGGGTTTAGGGTTTAGGGTTTAGGGTTTAGGGTTTAGGGTTTAGGGTTTAGGGTTTAGGGTTTAGGGTTTAGGGTTTAGGGTTTAGGGTTTAGGGTTTAGGGTTTAGGGTTTAGGGTTTAGGGTTTAGGGTTTAGGGTTTAGGGTTTAGGGTTTAGGGTTTAGGGTTTAGGGTTTAGGGTTTAGGGTTTAGGGTTTAGGGTTTAGGGTTTAGGGTTTAGGGTTTAGGGTTTAGGGTTTAGGGTTTAGGGTTTAGGGTTTAGGGTTTAGGGTTTAGGGTTTAGGGTTTAGGGTTTAGGGTTTAGGGTTTAGGGTTTAGGGTTTAGGGTTTAGGGTTTAGGGTTTAGGGTTTAGGGTTTAGGGTTTAGGGTTTAGGGTTTAGGGTTTAGGGTTTAGGGTTTAGGGTTTAGGGTTTAGGGTTTAGGGTTTAGGGTTTAGGGTTTAGGGTTTAGGGTTTAGGGTTTAGGGTTTAGGGTTTAGGGTTTAGGGTTTAGGGTTTAGGGTTTAGGGTTTAGGGTTTAGGGTTTAGGGTTTAGGGTTTAGGGTTTAGGGTTTAGGGTTTAGGGTTTAGGGTTTAGGGTTTAGGGTTTAGGGTTTAGGGTTTAGGGTTTAGGGTTTAGGGTTTAGGGTTTAGGGTTTAGGGTTTAGGGTTTAGGGTTTAGGGTTTAGGGTTTAGGGTTTAGGGTTTAGGGTTTAGGGTTTAGGGTTTAGGGTTTAGGGTTTAGGGTTTAGGGTTTAGGGTTTAGGGTTTAGGGTTTAGGGTTTAGGGTTTAGGGTTTAGGGTTTAGGGTTTAGGGTTTAGGGTTTAGGGTTTAGGGTTTAGGGTTTAGGGTTTAGGGTTTAGGGTTTAGGGTTTAGGGTTTAGGGTTTAGGGTTTAGGGTTTAGGGTTTAGGGTTCAGGGTTTAGGGTTTAGGGTTTAGGGTTTAGGGTTTAGGGTTTAGGGTTTAGGGTTTAGGGTTTAGGGTTTAGGGTTTAGGGTTTAGGGTTTAGGGTTTAGGGTTTAGGGTTTAGGGTTTAGGGTTTAGGGTTTAGGGTTTAGGGTTTAGGGTTTAGGGTTTAGGGTTTAGGGTTTAGGGTTTAGGGTTTAGGGTTTAGGGTTTAGGGTTTAGGGTTTAGGGTTTAGGGTTTAGGGTTTAGGGTTTAGGGTTTAGGGTTTAGGGTTTAGGGTTTAGGGTTTAGGGTTTAGGGTTTAGGGTTTAGGGTTTAGGGTTTAGGGTTTAGGGTTTAGGGTTTAGGGTTTAGGGTTTAGGGTTTAGGGTTTAGGGTTTAGGGTTTAGGGTTTAGGGTTTAGGGTTTAGGGTTTAGGGTTTAGGGTTTAGGGTTTAGGGTTTAGGGTTTAGGGTTTAGGGTTTAGGGTTTAGGGTTTAGGGTTTAGGGTTTAGGGTTTAGGGTTTAGGGTTTAGGGTTTAGGG
This sequence comes from Sextonia rubra, assembly GCA_037013555.1. Taxonomy (NCBI): domain Eukaryota; kingdom Viridiplantae; phylum Streptophyta; class Magnoliopsida; order Laurales; family Lauraceae; genus Sextonia; species Sextonia rubra. The sequence goes on from JASUAD010000028.1 coordinate 34,501,624, forward strand.
TTTAGGGTTTAGGGTTTAGGGTTTAGGGTTTAGGGTTTAGGGTTTAGGGTTTAGGGTTTAGGGTTTAGGGTTTAGGGTTTAGGGTTTAGGGTTTAGGGTTTAGGGTTTAGGGTTTAGGGTTTAGGGTTTAGGGTTTAGGGTTTAGGGTTTAGGGTTTAGGGTTTAGGGTTTAGGGTTTAGGGTTTAGGGTTTAGGGTTTAGGGTTTAGGGTTTAGGGTTTAGGGTTTAGGGTTTAGGGTTTAGGGTTTAGGGTTTAGGGTTTAGGGTTTAGGGTTTAGGGTTTAGGGTTTAGGGTTTAGGGTTTAGGGTTTAGGGTTTAGGGTTTAGGGTTTAGGGTTTAGGGTTTAGGGTTTAGGGTTTAGGGTTTAGGGTTTAGGGTTTAGGGTTTAGGGTTTAGGGTTTAGGGTTTAGGGTTTAGGGTTTAGGGTTTAGGGTTTAGGGTTTAGGGTTTAGGGTTTAGGGTTTAGGGTTTAGGGTTTAGGGTTTAGGGTTTAGGGTTTAGGGTTTAGGGTTTAGGGTTTAGGGTTTAGGGTTTAGGGTTTAGGGTTTAGGGTTTAGGGTTTAGGGTTTAGGGTTTAGGGTTTAGGGTTTAGGGTTTAGGGTTTAGGGTTTAGGGTTTAGGGTTTAGGGTTTAGGGTTTAGGGTTTAGGGTTTAGGGTTTAGGGTTTAGGGTTTAGGGTTTAGGGTTTAGGGTTTAGGGTTTAGGGTTTAGGGTTTAGGGTTTAGGGTTTAGGGTTTAGGGTTTAGGGTTTAGGGTTTAGGGTTTAGGGTTTAGGGTTTAGGGTTTAGGGTTTAGGGTTTAGGGTTTAGGGTTTAGGGTTTAGGGTTTAGGGTTTAGGGTTTAGGGTTTAGGGTTTAGGGTTTAGGGTTTAGGGTTTAGGGTTTAGGGTTTAGGGTTTAGGGTTTAGGGTTTAGGGTTTAGGGTTTAGGGTTTAGGGTTTAGGGTTTAGGGTTTAGGGTTTAGGGTTTAGGGTTTAGGGTTTAGGGTTTAGGGTTTAGGGTTTAGGGTTTAGGGTTTAGGGTTTAGGGTTTAGGGTTTAGGGTTTAGGGTTTAGGGTTTAGGGTTTAGGGTTTAGGGTTTAGGGTTTAGGGTTTAGGGTTTAGGGTTTAGGGTTTAGGGTTTAGGGTTTAGGGTTTAGGGTTTAGGGTTTAGGGTTTAGGGTTTAGGGTTTAGGGTTTAGGGTTTAGGGTTTAGGGTTTAGGGTTTAGGGTTTAGGGTTTAGGGTTTAGGGTTTAGGGTTTAGGGTTTAGGGTTTAGGGTTTAGGGTTTAGGGTTTAGGGTTTAGGGTTTAGGGTTTAGGGTTTAGGGTTTAGGGTTTAGGGTTTAGGGTTTAGGGTTTAGGGTTTAGGGTTTAGGGTTTAGGGTTTAGGGTTTAGGGTTTAGGGTTTAGGGTTTAGGGTTTAGGGTTTAGGGTTTAGGGTTTAGGGTTTAGGGTTTAGGGTTTAGGGTTTAGGGTTTAGGGTTTAGGGTTTAGGGTTTAGGGTTTAGGGTTTAGGGTTTAGGGTTTAGGGTTTAGGGTTTAGGGTTTAGGGTTTAGGGTTTAGGGTTTAGGGTTTAGGGTTTAGGGTTTAGGGTTTAGGGTTTAGGGTTTAGGGTTTAGGGTTTAGGGTTTAGGGTTTAGGGTTTAGGGTTTAGGGTTTAGGGTTTAGGGTTTAGGGTTTAGGGTTTAGGGTTTAGGGTTTAGGGTTTAGGGTTTAGGGTTTAGGGTTTAGGGTTTAGGGTTTAGGGTTTAGGGTTTAGGGTTTAGGGTTTAGGGTTTAGGGTTTAGGGTTTAGGGTTTAGGGTTTAGGGTTTAGGGTTTAGGGTTTAGGGTTTAGGGTTTAGGGTTTAGGGTTTAGGGTTTAGGGTTTAGGGTTTAGGGTTTAGGGTTTAGGGTTTAGGGTTTAGGGTTTAGGGTTTAGGGTTTAGGGTTTAGGGTTTAGGGTTTAGGGTTTAGGGTTTAGGGTTTAGGGTTTAGGGTTTAGGGTTTAGGGTTTAGGGTTTAGGGTTTAGGGTTTAGGGTTTAGGGTTTAGGGTTTAGGGTTTAGGGTTTAGGGTTTAGGGTTTAGGGTTTAGGGTTTAGGGTTTAGGGTTTAGGGTTTAGGGTTTAGGGTTTAGGGTTTAGGGTTTAGGGTTTAGGGTTTAGGGTTTAGGGTTTAGGGTTTAGGGTTTAGGGTTTAGGGTTTAGGGTTTAGGGTTTAGGGTTTAGGGTTTAGGGTTTAGGGTTTAGGGTTTAGGGTTTAGGGTTTAGGGTTTAGGGTTTAGGGTTTAGGGTTTAGGGTTTAGGGTTTAGGGTTTAGGGTTTAGGGTTTAGGGTTTAGGGTTTAGGGTTTAGGGTTTAGGGTTTAGGGTTTAGGGTTTAGGGTTTAGGGTTTAGGGTTTAGGGTTTAGGGTTTAGGGTTTAGGGTTTAGGGTTTAGGGTTTAGGGTTTAGGGTTTAGGGTTTAGGGTTTAGGGTTTAGGGTTTAGGGTTTAGGGTTTAGGGTTTAGGGTTTAGGGTTTAGGGTTTAGGGTTTAGGGTTTAGGGTTTAGGGTTTAGGGTTTAGGGTTTAGGGTTTAGGGTTTAGGGTTTAGGGTTTAGGGTTTAGGGTTTAGGGTTTAGGGTTTAGGGTTTAGGGTTTAGGGTTTAGGGTTTAGGGTTTAGGGTTTAGGGTTTAGGGTTTAGGGTTTAGGGTTTAGGGTTTAGGGTTTAGGGTTTAGGGTTTAGGGTTTAGGGTTTAGGGTTTAGGGTTTAGGGTTTAGGGTTTAGGGTTTAGGGTTTAGGGTTTAGGGTTTAGGGTTTAGGGTTTAGGGTTTAGGGTTTAGGGTTTAGGGTTTAGGGTTTAGGGTTTAGGGTTTAGGGTTTAGGGTTTAGGGTTTAGGGTTTAGGGTTTAGGGTTTAGGGTTTAGGGTTTAGGGTTTAGGGTTTAGGGTAGGAGAAGGAGGCGAGAGGTCGCCTGTACCACCACGCTGGGCTGTCAAAGCTCTGAGCTGAGCCATCGTGTATAACGGGAGAATGAGAGGAGGGACCTGAGAAAGGGATAGGATGAGCTGAGGAGGAGGGCCAAACGAGAGTTGGCAGGAGTCAAAGGCTTCAAAGAAGCTGATGCCAAGAATGGCCTCGGAATGAAGGGCTGGAATGACCCAAAATTGAACTTTATAAAAGGTCTGAGAGTCCTGAATAAGGAGAGAACGGGTTTTATGAGTTAACTCAAATTCACTGCCACCAGCGCCAACACCACGAAGGGGTTGTTCAGCAAGGATTAGATGAGAAGCTGGGAGGACTTCTGGTCCAATAAGAGATGTGGTACTGCCTGTGTCAATAAGAGCTTCAATAATGCGACCACCAAGGTTAGCAATAGGGAGGCGCACATAAAGAAGCATTCCACTGTCAACAGTATTGCACCGAGCTGTTGGTTGCTGCATATAAAATGCATTTATGGAAGTATGCTGAGAGTCAACAATTTCTTCTATCTTAATAGGGGGTTGACTGGTTTGTGATTTAACAATTTGCTGAGTAAAGGCAATAGAGAAGCGATTATCCTCAACTTCGCGCCAAAAGTCACTGAGCATATTTAAAGCGACATTCTTCGCATGAAGTCCGCGATTGTCAAAGATGACAACTATAAAACAAGTTTTGTGATAATGTAGTTTGTGATCTTTGCTAACAAAGAAAATACATTCTTCGGTATCTCCTGAGATTGTGGTATATCCACAAGCTTCACATAAGAATATTTCTGAGGAAACGGCTGTTTCAAATGTCATTGGAATGTTAGAAGGTAGTGGATCTCGAAAGAGCCACTGTTTACAATTCCATTTGCTGCAAGACCAGATAGCATCTTGGTCTTCGAATTTTCTATATAGATTCTGAGCTGAGGAGGAAGATTCTCCTCTTTCAAAGTCTGCTGTAAAAGCATTACAATAGACATCCGGCTGACATCTTTCAATTGTGTCGCTATCTGAACAGTGAAAGTCTTGTTCTTCAGAGTCGTCTGAGGTTATAGAATAGACAGAATCTGAATCGACGGTATACAATTCAGAAGGATAGAGAATGTCGAAGTCATTCTCATCTGCTGAGGGAAGCATAATTTCAACAAGATTAACTCTTGCTTGCTTCTTATCTTTGTCTGGGCAATCTGGAGCAAAGTGTCCAGGTTTTCCGCAAGTCCAACATTCTTTTGTTGTTTTACCTGTAAAATTTTGTGAGGGTTTTCTATAATTAGAAACCTTCTTCTGAGAGGAAGTATTTTTTATCCAATACTTTCTTTTTTTAAATTTTTTAAATCTTTTTTCTGGATTTTTGAAAGAAAGTGATTTTCGAAACTTATGTTTCTTTTTTCTGGGAAAAGAAAGGTTTTTTCTTTTATTAATGAAAGATTTATACTTGTTTTCTGAGCATCCCCATTGAATAGAAGGATTAGTATCTCTTTCATCTTTAAATGATACTTCTGAGAAGGCTGATTCAATCAGCTTTTGTTCTTTTCTCATTTTCTTTCTTTGAGCAATATAATCCTGAGTATAGTTAATTCTTTCACCTAAAGAATTATCTTTAATATGATTAACTCCATTAAATTTTCCTTTCCATGTTTGATATGATTGAAAGAGGGAGTCACCGATTACTGGGATTTTGCGAAAATATTCGTCTTTAAGACTATCGTCTT